>OX637320.1:2739461-3339461 GCA_951799385.1 Hyppa rectilinea | reverse complement strand
CGATTTGAATAAAGTCATTATTTAAATGTGGTAAATTCAATGTCTTCCAAACGTATGGATACCAATACTTATATTGAAGTTCCGGTAGTACCTAATCGTTTAACTCACAATTAGATAATTGGAATTGTTCTGTTTTGTGTCAGTGAACTTCAATATTTTTTTTAAATTAGCCTAATATGTCCCATTGCTGAGTAAAAGCCAGATCCTACCAGACATCTTTTTCTAAAGCCACCTCGATCCATCCTTGGAACTACTTCAAGTAATTATAAAAGGACCTAGTATCAAGCCTTGCGGGACACCATTTTTTATCTGTTTTTATGACAACAGGTATATTACTGCTCATGGGCATGCAAGTATTTACATCTTTGGCGCAAGATGACGAACAACTGACTTCCAAAAGTGATGAAGAAAATGCAGAATCAGAAAATGTGGAGGAGAAAGAAGAGTCGGATGAGGAGGAAGAAGAGGAAGAAGAAGAAGAAGAAGAAGAGGTGTGTGATTGTCCTCCCCTCCGTCGTCCAGTCTGCGGTAACGACGGAGTCACATATGCCAACAAATGTAGTTATAAATGTGCGGCGGATCGAAATCCTACCTTAAGGATCAAGCACTTGGGCGCCTGTGACGACACCCTACAGTTCCTGATCAATAATCAAAACCACCGCTTGTCACCAAAACGTAGAAACTAGAAGAAATAATTAAAAAAAATATTTAATTTTAGTATACAGTGGGTTAGGTTAAACAAGAGACATACCTTCAGGTTGTATAATACTCATGGAAATCAACAACTTTGTCCAAGGAATCAACTCTGAAATATGAAAAAAAATATATCAGCTGTTCCATACATTTTAACGAATTATGCGAACATACATGTACTAAACAGTAGATTTTTTTTCATGATTTCAGGTATATTAATAATAATAATATCCATGGACATTTCACACAACGCCATATAGTCCCAAGCTAAGCAACTTAATGCTTGAATTATGGTAACTAGATGGCTGATAAACTACTTATATACATTTTTTTTTGTAAATACATACATATTATAGATAAAAAAACACCCAGACCCGTAACAAATATTTGTAGGTCGTACAAATATTTGTTCCGTGCGGGAATCGAACCCGCGACATGTTGCGCAGCAGTCAATCGCTCAACCACTGCGCCAACCGTGTCGTCGGTAGGTATAGTTGCATAGTCAAAGTTGTTCATTTTCATGATTATTGTACCCCCTGAAAGTATGTTTACCCTCGTTTAACCTAACACACTGTATAACGGAAGGCTTTATAACTGTCACAATTTGGAAAAGGTGTTAAGGAAGTTGTTATTTTTTATTAATGTATGGAATTTATTTTCCGATCAGCGTTGAAAACCAATTATGACAATAATTATGTTTACCAATTTTAAGTTGAAAACATAGTTCACTATATTATCCGATTTGTTTTATTAAAATAACTTTATCTGTATGTGTCTACCAATTATTTAACTGTAGGTAAAAAATAGTATCTATCAATTTTTAAGAACTTGTTCCGAAGTGTTTTATGATAAGTGAACGTCTTTTTTTTTTTTAAGGCTGGGAAATCATCCAATGACTTCTCCCGCTCTGGGTGGAGCGGAAGGGAGTGTTAAACTCTTACTGACTAAAACCCATCCATGTTCCTTCCGTAGCCCTTTATGTTCGGGGTAGCGGTAACCCTTTCGGACAATCCCGCTTACCCGGCAGGC
Source organism: Hyppa rectilinea (assembly GCA_951799385.1). Lineage (NCBI taxonomy): Eukaryota > Metazoa > Arthropoda > Insecta > Lepidoptera > Noctuidae > Hyppa > Hyppa rectilinea. The sequence goes on along the minus strand of OX637320.1, from coordinate 3,337,739 downwards.
TTGGTGAACGTCTACCCTGACGTTGATTCATTACCGGTATCGACAGGGGGACAACCATTACCTGAACTCTAGTGTAAAACATGACGTAACGCACCCTGTAGCAACGACCACCATAATGCTACTTCACTACATAGTATAAAACAAAGTCGCTTTTTCTGTCCCTATATCCCTATGTATGCTTAAATCTTTAAAACTACGCAACGGATTTTGATGCGGTTTTTTTTCATAGATAGAGTGATTCAAGAGGAAGGTTTATGTGTATAATTTATCGACATATTTTGCGGGCGAAGCCGCGGGCGGCAGTTAGTATATTATAAACGTAAAAGTTTGTGAGGACGTATGGATGTTTGTAAGGACGTATGGATGTTTATGAGGACGTATGGATGTTTGTGAGGACGTATGGCTGTTTGTAAGGACGTATGGATGTTTATGAGGACGTATGGATGTTTGTGAGGACGTTTGGATGTTTGTGAGGACGTATGGATGTTTGTGAGGACGTATGGATGTTTGTTACTCTTTCACGCAAAAACTACTGAACGGATCTGGATGAAATTTGGCGCAGAAATAGATTATAGTCTGGAATAGCAAAACGGCTCTACCGATTTTTCTCTTATTTTTTTTGTGTTCGTATGTGTCAGGATAAGGTTTGTGTGAATAATTATCCTAGGCTGATAGTGTACCTACTACTTTTAATAAATGATTATATTTCTTTAAGTAAGTAGGTTTGTAAGAACATATATACTTCCACATCAATCATTTTAAGAACTAGATGGGACCGGCGTGTAGTCTATGCTAGATCATGTGAAGACCATGAAGATTCGTGTCTGAAATCGTACTTATTTTGAGGAAAGTACCAAACAGATTAAGTGGACCTGTCCTGGACAGGCTGTCCAGTCAATACGCACATGATACAAACTGTGACTAGCCCATCCTCACGTCAGGACGCTAGTCAGTGGTCACCCCAAAAAGACATTTATTTTTTCAATAAGTACCCTTTTTTTGTATAAGCAACGATTATTTGACTGTAGGTAAAAAAATGTATCTATCAATTTTAAAGAACCATTTCGTAGTTTTGATGATTGGTGACCGTCTATCCTGACGTTGACTCATTACCTGTACCTACAGGGGACCAACCACCATCTCTTATTATTTCAATATTACTTCAGTGGGAGAAAGAGATAATAATAATAATAATTTATTTATTTTCTCGCCACAATACACAATGAATACATATTTTTAGGGAACAGGAGGATACAGTAAGTATATTGTGGGAGACTGGTGCCTAAACTAGGCTTGGGGCCTGTGTTTCAGGACACCAGGTCTCCACCCTTTAGGTTACAAGACATAACATTCCAAATCAGACAGTGGTCGCGAGAATAACAATTATTAAAATGATTCTAAATCTATATAGTGTTAGTATGGTTAGTATTGTGTGGGTATGAAGGAAAGTGTAGAGTGTGGTTTTGTGTAGTGAGTGAGAATGTAGAAGTTTCTGTTGCCTGGATATATAAATAAATAATATGGATGTGAAAAGTAAATATACCTAGTTTTAATAAATAATGTATTTAAGTCGAAATCTATACCGAGACAGCTAGGATTTTTTCAGTTTCAAGGTAGTTTAACTCCTGGATCCAGCTAGTTAATTTCATTTTACATTTAATCTTGTTTAGGTCATAAATAGGAAGAATCTTGTTAATTTTATTATAGAGATAATGACCGAGGTGGCAGAAGAATCGCTGAGAGAACTTAGTAGAAAGCCGGTTGTGATAACTGTCCACGGGGTCGAATCTACGTTTACCACGTGATAGAGAGGGAGAATATGTTAAGAGGCTATGCTGTTTCATAATTGTTTGTTGTACGAACAGTTGGCGCACTGTCAGGACTTTCGCTTCTTTATATAGGAGGGTGGTAGGGTATCTAAAAGGGAGGCACAGTGAGACCTTCAAGATGGCTCTCCGCGATCTTTCCAGTTCCAGAATAGTGTATTTTGGGGCACCACCCCAGGAGGTGATGCAGTAAGTCAACAAAGATTGAACGAGGGCAAAATACACCGATCTCTTCACCTTATCCTCAGCCACCCTTCTAAGGGTCTTGAAGACATATATCAACTTCCGCAGCCTGCCACTCAATACGGTAATGTGCTTGTGAAAATTAAGTGCACTGTCAATGATAATGCCCAGATATTTCACACTATCGGCTTTACCGATTTGAGCGCAAGTACAGGCGACGCAGCATGGCATCGGACAAGTGTGAGCTACGATGGAATGCGGGGTTGTTGCAGAGGTAGGCCTGTTATTTTTGATGGAAAAAGTGACGTAGTTCGTTTTTGCAGCATTTAGAGTGAGAATGTTATTTCGTAACCACTCTGATACCATGTTGAAGCCCGACTGAGCAAATCCGTAGACATCACTCCACGTAGTCGCACTGAATAACAGGGCTGTATCGTCTGCGAAAGTTATTATTTTACCCTCTGCAAGAGTGAGCATACCCAGGTCGTTTATATATATAAGAAAGAGTGTAGGACCCAGTACGCTGCCTTGAGGCACGCCGTAGGTAACTTGGCACTCGTCACTGACGTACTCTTTCATTTTCACGCTCTGAGTACGCCCACTCAGATAGTCCTCAAACAGTCTCAATTGGACTCCCCTAATTCCAAGGCATTCCATCTTCCGCATCAGTATGGGAACAGAAACCGTGTCAAATGCCTTTGCTAGGTCTAGAAAAATCCCCAAGACTTTTCGACCCTTGTCCATGTTAGTGACGATAAAGTTAGTGAGATCATGAACAGCATCGGACGTCGATTTACCGGCTCTAAAACCATATTGAGAGGAAGACAGAAGGTTATTGCTCTCCAAGTAATCAACTAGTCTGCCGTTCATGATCCGTTCAAGAATCTTGGAAAGCGCTGGTAGCACGGCTATGGGTCTGTAGTTGTTGACACGGCTTCTGTCCCCACCCTTAAAGACCGGATGAACAATTGACCTCTTGAATGCTCTGGGAAATTGGCCTGTTTCGAGAGCGAGGTTGCAAACGTAAGTCAACGGAGGAACTATGATGGCTTTGTGTTTCTTAAGAAAACTATTAGAAATTCGGTCCCAACCAATGGCACAGTCATTGCGGAGGCACAGTATCAGTTTTGTCACTTCTGCTTCGTCTGTAGGTAACAGTACCATGGAATGTGAATTATTGCAGAAAATACCACTTGGTGACAATGTCGCCCGACTTTCAATTTTTTCAGCAAGGGATTTACCAATATTTGCGAAGAAGTTGTTGATTTCGTTAACCGATTGCTTTGGTGTAGTTGAAGTCGATAGCAATTCTGAAGCGCTGTCCTTCTTTTCGACCCTACTCGTTATGCTGTTTATAGCTGTCCACAGATGTTTAGTGTTGTTGCCAGCATCACTGATTTCTTTTTTATCATGGTCAATTTTAGATTGCTTTAATAACTTGTTGCAGTAGTTCCTATATCTTAAATATGTCGTTTTTAGGATTAAGTTCTCAGAGTCATTTTTAATATTTTTATGTAGATTATCTCTATGTCGAATGCAACGGAGAAGGCCAGGAGTAATCCATGCCTTCACGATTTTTTTACGGTTCGGGACTTTAACCGTTTTCGTGTTTAACTCAATGACCCGCATAATGGGACTAATTAATAGATCTGCTGCTACATGTGGATCATTTGACATATACACCGCACTAAAGTCAACTAGTTTCAGATCTGCGTCTAGCTGATCGTGATCGACTCGATTCACTGTTTTTCTTGCAGTCGATTTAGGGTTTTTCTTTGCAAGAAATAGCAAAACAGTTTCGTGGTCAGTGAGAGCGGAGTGGGCAACCAAAGTGGTAGCAGGCAAAGTTGTTTTTAGAATAAAATGATCTAGGCATGCAAGTTGACGTGTGGGCAGGACATGTGCTGGCAGGAGACCATGTGAGGCTAATAAATTTAAATAACTATTTTTAGCTGAGTCATGGCACTGATCGTGAATATTTATGTTTATATCACCACAAATGATTACATTTCGATAATTCGCTATGTTATGAAGAGTAGTGTAATGAATTAAGAAAAATGTTAACGTCTTTATAACCTGGTGGACGATAAATTGCCAGTAAGACAGTATTGTTGTCAATCTTTATTTGGAGACAGTTCGCTTCCAGAAGTGGAGGTTCTTCCACAGAGACCTTAAGGTCTTCGTGTACATAAACAACGATACATTCATTTTGGGTACGATTTTTAACTGTCTTAAAGTAATTGTAGCCCTCAAGGTTTGGAATGAAGTGCGTGCTAGGAAGCCAGCATTCCGTCAGCGTGACAATATCCCAATCAACTTTTGTTCTAGCGAGTAAAGTGTGAAACCCTGGCATATTTTTAGTTATACTCCTAATGTTTTGATTGAGAATTTTTAACGACTGATTAGATGGGAAGTTAGGCGGAGTACAATTATCGAGATCACACACAGATGAGTCAGACACGGGGACAGAATCTATTTTAGTAGTATTATTTTTTGTGTTATCGAATTTTAATAGTAAAAATTCTATAATATACCTTTCGGAATGGACAACTTGTTGTGATTTTCAAAGAGACAACTATGTCATTTAATAGTACACACGAATAAATGGCCAACAGAATATATGAACGGCAGAGAACATTGAAGATACGGGCAAATGTAAGGCAAAAAGAGTGTATAATATGTAGGAATGTATGTAAGTCTCTGTTTAAAGAGTTAAAGTGAGTGAGAATAATTTCTTGTGTAGTAAGTCGTGAATTTGAGTGTGAGTGTAGCCTAGTTATATGACCGAACAGTAAACATAAAATGGTGAAAGGGTTGTTAGTACAAGGTATTAATAATAATGATTTATAATATGGTAAACAATAAAAGAAAGCAGCAATAGACAACCACAGACTGCGTAACTGACAGATGTATATTAGTCATTTTTCTCTTCGTAACATGACGAGGTCCTCTTCAGTTCTTATCAGCCGACTGGGCATCCCCTCTTTTTCGCGTAAATATACTTTCCCATTTGCAATCCAACATTGCTCATATGTGCTGGTTTTGATGAATTCCCTGCTTAGGTAGTGGAGGCGTTTCGTCATGGTAGTGAGAGCTTCTGAAACATATATGGGTTTTTCCGGTCCCATAGCTTGCAGATGAGTAGTATTGAGTCGATTTGTGCTATTGACTTTATTGTAGTTTCTAGACGACTTCAGGAACTGTTCTTTGATTACTGGAGAAGAGAACTCAACGAGGACGGTGCCAGCTAAGTCTTTGTTACCCCTTGTGCGGAAAATGTTTTTAATATCAGTATTTATCACAGGCTGATTTATGACATCTCCTAACTTTTGAACAGAGTTCATCAGTGTTTGTTGGGTTTCAGGGTTTGTGCTGGGTAGATTTTTCAACTCAAGTGTTGCTGATTTAAATTTTTTTCCAGGTGGTCAACTTTAAGTTCTAAAGTTTTAATAATTTTATTATTATTAGAACACTCAGACTTTAGGTGATTTAGTTCTTTCATAGCGTCGTCGTATTTATCAGACAAAAATTGAACCGAAGCTCTGATCTCATCATTTTGTGTTCGGATCTAAAGATGAAGATATACTGGAGATACAGCTCCATCTCTTTCCAATAATACCGAGGTAACGCAAAAAATAAACGAATATGGTGTCGGACATTAACAATTTCTATTAAAACGCAATAATCACTAATCAATTTTTCAACAATTAATCGCTAATGTGAATAAATTAATCCCGTGACAGTTACAATAATTTCCCATTGATAAGATTTTAAAGGAAATGCAGATAATTTCTTTAAATTACTTACCACCAAGAAGGCAATGATAAGAAATGGATTTTAGAGTAGGTGAGCAGATTATTTATAATTTTGATTTATAATAGCCCGAAATTTGCACAGGTCAAAATTATGTACAGACGCCAGCACATCTAGCTATCCGAAACTGTCAAATGTTCCCAGTTGAAAATTAAAAGCAATTACAGAAAATTCATAGTTGAAAATGTATTAAAGAAATTTGACAGATTGGGGTAACTTGATGCCTCTGTAGGTACTATGGGCAGTGGGTGTCAGCACATAGGCGCAAGGCGCATACTGTTTATTCCGATGGGCATAAGAGAACCTACATTGTCAGGTTATAAGCTTTAGAAATCTGGCAAAAAATGCATTATTCATAATATGAGCTGTAGAAGAATGTTCCTAACTTTCAGTCGCTTTTATGATCACCAATGAAACTGGATGAGATCAACAGATCTAAGCCGAGTTCAGTATTGTCATTATTCCACAGAAAGTCATAAAACTAACAGCCCTTAAAAACCTTCTCAACCCACAGTCTTATTACAATACGATTTCTAATTTTACCTTCGAATCTGTTATTGTATTTTTTTTATTCTAAGCAAGGTAATGTTGTTAATACTAAGTGACAATTCAAACTCGAATTAGACGGCAGTTTTATAATGAAAACTTTAACATAAGTCGATATACAGTTCGAAATTTAAAAATGCCTCGACGATTTAAGCCTTTGACAGTAGATAAACTTGTTTTGAAATAAGGCCGAAAATGTTCTAATTCCGTTCAGATCCATTGGTGAAATTCGCCCTTAATTTGCTTGTACCTACAATTCTTATATTTAGGAAGGTCACTCTGAAAGCCATTTATTAAATCCTAGAAGTTTTTGTCACAGGGACAGTGATCACGTCACTATTACTGGGGACCGTACAGCCAGACCCCAGTACCCACGCATGCACAAGTTTCACAGACCTAGCCGAGCCCTGTGGGTGCATACTCTCTCAAGAAACGTTCGAGCCTACCTGTGGCTCTGATGGGCACACATACTTGAGTGTATGCTTTTTGGAGTGCCGGAAGACCATAGACAAGGTGGATATCAGCATAGACTACATAGGTGTCTGTACTAAGGAGTCCTCCCGATGTACCTGTCATGCGGGATACGCCCCAATGTGCGCCACTAACGGCATCACGTACTCGAATGAGTGCGTTTTTAATTGTTTCATGAAGAAGGATGACAGGATACGGTTGAAACACAACGGGGAGTGTGGCAGTGTTGTCGAACAACGGTATGCATTCCGACTTTAACAAACTAGAACTATGCCTAGTGTGAATCTTGCTAATAACATCTTTGTAGATAAAGTTGCTCCCACAATCACTTGGAACTGCTAAAATTTGTGTTTCTATCGTTGTATTTTCTTTCGATGTTGCTTGTAACTTTGTGCACAATATACTTACGCCATATTAAATGATCATTACTAACAACCACTTGGGGCCAATTTCACAAATTAAACTGAACGCGATCAGCATAATATCTGAACCGTATTCAAGAGCTATCAGTGTCATAATGTTTAGGGAATATTGATATTGACAGCTATTGATCGCGTTCAGTTGTATTGTTGAAATTGGCCCTCAGTGGGTTACAAAAACGATATAGGATTGATACAATGTTTATAACATTTAAGGAAGCACTATACGAAACTATTAAAATCTGCAGATTGTCTGTTAATATACAAGCTAAACCAGGAGCATGTCATTGCCGCTCGAAGTTAAGAAGTTACGACACTCGGTTTGACGCCAACGGCCGGATGTATGCGCGCTGTGGTTGCAGACCAAAGGAAAAGAAGATACAATATGCACAAGCAGTGCAAACAGAACAGCCCACCACACCCGCCAGTGAACCAGTCAATCGTCTGTCGTGTAGCAATCAGATCAATAATGCCAACTCACGGTACCTATTTCTATTTCCTACTCAAATTATGTATAGTTTGTATCTAAGACGACCAGTTCGATTTTCATATTTAAAATATAAATCTATACTAATATTATAAAGAGGAAATATTTGTACTTATGTATGTTTATAACGAATCAACTCAAAAACTGATCTGGAATAGCATCTTAAGCTACTTTTTATCCCGGAAAAATGTACGGTTCCCGTGGGATAATTTCCTACATAAACGCAGGCGAAGCCGCTGGCAAAAGCTAGTAACTCATATTTAGGGCAGATTGCAACAATGAAACTGAACGCGATCAGCGTATAAACTACGTTTTTATAAACTGGCAGTGTCATTATTTTACTGACAACTCTGCCGAACTCTTTGGTAAAACAAGGCTTAATGTTTATGTAAATTATTTACGTATACACAGTAGATACGATTCCACTACTTGCTGGTATTTTGTCGCTATTTATATATTCAAAAGTACGTGAATTAACCCTTAATTACCTACTGAACTGACTTAAATCCCTAGGTCGAATGAAGAAGGTTTGAAGAAGGTAAACGTGGATGACTCTAAGAAATGCTTGTGCGCAGCGATGCATAAGCCGGTGTGTGGCAACAATCACAAGACGTACGCTAACTACTGTGTGCTGCACTGCTCTTCTAAGAGGGACCCAGGCGTTCAGTTCCAACACTGGGGGGATTGCAGTATCTAATACTCATTAAGAACCATGGATGGACTGATGAAGTTGGTATATTTGTCGTTGGTACGTTTAAATCGATATTATAGAGAGGTGTTTCATTGTAAGTTTATGTGTAATGTTCTTTTTCCGTTCTGCGTGGAGCGAATGGGAGGGTCAGAAACTCAAACTAAATGCATTTAGTTTGAGTTTCACCCAATCACAGGCGCTTTTCATAGGGTCGGTCAGTCAGAAAAAGGAACCTAGTTGCCCATTCCAAATCAGTATGTACCTATGGAGAAGAAGGGCAAGAAACTCCACAGAGGGAGTGGGAGGCAGTCACCTCCTTCTGCGAAAAAGTCATGCTCGAAGGAGGTAGCGGGATAGGAAAGAGAAAGGTCCTCCCGTCCCAGCAGCCGCGGGAGACGCCCCGGGCGTCGGGAGCCACGTGACGACTCCCGGCCACCGTAGGCGCGGGCCTGCGGACGGTGAGTAATGGGTGACTCACCGTCCGATCAGCACCAGACCCGTGCCGTACGGCGCGTATATGTTCCACGCGCGCCTCAAAGAGATGTCAGCATATGAAGGGGCCCCTCAGGGCCAAGCCTGCCGGGTAAGCGGGATTGTCCGAAAGGGTTACCGCTACCCCGGAACATAAAGGGCTAAGGAAGGAACATGAATGGGTTTTAGTCAGTAAGAGTCTGACACTCCCTTCCGCTCCATCCAGAGCGGGAGAAGTCATCGGATGATTTCCCGACCTCAAAAAAAAAGACGTGATAACGCAAGTTCCAATAAAACAACAAAATGATACGAAACCGTTTATAAATATCACAATACTTGTTCATAGATCCAGATTTGCCAGGAGTTCATCATCTTCGTCGTCATCTAAGAACGATTTATCAGCATCAACAGCGTGAGCACTCGATGACTGTTTGTTTGCATCATTTTGATCACTCGGCGTGTCCTCTTTGACTGAATCTTTTCTTATATTAGTACCCGGGATGTAATCGTTCTTATTTTTCGGTATTATTGATGGTGTTAAATACTGGGCTATGTTGTTTTTGCTCTCCTAGAAGAAATATAGCTTGTTGAAAAAAAGAGTCCAATATAAAGTTTTTAACCTAATAACTGCTAAATTCACTAATGATGAAACTGAACGCGATCAGCACATCTAAAACGCGATCAAGAGCTGTCTATGTCAATATTCCATAGAAAATATGAATAATAATATAATATCCTTGGGCATTTCACACAACGCCATATCGTCCCAAGCTAAGCAACCTAATGCTTGTGTTATGGTAACGAGATGGCTGATAAACTACTTATATAATTATTTTTTTGTAAATACATACATATTATAGATAGAAAAACACCCAGACTCGTAACAAATACTTGCAGGTCGTACAAATATTTGTTCCGTGCGGGAATCGTACCCGCGACATAGTGCGCAGCAGTCAATCGCTCAACCACTGCGCCAACCGTGTTGTCAATTATGAATGAATGATATATATTTATAAAATTATAATAATGACACTGACAGCTCTTAAACGTAGTTTATGCACTGATCGCCTTCGATTACATGGTGAAATTTGCCCTAAGCAAGCCTCTCAATTCAATTCATATTAATTTTTAATTTAATTTAATTTTAATTGTAAATGTAGGTATTGTACTTAATTATGGATCAATTAGTTATCCGAAATAAATGAATTTTATTTTATTAAGCAAGTAACATTTTATCTTTTTTAAATATTTACCTGGTGTTTCATTGTTGTATCTTCAAATGTGTCTCTACTTAATCCTACGTTGTTGAGCACCTGTAACAAAATGACATATTTTTTAATATTAGCGACATCTACACGTAAACATACGAAGTAGGTAGCAAGCCAGCTAACTACCAACTGTAGATTACGATAACACCCTGCAAAGGAGGAATGGAGGCTTTTCTCTTTAAAATGGAGGAATGGGGGATCCTTCATTTTAAAATGGAGGGATGGATAAGCTTTTAATTCACAATGAGGGAACGGAGAATTCCTATTTTCAAACACAAATTCTGTATTGCGAACTAAGTGTAATTTTGGAGATCTTAACAATAAATAGGTTCTTAGAACAGTTGGTTGTTATCAATTTCATCAAATTTCAATGGAAGAACTTCACACTTTGTTTTTCTATCTGTAAACGTTTGATAACATGATAATGAATGACGTATTATACTGGGTGTAACCGGAAGGGTATATACATACAAAAGGATATGATAAAGATCACCAAACTGAACAACTTTTACTACGGAACCAACTCCTATGAAAGAAACTTTTTTTGTATACTCAATAGTTTTGTTTTTATCACAATAACAATACAACGAACGAAAGTTCAATGAACTTCGCACCGATCAGCTGTTAGCAGCTATTGAGTATACAAAAAAAGTTTCTTCGGGAAAGTTGATTGTAATCATGAATACAATCACGTGTTTAAATATCGGTCACTAATGACCAGTCACCCTATATATTATTGAATGAAGTATTATGGTAATGTCGGAGTACATTAAGCTTGCCCTGCAGCATGGGCCACATGTAGTCGTCGGCCGTGCGCGCGGCCAGCAGGTAGCGCACGCACACGCCGCGCTGCTGGCCGAGCCGGTGCGCGCGGGACTCCGCCTGCGTCAGGATCTACACACCAAATATATAATATGACAATAGGGTATTTGAAAGGGGAGGTCAATAACGTTACTTTAGATAAACTGTCAAAACGCGGCATTTGTACGAGTTTTGTATGAAATATAACATGTGACGTCACAGATTTTTAGGATCAAATGGAATACTTTATCACGGTGATGGTTATATTCATTTCGTAATACACCTACAGTTATTTGAATTATAACAACTATGCAAATACAGTCGCAAAACACAAACATACCATAATCAGGTTACTTTTCCTAAATACAGGGAAATGGAATTATGTTTTCCTAAGTTTTTAAGACGAGCGACCTTTTATTTATGTGATTTCATATTTTATTTTTGATCGTTTCAAATAGGGATTATGACAGGGTAATATCTTTTAATTTGTTTCATGTCATTAAATACGTACGAGAGCTTAATTTTTTAAGATATCTACACACACTTTTGTGTGTTTATACACACACAAAAGTAATGTTTTTATTTTGATTTCGCGTTATAGTGTCGTTGCCATTGTCACATGTGTGTGTCGTTGGCGTACAGAGCATGCGCTTGCTTGTCACGTATATGTGACAATGGCGTTCAAAAATTTAACAGATCTACCAATTAAAAAACAATAAACCTAAATCAAATTTTTGCCAGGTCACTCCTACAACAAGCCGCGTTAAAGATCTTTGTTAAGAAAAACAACGATTAAAGTGAAAATTTTATCGTAAAACGCCAAAAGGATTCACAAAATCCATTTCTAGTGCTCTGTACAACTTGCCCCTAGCTCAGTGTTCCGACTTACCCCGGGGTTCCAGTGCAGCTCCGCGAACAGCACGAGGTTGGCGGCCGTCAGCGTGATGCCGGAGTTGGCGGCCGTGATGGACAGCACGGCGCAGCGGCAGCTCGCTGTGTGCTGGAACTTGTCTACCAGCTCCTGCGGATATATTCATCATTTGTCTAAGACCTCCTCTTTTTTCTGAAGTCGGTTAAACATAATCACAATGAGTAGGAGGCTTTTTGTTTATTTTTAAATGATTAATTAATCAACAACAGATAATGTTTCTCAAGTTCAACAAAATCCTGCTATTGGGTATTTTAAAAAGGGTAGTCAATAACGTTACTTTTTAATGAACTGTCAAAACGTGGAATCTGTGCGGGATTTGTATGAAATATAACAATGTGACGTTACAGATTTTTTGAATCAAATGAAATACTTATTAGCATTAAATGCAATTTTTGGTTCTCTGCCTGTTCGCCGAAAATTGTTTGCCAAATTTTCACTTGCCAACCAACGTTTCGCAGAATTTTATTTCGCCGAATAATCATTTGCCAACATATCATATAATGTTACTGTACGTTTGGTCTGCTTTTCATTATGACACTTTTTAAAATGCCAATTTTCATTTAGCAGAATTTTTTGTTTGCGTAATATTCTAATAATAGAATACGGCAAAGGACACGGTATTAATCTTGCACCAAAAGTATGTGTTAGATTTCGAAAAGCTGCAATTCTGAGTCTTCGATCAAATTTTGAAGAAATTTATTTACAAGGATGCCATTTTCATTTGGGACAAATTATATCCAGCTAGTTATTGTATTTTTTTTTTTTACTTTAACTTTAATATGACCTAACCTAACTGTTACCTTTTACAAAAGCGATTCGCTTCTGGCACATCGCCGGCCGCTACCGCGGCACGCTCGCTTCGCTCGCTCGGCTCGTGCGTTGTTTGTCATACTCTAACCTAACCTTTTTTTTTTTTTTTTTTTTTTTTTTTTTTTTTTTTTTTTTTTTTTTTTTTTTTTTTGATCCGGGGGGAAAATCCTCATGGATGTCCCCCGCCCCGGGGAGGGCGGAGGGGTCTGTCAGACTCTTACTGACTAAAAACCACCCCGGGTGTTCCCTCTCACACCTTCGCCGGGGGTCGCGGGAATCAAAAAGAATTCTTCCGCAACCCCCGTGGTGCCGGCCCGCCGCAGCGGGCCTCGTCTCGGCCGAGCGGGAGTGAGGTGTACGACACTCCCCTCGTACCGTCTTGGAGGGGCGCGCGTGGAACACTACGCGCCGCCGCCTCGGGTCCAGATGTTGTTGTGGGGGGCGACGGACTAGCCCCGCGTCCGTCGCCCCTGGACCCATTTAGGGGGGCTGGAAGAGGGCATTGTCTGCCCTCCTCCAACGCCCGGTGCGCCTGCTGCGGGCCGGGTTGAGGGAGGTGATCTCCCGCTCCCGCTCCGCAGCCTCCTTCTGCGAAATGACTTGCTCGCAGAAGGATACCACCGCGTCCCAGGCCTGTTCACTGCCGACCATGGCGTTCACTACGGCCGGCAGCGACAGGTCACTGCCTACTTCAGAGAGAGATGACCTCCCGACAGTCGACGCAGTGGTGACACCGAGCGTCTGGCTCCCTGGTTATGCGACACAGGAACTTCCCGAAGCAACCATGCCCCGAGAGAACCTGTGTCGCCCGAAAAGTCAGGGAGCCGTGCCGTCTTCCGAGCCACTCGCTGAGCACCGGTCGGATCGCCTCGATGGTGTTGAGGCCGGCGGTAGGGCGTGAGAGCCTGTCCCGCCAGTCCGCCACCAGGACCTCGTGGAGCTGTGACCGACGCAGCTCCAGTTGTTGCTGCATCGGTCGTTCGCCCCGCGCCCGCATATCCTCGCGCCACCGGAACAGTGACGCGAGGACCTTCGCCTCCAGGTCCCAGGGCGGGGATAACCTAACCTAACCTAACCTAACTTAACGGTTTCTTTTTACAAAAGCGATTCGCTTCTGTCACATCGCCGGCCGCTGCCGCGGCACGCTCGCTTCGCTCGCTCGGCTCGTGCATCGTTTATCATACTCTAACCTATCGTAACATCGCTAACAACCTTAGACTTCTGTTGTATACTTATTTAAAAAAAAATTGTTTTAAGCAAGTTCAAGAACAGGGTTTCGCTAAAAGATACGCAAGCGACATACAGTTTAATAAAAAAATTATGTAAAAATTAGTTTATTTTTTACCATTATATGAAAAGGGAATTGTTACACTGACAAAACGTCATTCGTCTAATAGTTGTGCGGCCTAGTGAAATGGTTGACAAATGATAAATGTCCCAAACGTTTTGTGTCATTATAATAATCGGCTTAACAATAATTCTACCAAATGAAACGTTGTCATACAAAAATTTGCTAATCGTTAGTTGTCAAAGTGAAACATCGGCGAAGCGTTGGTTGGCAAGTGAAAATTTGGCAAACAATTTTCTGCGAAAAGGCAGGACGCCGCAATTTTTAAATTATATCTTCGCATAGTATTTAATTTATTTACGGTGATGGAAGTTTTTAAGACGAGCGGTCTTTTTTTCTATATGATTTCATATTTTATTTTTGACCGTTTCAAATAGTCAATTCTTTGCAGTAGCAGGACTGGATCGAGAATTGTAGAAGGTGGCGATCACAATAGATCAGCAATGGTCGCAGTGACACGAGAGTTTGGTATCCCGGGACAGCCACTATATCCTAATAATAATAAGGTGCCTCCTCTCAATAAGAATTGTTTAAGGGGCGAGTTGGCTTCGGCCCTTGTACGCCTTCAACAGGTCCGGGACCCCAGGGTCTTCAAAAATGTAAGAGACATAAAAAATATAGTTCCTCGTTTTTCTACGGAACCAGCAAAAGACCGTGTAGTTACGAATGATTTCTGAAGAAAGACAATACGTATATTTGCGGCAAACATGACACAATCAAAAAAAGTTGTGGGAAAATATGCGTCACATCCGCGAAAAACGTTCATCGCTCAGCATAATGCTTCGACCTCATTTGAGACGCCCCAGCGATGATTTTCAGCGACAGCCGACGTTGACATGATGACGTCAAACCGGTGCAGCATAAAAAAAAAAGAAACAAAAAAATATCTACTTACCGCCCTACTGTTAGCAGGCGTAGATCCAACAATGGATATATAGTGCACCTCCGCTTCGTCTAGTGTAAGACATATCGCGTCGATGACCGAGCGGTGGTGCGCAAAAACGAGGAACTTGCGAGTTGTCTCGCTCTCAACCAGCTGGCGAATGTACTTACTGCGGAAATAAAGACATATTGTGAAGGTGGTAAGGTTGACAGTTGATTGAAAAAACAAAGGGGAGAAAAATTGTGTTGCTGCAATAAACACACTTATTGTGTAGGTGTTAAGGTTGACAATTGTCTGGAAATAGATTTGTTATCAGGCAGTTTGTTGCGCCACTTCCTTCCAGCTAAAGTTCCAGGGTTTTGCACTGAAGTTTAAAAAGTGCTAATTCTCAGATTAATTTAATCTTAAGTGTGTTTTTTTCTTTTGAAGGTAATCAATCAATCAATCAATCAAATCATTTATTCTGTAAAACATAGGTTAATTTCCAGATAGTAATTATGGTTAGACAACATGCTCACTATGTTTTGCCAAGAGATGGCGTACAAAATTAGGTTATAACAAACAAATAATAAGAATCAATTAATAATTTCGAATACAATCAGATTACAATAAAAAAAATAAAAATGGGTATGTCAATGAATTAGTAAAATGTCACAATTTAAAACGTATATTAATAATTAGTCAAAGTATTATGTCACATTAATAATGAGTTCATTACAAAATTATTAGTATTCATTAATTAGCAAATCGGATCTTCGTATCTCCGTTTGTCAGCAATAAACTCTGCGATAGAGTAGTAGCATCTATCTAGGAGGAATTCATCAAATGACTCCTCCCGATCTGGGCGGAGCCCTAGACCGGCACTCCCTTACGGGAGACTTGTCAGACTCTTACTGACTAAACTTCAATAAAATTGCAGCGAGATTCAGAAAAACTGATCAGACAACACAGAAACTGAAAGACAAAGCATCAGATGGACCATGTTTTATCTAAGAGCCATGTCCTTTATTTTTTGGGGGGTGGGAAATCATCAAATGACTCCTCCCGCTCAGAGTGGAGCTGATGGGAGTGTCAGACTCTTACTGACTAAAACCCATCCATGTTCTTTCCTTAGCCGTTTATGTTTCGGGGTAGCGGTAACCCCTTCGGACAACCCCGCTGACCCGGATCTTGACTGGGCTGCAGTCACACAAGTCATTAATCAATCTATCAATTTCTGTTTGTATCATACTGACCATATAGCCGGTATCTTGACCCGCGCGGACTCGCTGAAGTACGTGATGAGGGCGGCGTGCTTGTCGGAGGACTTGCTGCTCTTGTAGGCCTCGGCCATCTCCGACAGGCCCTTGTCGGTGTCCTGACTGTGGTTCAGCAGTGTTTGGTCTAGTAGTACTGTTTCTCTGTAAATAGTAAGATTTTTTTTTGCCTTGCATTTTTTTTAGTTAGGAATGTGTATGCGCGTGTGTGTGTATGTGTATTACGTATTTTGTTTGGAGCTCAATAATGTATTGGTTAGCCATAGAAATCTAAATCTAAAAATCAAGCAAACATGCTCAATTTTTAGCAGGATTTATTATTGGGGCCCATGCTGCTGGATCAGCTACTGTACATAATGTTGCGACAAAGCGTCATTATTTTCTATGGAATATTGACATTGACAGGTCTCGAACGCGATTTTGATGTACTGATCGCGTTTGGTGAAATTGGCACTCACCACAACCTACCCGTTTTAACGCAAAAACAATAAAATATTTATGAAAGGGTATTTTCCTTTAAGGTACAGTTTTCGGCCTATCGAAAACCCTCTCACAACTATATATTTTTTTTGTTACACCATATAAAGAAGGTAGTCTTACCTGGTCTTCTCTTCCAACATAGTAAGGACCTGTTCCTTGGTCCTCCTGATGAGGAACCGCTTCTGTAATATGATCTGCAGTTCAGGCAGGTTGGACTGCCCCGTCATGTCCCACCCGAAGTTAGTCTGTTTGCCGTCGCAGTATCTTTTACCTGAACATTTCAATATTTCGTTTTTTTTAACATTGTTAACAGATTAAATAAATGCATAATCGCGTATAACGTTAATTGACACGGGCCCATTGGGGTTTTTTAATGTTAGATTTCTTCGATTTTTTTTTTGTTCTAAGACACTATCTTTTTGTTTCATGGCGAAGCTGTTGTGACGGTATAATTATGGAAAAAGATCACACAAAACCTTAGAGGTTTGGAAGGAACAACAGGAGGCTTTTGCAATCTAAAAATGTAAGACATATTTTCGCGACATACTGTTTTTGTGAGCATCCCCAAGGATTTATTTCTTAGGCTAGGAAAAGGAAAAGGACCACGTTTTTCGTTCCATACGAAGCAATATTTCAGTGTTGCTGTTTGCAAGTCTCGGTATGCAAAGACGGGCACCCATCCACTGACCAACCCCGGTAAGCGTAGCTTAACCTGGTGCATCAACCCGGGCGACTGTACTTAGCTACGAGCTCTCAAATTAAAGATAATAAATCTTGACGGTCCTGAAGTTAGCCGATCAGTTGCGCAGTAGGCAATTTCGCTCCCTAAAAGATCCATTGCGCAGTCAAATAGCTAAAGTCAAGATCGCCGAAATGGGTAAGCGGGATTGTCCGAAAGGGTTACCGCCGCCCCGGAACATAAAGGGCTAAGGAAGGAACATGGATGGGTTTTAGTCCGTAAGAGTCTAACACTCCCTTCCGCTCCAACCAGAGTGGGAGGAGTCATTTGATGATTTCCCACCCTCAAAAATAAAAAGACTGTATTATACTTACCATACTCAGTGTAGGATGAGAAGAGGCCTGGCTCTATCAAAGTCAGCTGAGTGTACAGCTCTGCCGGCCTGCTCAGTGCCGGCGTGCCACTCAGTAGGATCGCCCGTTGACATTGCCGCGTGATGCTACCCAGGGCTATCGTGCACTGCGCCTTGTGGGACTTAAGGTAGTGAGATTCATCCTGAAATGTAATAAGTCATAATACGTTAGCCTCATGGGGTTAGTCTGCCTGCCTTTTCCCAACAAAGTTGGGGTCGGCTTCCAGTCTAACCGAATGCAGCTAAATACCAGTATTTTACATGGAGCGACTGAGCTTATCTGATCTCCACAACCCAGTAACTAAGTAATACGATACCTTCGGTAATACTGGATGTCAGATTTCCGGACTTCTGACGACCCGTACCGTCTGACAAAGATGCGCAAATGACAGCCAGGATCCACGGCTTAACGAGCTTTCCGAGGCACGGCGGAGTCTCGGTATGTGAAGATGGTCACCCATCCACGGCCAACCCCGGCAAGCGTAGCTTAACCTGATGCATTGGCCTGTGCGGTTAAACCATATCAGAAAACTTCGGCAACTTGTGTACACTTACTATAATAACGACTCCGAACTTTTTACTCTTCAGTAGATCTGTGTACATGCTGGTGATCTTATAGCTTACTATCACGACCTCCGTCTGAAAGAATACGTCAAATCCGTTAATATACGACTATGGACTACCACAGAGCATTCCTGTAAGACATTTTTACCTCTTGATTGGCGACCGTAACAAGTTAACAACTATGTATTTAAAAAAAAATAGATTTATCCCTTTGTTTTTTTTTTTTGAGGGTCGGAAATCATCAAATTATTCCTCCCGCTCTGGGTGGAGCGGAAAAGCGGAAAAGTCTGACACTCCCTGTGTCAGACTTTTACTGACTAAAACCCATCCATGTTCCTACGAGGACACGGCGGTGCCGGAGCATCTGCCGGAGATGGGCTCCGCCCAAGTGGGGCAGATCTACACCGTATACTCCACCGTGTTCTCTGGGCGATCGTCACAATGGTGACACCCGGGATATATTCTCCCTATGTCTTAAATTGTCATCCACCATGCTTTACATTTATGGTTCTGAGTACCCATTGATTTTTTCTGTGATTGGATAGCGAAACAGAGCGAAAGACATAAGTGCGATTGTGCTGTTTCTGCAAATTAGACTTTAATAGTATGTAATATTAGAATATTGTAATTAAACTTCATTGTTTTTTTTATTCCCGTAGTGGGATTTATAGATGTCCGTAGGTGTGTCTGTGGCATTACAGCGGGCCCTATCAGAATACCAGCGCTGCGGTTTTTTTTTTAATATTGCAACATTATGAGATAGGAGCCTTTTGCCCTCACACAGGGCTTTTGCGTTTTTAATATAATTTTTTGTAGGTTTAAATGCCCCCTTTTTACCGTGTATATTTCCGGTGTATGTCCCAGTTAAAGTATTTTTCTTTCTGATCTGGTTAGTTATACTATTGACCTGTTTATCAGCAACGAATTGTGTATCCTTCCCACTGGTAAGCGTGGCTATGTTCATCATAGGTACTGAGGGTAACAGCTCCTGTATCTTGCTCTGCCATGTCTCCCTGCAAGTTATAATTAGTATTTTCATTCTTATTTTAATAGACTAAGCGCTCGTATTGACCTGGCAAAACTTCAAGTAAAAAAAGTAGCCACCATTGTTGAGTTTGTTTGGTTAAAATAGGTTCTTTTAACTAGTGTTGGCACACAGATATTCAATAAACACTGTTTGTTTTTAGCCGACGATAACAGAGGAGGTTTTCAAGTCGACGCGTGTATTTGTTTTTTTTTATTGTATAACGAAGGCTGTAATGTGAAGTCCTTATTTATAAAAAAAAACAAAAAAGCGTTTTTTTTTTAACAAGTATTTAACCTTACAATTTTTTTCACCTTACAAAGTAACAATCAAGCTTATTTTACGATTCACGTAATTAATTTGTTTGTTTGGCGCCAACTCAACATTAGTTTTATATTTCGCATGGCATTTCAGTTCCTGTTTTCGTCGTCGCGTCGGTTTAATTTTCTGATAAAAGTTTTTTAATAGCCTGGCTTGGTGCTCACCTCATAGAAGACGTGGTGACAATAAGCAGGGGCCAGTTATGTCTGTAGTAGCTGGCGATGGCGAGCGCTTGGAACGTCTTGCCCAGCCCCATGTCATCCGCTATCATGCAGCGACCACGGCGGGATATACCAAATCTAATGAAAATTTATAAGTGATGTGAGTCTACATTATAATATAGTTTATTGTTTAAGGTGGATCAGCAATTATGTAAAACTAAATGTAGTTGATTATTTTAAAATAAAAATAATCACTATAAAATAATTGGTTTGGTAAATAATAATATTTAATGCACAAAATAATAAACAAAATCATAGTATTGTGTGTAATGAAAAATTAAGAATGATAAGTCTTGTATCATAGCTATAAAGTTACAGTTGTCTGTCATCTACACATTTTTATAGCAGAAATAAATGTTTAGATCAAATTGAAACCCAAACATTATTTACTCCACTCTCTATTTTGATAATGTTTTATAATATGGCCGTTGAGTTTTTGTAATCTATAATATAAAAATAAATCGCTGAATGTGTTGCTAAGCGCAAATCTCGAGAGCAGCTGAACCAATCTCTCTAATTCTCTTTTTGTTGTGTTTGTTATTGTCAGGAGAAAGTTCTTACATTTAAAAATAGTAGGTTGGTAGGGTAGGTAGGATGGGTAAGGT
This sequence comes from Hyppa rectilinea, assembly GCA_951799385.1. NCBI lineage: Eukaryota > Metazoa > Arthropoda > Insecta > Lepidoptera > Noctuidae > Hyppa > Hyppa rectilinea. Next base: position 3,317,229 of record OX637320.1, on the reverse strand, counting down.
AGGTAGGTAGGTAGGTAGGTAGGAAGAGTAGGTAGGTAGGAAGGGTAGGTAGGTATTGTAGTTAAGACAGGACAATGTCTGTTGGGTCAGCTAGTTATATATATTTTTAATGACATTTACCTGACTCCCTCTTCCTGGAATGGCATGAGTTTATGTCGTAAAGTGATCTCAATGGGGGACAAGTCAACAGTGCTGGGGTCCGTGGCATTCTCCCTCAGCACCTACTTGTGGAAAGAAAAATGGAAAAGTTTCCTAGAAAATGTACAAATTCGAGAATATGAACTATTATGCCTTCAGCTAGTGATTAATAATATATTAAAAAAAAGGTTTCATGACAAATTAACTAAAAATCACTTAAATTAGTGCACTAAAAAATAAACAAAATTGATCAACTTTTAACAATATTTTCTAAGAACTTGTGTTTTTTACCCTCAGAACATACGGTGGGATTGGACCCAGTACTATGTGTGGAGCCAAGGGTGCTACTTTAGACATCAGCTGCTGGTAATCTGTGATTGAGAAGTTCCATAGCTTCGATTTTGAATCTGAAATAACGAAACCAGATTCTTGAACTTATCATTTTGATTAATTTTTATGAAACCCAAGGTCAAAACAAATGCATTCAAGTTTATCATGAGGTTTTTAAGTATTTTATTACTAAATCTTATCAAAATGCAGACATGTAATCTTATCAACTAAGTATTCAATAAAATACGTTGCAAGTAAATGAAAAGTATCTTACCATAGATTTTAGTAGGCAAGCTCTTGAATATATTGATGAGAGGTGAGCAAAACTCTGAGGGGTTCACTTCAAACCTGTCTTCGGAGATCAAGTACACTGTTCCACTGACCACTTTGCCAATAGGAACATGATTTTCTTCACTATTCCTACTTGCTTTAGGTTTAGCGTACGGGTGACTTCTATTGGAGTTATTATTAAAAGATTTATAACCACTATTTGATGACGAAGGCAGCGGGCTTCCGATTTGAGCAGGGCTTGATTTAGTCGGAGTATTATGATTAGAGTTACTGTTCGACAGTAAATTCTGTCGTTTCTGTAGCGCAGCCAGGCGCTTTCTTTCAATTTCTTCTTTGGAACACGACATTATTGAAGATTAACCTAACTTGAGCATCATGTAGGTAGCATCTGAAGTTATTAACGGTGGCCGGCGGGTACCTGACTAAATAAAACTAATGTTTTTATTAATGAATTTGGTCCACTTCAATCAAAACTAGCAAAACACTCTTCGAAGTTCGAGCCACAGTTATCAGTCTTATTATTGTACTCTTTGGCCACAGTTATTCCTACAACTAAACTGTCAGTGTCAGTGTCAAAGTCAAGGCAAAGTTTTGAAAGCATTGTGTTTTCAAAACAAAAATAAGCTTGCAGGTGGCAGAAGATGATTCAATTTTAAATAGTGGTGTAAATAAAGAAAATATAAATAATATTTGTCTGGTGTTGTTTATTAAAGTTAATATTGGAAGTAGAAATTCTATACATAAAAACCACTGAGTTTTATCTTTCGAGATAATAATTGTCGATAATACCTGCTGTAACCCTGGAACGCAATTCATTTGGACTTTGACATTTTAGACAAGACAACTGTTGACTATAAATTTATTCTATAGTGTTTCGACTGAAAACGAGTTTCCTAACGTTACCTTTCCTTTCTCCTTCGAACGAGCAAACGAAACGAATATGTCGGAAAACAGCAGCCCAGTAAAATATTTTTTAAGTGGTGGTTTTGGCGGTGTGTGCACTGTTTTAGCGGGCCACCCTATGGACACGATTAAAGTAAGATTACAGACTATGCCCGTGCCTCAAGCGGGCGAAGTTGCCTTGTACGGTGGCACCTATGACTGCTTTAAGAAGACCATACAGAAGGAAGGCTTCAGAGGGCTTTACAAGGGTATGTCAGCACCACTTACTGGAGTGGCCCCTATTTTCGCTATTAGTTTCTTTGGTTTCGGACTCGGCAAGAAACTGATAAAAACAGACGAAGGCCAGGTACTTTCCAAACCAGAGTTGTTTGCTGCAGGTGCTTTCTCTGGTATTTTCACTACATCAATTATGGCACCAGGAGAGCGCATCAAATGTCTACTTCAGATTCAACAAGGTGGTAATGTGCCACAGAAATACTCAGGCATGGTTGATTGTGCCAGACAGCTGTATACAGAGGGTGGTATGAGGAGCATATACAAGGGCAGTGTGGCCACTATCCTAAGGGATGTGCCCGCCAGTGGTATGTACTTCATGACTTATGAATGGGTCAAAGAAGTGCTAGTCCCGCAGGATGCCAGTGCTAAACTGAAGATGATGGCAACTATAATGGCTGGCGGTTGTGCTGGAATAGCTAACTGGCTGGTAGGCATGCCGGCTGATGTACTGAAGAGTAGACTGCAAACAGCTCCTGAGGGAACTTACCCTAATGGCATGAGGGATGTGTTCAAACAGCTGATGGAGAGAGAAGGTCCAACTGCCCTTTACAAGGGTGTCGCACCCGTTATGATCAGAGCCTTCCCGGCCAATGCAGCATGTTTTGTAGGGTTTGAACTTGCTATCAATTTCCTCAACTGGGTGGCCCCTAACCTTTGATAACCATCAACAATGCAGTTTGATTATAGAAAAATATATTGTATCATAGTTAGTTGTAAGCAAAAGTAGTAATTGAAGTTGTAAAAGAATAAAAAAAAAGATATTTTTATGATAATCACTGAAGTACTCATGTACCAAACAGAATTTAAGTCATGACAGATTTTTAATTATTTGTATGCAACTGTGCACAAAATAAATACCTACCAAGAAGCCTCATGAAATGTATTGAATATTAAAGTATTACTGGTTGTTATAAGAAAACTGAATATCTGTACAAACGTTATGTGCAGTGCCTTTCAAGTAAATAAATGAAATATATTTTTGCAACCAATTTTTATTATTATATTATCAAAATGTGTCTTATGTTTATCAGATATCTTTTGATGGTTTTATGACTATTTCACATCACTTTTTTTATCATTACAAGCATGTTTTATGTGTTCAAGTGGTGTTATAACTTGAGATAAATAAATTATTGATCCTATGATGGTATTGATATCTCAAGAGATGGACAAATATGATTCTATGATTAAGTTAAAGCCTACACAATCTTTTTGCCTTATTATTTTATTAACCTTTTCACCGTCAACATACATAGGATGGACTCCTCACCCAGCACCAAGCTATAAATGCATAACCAACAAGATAGTTAAAATGAAGAGCTTCACATGAAGTTGTGGTTCTGGTGGCACGAAAATGTGGAACTTCTATTCGATTGCTTGGCGGTAAAGAGGTTTAATATTGAACAAAACTCAACAGCAACAATGCATGTTGGTAGATCATAATGTAGTTATTTAAAAATAAATATATACTATTTACTATTGTTGTAATCGTTTTAAGGAAATAAAACAGCATGTTCAGTAAAACTCTCGCCTAAACTTTATTTCAAAAGATTTATCAGTCTGAAGGTCTCGTGCCAACTTCGTTCTATTTTTATGTTTTACACTGTCTTGTGATTTGTCAATAGGTCTTTGTTTTGCATGTCCAAGACCTGTCCTATCTTTCTTCGGTACAGTTTTGATAGGGTATAGCTTACCAGACCCGTCTCTTCCCAGGCCGGACTGCCTATCCCATCCACCTTTAATCATCAACTGATATCCTCTGTTTGATGCTGGCAACACATAGCTTGCTGGTATTTTCTTGCCTCTGCTTGCACTAATATTGTGTAATGTTGAAGATAAATGTTCTTCTCTGTCAGAAAAAGTTTTTTTACAAATCTCACATGTGAACTCTTCTTTTGATTTGACTTTGATTTTTGATTGTTTTTGTTTCTGATTTGTTGGCGTTTCTTTTTGTATGTATCTAAGTAAAATATCTGCTAATATATAATTTTTGTTCTTGATCACTAAGCTACGGGCAGAGTTACCAGCTTTGTCTCTAACAGATATATCAATACCTCTTTTTAATAGCAGTTTTACAGTATCCGTTGAGTCTGCCTGGCAAGCAATCATTAGTAAACTCCATCCATACTCATCTACAACATTTATCTTGTCAGGATATCTATCCAAAACACATTTCAGTGTGTCAACATCGTTGTTCTGCACTGTTATAAATAAATCTTTGTTTGTTAAAGCTGTTTCTTGTTGTCCTTTTTCTAACTTTGTTACTGTTGTTGTTAACTTTTTCTTATTTTCTAACACGCGGGGTGTCGTACTGCTTGATGTTTTAGCGTGTTTTACTTCTTCTAAGTATATTTTTCGTGCTTCCTCACCACTAAGTGTACCATTGTTTTGCACAAGTTTTAAGTCTTGCTCAGGCTCAGGGGAACTAGCTTTTACGAAATTACTGTAGCGTATGTTGGACATTTTAATAGGCAATTCAGTAAAAAACTAGGGATCTAAATAAACTTAATATCACATTTTTAGTATAACCGTAGTCCGACCGATTCTTTATTTTCAAGAGTAAGGACTAAGGTGTTTTGGTTCTAGGACGTCACCTACTTACTATTGACACTCACTTGATAATGACATTGACAGCGGAAGCAGGATAGTCGTATTCCACTTCACGTAAGTGTAAACGGTGCAGAAATGATTGAATGCACAAAATGATTTCGCTATTTAGAGGAACGCAGTTTTGAATCTCAAAAGACGGGTTGCCCGTTCAAAAAAAATACAATTCGAGCACAACGAGATACTTTCCAAAAAAAAAAATGCCTGTACTTCCCAAAGGGTTAGATTAAACAGAAGTGCGCAGTGTGTGATGAGACAGATGAGTATGACGTCACCTAATCAAATATTCTATGCAGTCAGTTTTGCATACTTATCATAACATCACGCCTTGTTTTCCCAAAGGATTAGGCAGAGGTGTACCTATAGCACAACCACATTTCGCCAGTTATGTTTAAGTTCCATGTAATAGGGAGCGAGCCTTTTTTTTTAGTGTAAGAAATCATCCAATTACTTCACCCGCTCTGGGTGGAGCGGAAGGCAGTGTCAGACTCTTACTGAATAAAACCCATCCATGTTCCTTCCTTAGCCCTTAATGTTCCGAGGTAGCGGTAACCCTTTCGGACAATCCCGCTTAAGGGAACGAGCCTATGGCCATCAACCGTGCACAAACAAGACTCCGGATTGCTACTGATAAATTTCATATTGAAAAACCCAATAACACTTGGTCCGACCTGGGAATCGAACCTTGGACTTCATGCTCGGTGTAGATAAGCATCCTGGTTAATGATGCTTTGTGTTATGGATATCGGCATCGGATTACTCCGCTACTCTGTCCTTTTTTTAATGATCTCGTTACAAAGTTTAAAGTGTCTTTAACTATTTATTTATAGACGGATAATGCTTTTTTAACGCAGGATTTTTTCAACATCTATCACCATCCATGGCAAACGGCTACTTATTTAGCACCATATCTTATTGACTTTTATGGCAGCAAATGGCAAGTGGCCCGGAAAAGATCCTGCACACTGCACCAGCAATAACGGGACGTGTTCCTTCAGTTAGCTTTCCTTAACCAAATAATACATCTCGTCACAAGTGTAGAGAACGTGATACTCATTAGTCATTACTGCAGTTATAATTACCCTTTGATTGGTAGTGGATATAAAAAGTAGGTTTAATTTAGATGCGCTGTAATGCAACCCACGACCTTGCCATGATGAGGCCACTGTGCCGTAAGCTGGGCCCGTAGTGTCCCTGCCAAACAGCTAGCAGGTTGTCCACGGCGTTGCGTAGATATTTAGGGTGTCGCGTGGTGACGTGGTCGTCTTGTAATATTGTTTTATTTCGTTGGTTTATTCGGAGTGCAGAGGCGCGGGCGGCGGCCGTCAGTTGAGTCGCGACCGCCGCCGCGCTACTATAAGCTCGCTATAACCAACCCCGGACAACGACACTTGAAACTTCTAAACACACTAAACAGTTCATCAAGCAAAATGGCGTACACTTGGGACAACAGAGTTGCGTTTGTTGTGCGATATCTTTACGGTGAGTTTTTGCAATGTTTAACTGTGTGATTTTATTCGTTGACGGATAGATTATCCGGACGTAGCTGGAAAGTTGCGGTTGCTTACATACATTTGTTGTTAGGTATATATTTTCGTGCGGTTACAGACCAGCTGATTAGGGAAACAGGAATTTCTTTTGAACCTACATAAATAAGTAATAACTAATGTCGAGGACTAAGTATGTTTTCTTTTCCTTGGTCTAAACAATGCAATTTTCAATCAAATGAATAGTCTAAAATAATTGTGTAAACTAAATAAATAGCAATCCGCCCCTAAGGCTACCCACTGACCATTTTCGCGTCTTTAAGATGTAGTTAGGTAGATACAACGTCTCTTTTACAAAGTAACAAACAATTGGTTAATTGTTTTGTATCGTTGGACTTGACCCAGCTGCTTGTCTGTATTTTTAAAATTCATTTTCTTCTGTCTGACGCGATGATATTACTTTACGTGGTACTTACTAAATAACGGATTTTAGACACTGATTCATTCATAAAAGTCTAGAAACGCTGATGAATCAACTTGACACTTAGTAATTTACAGAACCATTACTTTTTCTAATGATGCTTGCATTTGCTCCATGTCTATATAAACAAAGTTACTAATGTTTCCTTAGTTTCTTATTCATGAACGAGAAACCCACTCAGGAGGATTATTCGGCTTCCCTTATGATTTTTTTTAATAATAATTTAATCGTGTGCGATAGTAGGTAGAGCTGTACATTGTTTGAATTTTTTAATTCAAACACTGCCACTATTGTTTGTGCTATTCTGAGCCTTCAAAACACATAGGTAGGTACATGTTAACTGCAGTGTATGGGTTAAAAGGCTTCGTCACTTCGTTGATGTACCTATTCAGTTGCTTACAATTACAATAAGCACTAGCAGACGAGTCGTCTCTCACTTATAACATAACATCCGAAATTCCTAGTGGTTCGCATACTGTCCTGGAGATCAAACCTCATAGCAGTCGCGCTTGCGACCTTTAGACCAACGCGGCAATAGCTTTTTGATTCGCTCCCATTAAATACGAATATTCTTAATAATTCTTAGAGTAGGTAGGTAGGTATTGATATAGGAACAAAGACCTGACTAAGGCCTTAATCAATATCTTGAAAAGGTGTTTAAAAAAAGCTGATGATCACACCAGGGTTGTTTTCATAAATTGACAGATGATATCTTTCGAAAAAATAATGAGTTCGTAGTAACAGTTTGCATCATCATCTGCCTAGCCTTTTCCCCAACTAGGTATACAACTATACATGGTGGGGTCGATTTCCATTCTAACCGGACGCAGCTCGAACCAGAATTAGACATGGAGCGACTGTACAGCACAAGAGCATTGTTAACACCTATAAAGATCAAGCCGAACATGACAGTGACCTGTACAGAATTCGTGAAGCAATGGTAGCCGGTCAGTCATCAACCCAACCTATTAAACAACGGAACGCACCCACGAGATCGTGAGTCGAGCCTGCCAAGATTTCACAATTACTACTTTACTATACCCCAGAACACTATAAACTGGTCTTTGTAGGACAGCTACAGTGCTCAATGAGCAATCTCTTACGCCCACTCCTCAGTACCGACAGGTAATCAATTAACACTTGTTGAGACATTATTGTAGGCTAGAATTCGAACTAGGGAGCTATTGATTAGCAGACAATCTCAGTAAGAGCTTTATAATGAGCTTTAATTAGATTGAGCTTTTATGTTCTTTAGATTCCGATTTTTAATTACTCGTGTGTTCTTGTTATATCACTAGCAATCTATAATAACAAACATTGTCGTTGGTCGTAGAAATTCTGTTATTGTAAACCGGTAGTAAGGATTCATTTTACAGTTCTATTCTAATTTCGTATGCTGAAATGGCCCTCAAACTTCTCATTTCCAATTAATCCCAGCCACTTTGTTGTTTGTTGCCCAAATAATTTCCCACGTGCTTCCCAAGTTCTCAGATGTCTTTATCGACTGTTTTAACATTGAAGCTATTCTTATGATTGGCAAATTCCGTTATTGATGTACATAAACTTCCACTGTCCGTCGAACACCCGCGCACTCAATCATCGACATCAATTATATTAAGATGGTTATTTGAAAAATTACTTACTATTGTGAAATGAAGGATCTCTGGGTTTTGGCATGAGTAGCCACAATTAAATTAATAGTTGCCTATTGTTTACATGCTATGGTAGCCAACTGGGCAGCCGCGGCTCATTTGCTAACTCGTTGCGACATTGATTGGGCATCGGCATGTTCTGATACAATGTTAATGAACCACACACGTCCCTAGCGCAGGTGTCATGTGCCGACATGATAGCTAAATCATCACGTAAATGCTATTAAACTGACAGCATCTTGACTATTAGATTATAATAATTGGGAGCAGTTCAGTTCACTGTCACAATCATACATAATGTTGCGGGAAATAAGACAATGCCAATACAATAACGCTATTATTACATGAGGTCCTATAAATCTGACTACCCTCTTGACAAACAAAAGTCACTTACCTTTCTGATCTTTGTTAAACCTGTCTTCAGATATCGACAACAACGGGTACTTGGACGCACGCGACTTTCACTGCCTGGCCCTTCGCACGTGTGTGCTCGAAGGCAAAGGCGATTGCAGCGCCGCCCGGCTGGCCAAGTACCAGCACGTGATGCTCAGTCTCTGGGAGGAGATCGCGCAGCTCGCGGACTTCGACAAGGTGCCAGACTATGTCGGTTACCCACACTACAAGTACAATACGCGATGTCGGCAACGCTTCGGTGGACGCAATAATGCTATATCTTTGTAGATTGTAGTCTGTAGATTACTAGAAAAACTTCTGCATCCTAGTGATGGTCCGCTTTTGTGTAGTCCTCTGAATGTTTGCTTGAAAAGAGCCTTAAATAATTATTACAGTATTTTATACTTAGTGTAAAAGAATTAAAGACCAGGCAGTCCAGGATAAAAGTTCAGAAAATATATTAATTTTACAATTTTCAGATTACCTACTGAAGTTTATGGGTTGCCATCATGAAAAAGTCATTGAACTTTTTTTCTGATCATCCTCAGTGGTGTAAAAAAGTTTCCGTACTGGTGTTTGACATCCACACAACACTCACACAGTTAAAACTTATACACTTCATGAAGATTTGTTATAGTTACGTACAAAACCTATTTGAGAAAAGTATTATTTGATCTTGCTATATTCGTAGACGTTGTTTATGTAGTTAGACAATTAAATTTTAATTAACAAGAAAACAAATATTAATGAATCTAATTTTCACTTGACACACTCGCACAGCTACGCACACGCTTCCAGCTTTTATTTAATCTTGTAGCACCCAACAGCATGTTCTCAATTACAAGTATTTGCAGGACGGTACAATAACGGTCGACGAGTTCAAACAGGCCGTACAGAACAGCTGCGTCGGCCGAAGATATGAGGACTTTCCTCAGGCCATGAAAGCGTTCATAGAGACCAACTTCAGGATGATAGACATAAACTCAGATGGAGTTATCGGCATAGAAGAGTATCGATACGACTGTGTACAACGGATGGTTCTGGAGGACATCAAAGTCGTAGACGACGCTTTCAACTCTTTACTCAATGTAAGTATTTAAGTATGAGATACCGTAATTTAGCTCGTGGCTAAGTAATAACAGCCGCACAGATCGATCATCAGCTTAGGCTACGCTTGCCGGGGTTGGTCCGTGGATGGGTGACCATCTTTACATATCGAGACTCCTCCGTGCCTCGGAAAGCACGTAAAGCCGTTGTTGGTCCCGGCTGTCATTCGTGGATCTTGACAGTCGTTACGGGTCGACAGAAGCCCGAAAGTGACAGCCAGTCTTATTATGGGGTATTGTATTACCCAGTTACTCACTGGGTTGTGGAGGTCAGATAGGCAGTCGCTCCATGTAAAATACTGGTATACAGCTGCATCCGGTTAGACTGGCAGCCGACCCCAACATAGTTGTGAAAAGGCTCGGCAGATTGATTTTGTACTGTACCTAATTTATCTAGCTGGCGTCCCGATAGCCTTTACTTGAAACATGTGTAGGTACTACTACTGAGATGAATTTTCTCATGCAGGTAATTCTGAGTGCACCTCTCAAATATACAGGCTGATGCTATTAGTCAAAGCTTTCAGAATGTGATTATCGAAACATCCTTTTAACTGCACAAAAAAAGACGTGAGAAGTTTGAACTCGAACCATATTGACGGAGAGTCAAAATATTGTCAGCCTACCCGCATTTTCATAAAGTCTATTTCTATTCAATAAAAAAAATGCGATATCACAATTTACGTTTGCCCCGTTCGGGCCTGCCAGCTGCTAACTCTATTTTAATTACCATTCAGTAATTTTGTTTTAACTGTCAATCTGTCCAAGATTTATTTAACTACCACATAAACGTATCATAAATTATTTATGTTGTGATCATATGCTCCAATCAATCGTTAAAAGCAGCCAGACAGCCCAGAAATTAATTGAGCATATGTCACAAATCTTGACTAGGGATATTAAATCTTTTGTTCTGTCATAAATTATGCCCAATAAACCTTAGTATTGTTGTTTCCCCGGCAAAAGACAATAGCTCTTCTTAAAATAATTTCCCGTCCCCAGTCCCATCGCTCTTAATAACCGAATAATAGATGATTTAATAATATTTTGCCGCACAAATACATATGCCAATCACGTTCAAAATATAGATCGTGTTCTAATATACGCCGTTCTAGAAATACTTATTACCTAGCCATAGTAGCCATGTGGCGTTGGCAACCGATTCTGATGTAAATTGATGACATTGACATGGCCGAGATGAATCCTCATTGCAAATGCTGACGTGTTAGTAATTAGCTTTTAACTGTCCCTCACATATCTTCATTAAAAACCTATTGCTACCCTATCCATTACTGCCACAGGCACGAAGCCAAACCGGAATTATTGGGGTTTTTCACGAGATTAGCTCTAAGATTTGAATACGTAAGTGCATAAAGATGTAGGTAACTAGGTACCAAACTATTTGATCTAGATGCAATAGTGTTTAAATAGCTGTAGTCATTAGTTCATGAATAAATCAAATAACTTCTTTGAAGTTCTACAAAATGTACCTATCTATAATTTTGTTGATTTAAAGCGTGCTTACATTTAACGCGTCGATCTTATATAACTCGCGGATACAGGAAAATTATGAATGGGGTATTGAAATAAGAGTAATGCGTAAACGTTGTCAATAATTTTATGAAATAGCAACGTTGTTTCGCTTTACATTTTATTTAATAAGTGGTTACTTTCCTTGGTTTCCTCCGCACGTCGAGGAACTGAACGATAAAAAAATCGTAAAACATATTTTGTACCACCACAACAACAGTGAACTAAATGTCTTGTATCTTTAGAGATTTTAAATATAGCGAGTACGCTACAGAAATAACCACATCGGTAATATGCGTTATAAAAAGCGATAACCAGAAATAAAATTATGCAACAACACGAATAAAACAATAAAGACTGCTTTCTTCCTGGCGCGTAGCCAATGGTTGCGTACGGTCGTGTAGGCACATCCTCACATCTTCTAGTTAACACTTCTTCCACGCTTCGAGAGCAATTACTGCCGGGATCACAAGTAAATTGGCAGGCGGACGTTTGTTTATGCTCCCGCGCCTACAGGTGTCTCATGAAAGGAGATTTACAGTGGCATATGACGTAAGGAATCAACGTAAAAAGGATGAGGAGAAAAGAACCAAATATAAATGTTATACATACTTACATTATTTTGTAGAATTTTGATATGCAGCACCTTCCCCGTGTTAAATCAGACTGCCACGCAGTAGACACAATAGAAAAACTATTGTTCATGGTCACGCAATGGCCGCGTTGGCATCCAAAGTGTTAAATATGTAGAGCTCGTTAACCCCACAAATGTCGTATGAACCCTATAATTATGTTCATAAGAAAAATTCTCTCAAACGAAATTAAACATAATTTTATGAATCGTTTTTTTTTCGCTCTCGAGGAATTTAAAAAATCCTTCAGGCCGTGGAGTCCAAGGGCTCATGGTTTCTTTACAGTAATCTAGTAGCTAGTTGACACTTCCCGTGACCCAACGGCTGGCATTTACCTCGGCCAGAGACTTAGCATTGCCATACAACGTGGCAATGCCGCCAGTCTCTTGGGTACCTACATTACTAGTCGACAGCGATGCGAAAGAATTTTTCGACGCTATAATATTATAATCTATAAGTACTAATATTATAAAGCTGAAGATTTTGTTTGTTTGAACGCGCTAATCTCTGGAACTACTGGTCCGAATTGAAAAATTAAACTAACATCACGCTGCGACCAAAAGGAGCCGAGCAGCAGGTGAAACCGCTCGAGAGCAGGTAGTTAGTTATAAATCCTTAAGCTCTTATAAGTTATAAATCCTTAAGCTCTTATAAGTTATAAATCCTTAAGCTCTTATAAGTTATAAATCCTTAAGCTCTTATAAGTTATAAATCCTTAAGCTCTTATAAGTTATAAATCCTTAAGCTCTTATAAGCAAACGGCTTCTAACAGGCGAACATCCAATGGGTTAAAAGTAAGGGTGCACGTATTAGAGCTGGAATTACAGTACAGATCCAGGTTTTTGCTAGACTAAGATTATTCTGAGGATACAGCTAAAAAGATTCTGAAAAATAGGTTAGCTTCTCTGTGTTGTACCTTTGAAATAACCAAAGCACTGTTGTTCTATGCTGTAAACATACCTTCATAAGCGAGAAATTAATAAAACTGGCATTTTGGACAGGTTTTTTGGTTACCTAAGTAAGTAGAATCCAGATGCTGACTGTAGTTTTCTTACAGGACGATGACAGAAGGAAAGGCGGGCTGACACTGTCGAGATACCAAGAGCTGTTCGCTCAGTTCCTGGGTGACGACAGCGACAACTGCCAAGCGATACATCTATTTGGACCATTAGAACTATAATCATAGCCTTACTTAGTCTACTTAGGCTTATTGTTATGACTGAGACACCTACCAAATATTACCACCTAAATGATGACAAAATTCTACCAACGAATTGTTTCAAACATTTTAGAGAGTTTGTGAAATCGAGAATTACGTTTTTTATACTATTTTATTTTACCAATTAAAGTTATACGAGTACTAAGTACATTACTGTCTTTCATAGTGGCAATAAAATTCAATTTTCATGTTTGTAAACACATTTCAGTCGAAAGCTTGTTTACAAAATTATATTTATATTTTCAACACAGTGCAGAAAATACACAAACGCTGCGTCGATACTGTTTAAAAATAAACCATTAAAATTGCTAGTCTAAAATGTGTGATGCGTTCCGAATTACGTAAGTTTCCCAACTATAATTCACTTGGGTGATTTTAAAACGTTTGTTTATCACTTAATTGTTATTTCTTGTCGTGATTAGTCTTTACAATGCTAGAGATTTGTTTACTGAGATATTTTTATATTCCCGTCCTATATGTTTCCTAAATATTAATTATGTTTATATTTAATCTTTGTTGTATTTCGTTTTACGTGAATTTTATCTGAGGTGTATATTGTGAGACGATTTTTAAGATTTTTGGAATGTTGATGTCCCCTTTTTCTTTTTTTAATTACTTTATGGTATGATTATAATTATAGTAAGTAAAACGAACGAAAAACCATATTTATGGTTTTCAAGCGAAACTATTTTTTTACTATTATTAAGCAACGGCAGTTAGTTTTAATGAAGTTTGAAGGGAATGTGCGGGATATGTTGTGCTCAAACATACAAAATGAATCTAGTCACCACGGTGTTAAAATGTATCCTTTACTAATTGTAAATATTGTTTTGTTAAAATGGAAATATATAGAAATAAATTGTTACGATCTAAAGAATTGTTTTTTTTAATGAACTTTATAAATTTTTTTTCTTTGCCACTTAGTCTTTTCTTGTCTATAATAACAAATAACACTTCTTCAGTGTTTTTATATTGATTAGGCCTAAGTATTTTATCACTTGCTTAAAAATTGGTGACGAAAAACATCGTGAGGAAAGCAGCATGTCTGAGAGATATTTCTCAACCGCATGTGAAGCTTAGTCGGAGCCCCATGGGCAACATAAAAACTCTGACACCAGGTTAGTCACTAACCACACGAAAAGAAGAAGATGGTAGGTATATTGTATGAGCCATAGATAAAATGATAATCAAATTTAAAATCACGTAAATATTTGATTTTCTCCTTTATTAAAAATTCTATTACACAGATTTTACATACATTGAATGTCTCGTGAAACATAGACTTTAGATAATACGTACAAATTACACTAATAAACACTTTAAATAGACATCAAATATTTTATATATCCCTATATACATTTACATTTTATACCTACATTAGTAAGTACAATTTACATTAAGTCGAAAGAAAAAAAACAGAAGGTGGGGCGTTGAAATTTTAGAAGACCATTTTATACCTTTCCTTTAAAGTGAAAGCTACAGGTAGTCCGCGATATTCGAATTGTGTCCAATTTTTTGCAATATACCTACAGCCTACAGGTCAATATCAGGTGGTACATTGATCAAATTATTATTCGCGGCCGTAGCATAATGTATTTACAGAATTATAATAATTAGAATCACTCTAAGTTAGAATTGTCCTGAAATCTCATGATGTCATGAAATAGTCATTTGTTATGACAATAAAAACTAAGAAAATTGTATGGATACTTTTAACGATTACAGTTCTGTACTACTGCTACTTGTTACGGCCGTGAAACATATTTTGATCAACATACAACCTGATACTGATCTGAAAATTTCAAAAAAACGTAAAAAAAATGAATCTCTTAGTCCAGGCCACCCAATTGCTTTCACCTAAAGTATAAAACCTAGCAATGAGATCTAAAATGGTCGAAAATTTACTTATCATGCTTTGCCCATCAGCGAGATAGAACATTTTAAAAAACGAAGGACGTATCGCAAGAATTGAAATAATAAAAGGTATTTACAAAAATGATCGAAAAATAGATTCCACAGAGGTATACATAGTTTATAAGAATTATACTTATTATTAATATGAATAATATGTTTTGTACACAAATAGTAAAGAGTCTAAACTACGAGTTAGGCTGTTTACAGCAGTCAGCTAAAATAAGGAAGATTCGTCTAGTGATATACTTGGTACCATCCTGTTGATATCTTCGTGATAATTTAGTACAAAAAGCTAATTTATATTCAAGTTACGCTTTCGATCCGCCTTTGTACACAACAACTTTATTATGTCACATAATCACTATGATATTATATATTTTAATAAAATCAAGTTATTAATTCGAATTGTTACTGTTTCATAGTGTACGTTTTAAGAATTTTGTAAGTGTGGCCAGTTACAGTTGAATTTTTCTACCATTCAATTTCATTTTTTCGCGGTAGGCAACACCAACGATGCTTACTATGCTGCAATGCTATAATTTTAAAAGCAACGCTTGTCTGATTTTCAATTCAATAAAGACCATTGGACAACACATTGGACTATACAATTTTTTACCTCCGTATTTTTATGAAGTATTCAATTTTAAACACGCACGGCACTTTTTAGTTTGCGTAATAAAGCATAGTTTTGTATCCATGTTTCATTTTTAGAAGAACGATCGATCGATTGAAAATCGATTCTAGTAAAAAGTATCGATATTCACAATTTAACCTATGCTTTAGCGTCAAATTGACTCTTGAAGGCACAGCCCACAGAAAGCTTTGCTAACCTTACACTACCAGTCAAGACATGATTACAAAAGATCATTCATCTTTACAAGCGTTTACATAAGCATTTTTTAGTCCCAATAAGATATTTCAACAACGAATTGACTGTCCCCTTATATTTTAAAATACCCCATTCTCCCCTTTCAGCCACCTCTAACTAATCTATAGCTAAAGTGCCAACCAATAAATTATACATTTTTCTAAACATTGAAAGCCTTTAAACATATGTTTTTTTTTAACTAACCTTTGGATAGGTACTCGAGTTCTATAATATAACTAGATTATAACTAAGGTACAGACACTACTGGTTATAATAGATAGATTATAAACATCTGTATTTGTCATAATATCCTATTAATCAGTATTTCCTTGCATGCATGTCTTGTTACATTCAAGAACCGTTTACACAACGCACGGTGCAAGCGATTAGGAAGTACAGTCGTACAGTCGCAAGCGCATCAAGTTATACCAAACTGACAAAATTCTCCAAATGATTTTAAACCTTAAAAAGTTGACTGTTAATTTCAAAATTGATTGTGAATATTTGACAGTTTGTGGTAACTTGATGTGCTGGCGACTGTATATTATGATCACACGTTACTTCTCTTTCGTATTTACTCATCGCTCGCACAACAGTATAAACAACCGACCTATTATGTAAAAATCCCACTGTGAAAATTTTGGTGATGTGAACTGTCAATTCACCTGCTGGTCTATTCTGTAAAAATATCACCCCGAAAAAGTAGGTGAAATGAGCTTAAATTGTGAGCTGTCATTCCACCAAATGCTAGGGATTGAGACTATTGACAGCTCACTTCACTTATCACGGTTTTACAGCACTAGAGGCCTTTATGAGGAGTGCACAGATTACAAAGAATACCATCCCCATATATACATATATAAATTGTATCCTATAACTTAACCTACTGCATAAGTTACAATGAGAAACATAAATGTAATATCAATCACTTCGAAAAACTATCAAGTTTGGTGTTGAAACTCTGAGGTAACTTTTCAATAACTTCTCTATTCAAAACTCTAGATGTTTATAAACAAATATACATATATTCGTATTTATAAGTAATACTTTAAACATCACTGCTCTAATTTTGGATGCTTGCTGAGTTGTGTAACAGATAATTTTGTAGTGTTTAGCATTCTTTTATATTATGTACGGTATGTTAAAGTACCAAGACTGTTTTCATCTGACAATTGAATTGAAAGAACCTCCTTCTTTTGGAAGTCTATTAAAAATTAGACTTGGCCTCTTTAAACTTCTAGAAAATTATCTTTTACTATTGATAAACGTGTGCAAGTCAAAATTCCAAGTTAGATATGCGGGCTGAATAGTAACAGATGATAAATAAAATCAAGTATTTTTGTCCTCAACAACATGGCTGTTACCACCATAAACAATTATTAAAACCTTTTTTATAAACATTTTCTAAATTACTCTCTTTTCTAAACAAAAACAAATAAAATAATAATTGAACTATATTTTTATAAGTATGATAAATTTTATTTGATATTTGATACTATGGTTCCTTTAAAATATAATTCATATAAAAATTATAATGCTCCCAAATTATTTTATAGATCCCCTATGATTTGGTATAAACTAAATACTTAGATTTAAAATACTTATTTTCTAATGTACATATCACAAGCGAATAGCTAACTTGACGGGTACATACAATTATCAACCTTAAGCCTTACACCATAAGGTAGAATATAATAATTCGTGATCCGTCAAAACATATCCAGTCATTTTACATAACTAACTTACAATATAATTTCGCTAAATAGTTCACTGTTCGAGTCCATTGTCTTTCACTAAAACAGGCCTAAGATTTACGCAATAAGGCGTTGAACGCCATCTGCATTATTCTGAGATCGATGTAACTAAATGGTGTGACTCACCGTATTGTTTAAATCTTAGTGCATGTGTGAGGTTCACATCTCATCGGTGAGGCCATTGACGGTGCCGCTGCTGGAGGCGCGCGGTTCGCTGGGGGTCTCATCTAGACTGCCGTAGGTGGGACCGCGCCGCGACTGCACTCGCCAACGTCCCCGACGACGGGTTATGCCTGACGAAACATTAAATTGTCATGACATCCAACACGGACTGCACAGTCCCCTACAAAAGACTTAGCAACGTCCTAAACCACAATGTATCTTCAACCGCTCGACTGAAATATTCATGCCAAAGTTTTGAAAACACAGTAACATCTAGAAATGTGACATGAAACACTGCCAATTTATCATGCGGCACATTTAATTTCATTAGACGTGGAAAACGAGCATGGACGAATAGGTGGAGTGATTTTAGAGATTAGATATATTATAATATACAACATCTTAAATTGATGGTAAAGAATATAAAATGTCTGTAGATACAGTCATGCATGCTTGCTTTACATTATTTTAATGAATAGAACTGGATGCGAACACGGGTGAATGATCAAATGCTCTAAAAATGAAACATGGATGAATCCAAGGACCTTTCATAGATGGAAATGCCACTTGGGATTGTTATATGCTGAATGTTTGACGGACTTATCTGATTGTCTGTTTATAAAAAAATGTAATATGTGAAAACCCCAATTTTAAATGCTTCGTTTGATATGTAAACCAATAGATCATTGAGATTAAAATGTAATTGAAAAACATGGTATTTTACTATCATTGTCAGTGATAACACTACCCGGCATTATCGGTATTTATATGTAACACATGTTTAAATGTATTTTTTTCAAAATTATGTTATACGATTTCAGAATTGTTCCTACAGTAAAAGTTGTTCATAATGATGAGTAAAATGAGCCCTTAAAACATTGACCATGAATTCAATCTCACTCTGTATAAGTTAAAGTTTCGAATAGACCTATCGCATTAAGGCGAAGCGCCGCGATAGCCCGCGGAATTAAAATTTTCATACGTTTTTTGTAATGCAAATTTCAAAAAGCTTAAGAAAATTAGAATTTCACGGGCTACCCTGGCGCTTTCACCTTAAGTGATGAACCTGTAATGAGTTTTAGGGAAAAATATATTAATGTTAGTTATCAGACTAACACCAATGATACCATATCAACTATAGACGGTATCGATTAACGAGATATCTGTATGAGAGTGTCTATAGTATTGGTTTTAATGATAAAAGAACAGTCAACAGGGCAACACGCACCTGTGGTCTAAACTCCGTGATAAAATCATAGTATATTTTAATTTTGTCAATTTGTGCACAAATATATTTTTTTATATACACTGATAGGTTAAACGAGGGTCATACTTTCAAGGGGTTACTATACTCATGAAAATGAACAACTTTGACTATGGAACTATACCTGAAATCACGTAAAAAAAAATCAGCTGTTCAGTACATTTTATGTTCGCATAATTCGTCAAAATGTATGGAACAGCTAATATATATATTTTTTCATATTTCAGAGTTGATCCCATGGACAAAGTTGTTGATTTTCATGAGTACTATACAACCTGAAAATATGTCCCTCGTTAAATCTAACATACTGTATAATTCTTATAAATTGTTCTTTTGTGGCATTTAGCACTTTAACTGTCTGCTTAGCAGACAATAGTCAATCAAATGACTTGAATCATATAGATAATAGAATACATAAGACAAGACAGTGAATGTGTTAGGCAAAGAACATTTTTAAGAATATGTGATCATTTAGTGCACTTCAGTCAGTTTTGAACCTGAACAAACTAAGTGATAGTGCTTTTTTTGTAATAAAAAGTAATCCTTACGTTGTTTTGGGTCGGGCTGAGAAGCTCCTTAGGCATAAGGGAAAAGTTTCAATTAAATTTTGTTATCAGTTGTACATTGGACCTTTATTTCCTATTTCAACCTGGTGATATGCTATTTGCCTACTTACTGCTTCTATTATGCGTAATGTGGTGATCGTAAATACTAAATGATGATGCTGGTTTGTTAGACCATGCTTAAGTGCAAAACGTACTCGAAACATTCAATTCTTTAGCAATTACTGTGTAATAGCGCTGTATTAGTTTACTACGTGATCTGAAATGTTATCTTCTTGCCAATTTGCACTTAAAATGAGCAAACATGTGTCATGAGTCAACCTATTCATGCATAAATTAAATGCATACCTGGCAACACCGAGCTGTGCACTTATACCATGCATAGGTGCTTTACAACTAAAAAAATAAAACAAAAAGAAATAATTAAAAAAGCATATTTTATTTTTTTTATCACAAAATCTGCCTGACAATATGGTGCCTTTAGATACAGAACTATTTCCCTCTAAATTAAGTAAGTACTAACATTAAGTAGGAGATTCCCATAGTTTGTGATAATTTCTATAACAATTTCATTCAGCATTTGGCATTCATTATTTGATTAAATTATAACATTTTATGTTTAGTAGGAACTCAGAGGGGAGCTTAAAGTAATCGAAATCTCTGAAGGATCACAAATTAATAATACAGATTGTACAAAACAAACAAAGTCATTGAACTAAAATAGTTAATATCATTTTGTTCTTAATTTCCGTCGTTTTACAGTTGTACCTGCAAAGACAGATACTCCTTGCATTTAAAGCTTTCTATTATTGAAGGAGCGAGTGGACCAACACCAAGCGTCAGCTGTTTACCATTAGTACTTTATTGTTTAACCCTTTGTTAGTCAGAATTTAGGAGAAAAAATAAATTAAATAATAAAAAAAAACAATACAATGTGCTTTACACAAAGCCTAAGTTGTAATGTGGAGAAATTGACCATAAGTATGAATGAAACGGATCTCTCCGATAGATGACACTGCCTTCGAAAAAAGTCTACAAATGAGTTTCAATAATTATGATCTTACAATGAAAAATGTATAACATGTATCTTATAAAGAAAAAATAAAACGTTAATCGCACTGGTGTTTTATTCTATACACATTAATACTGTTAACGACTACATAACACAAAATGTCCACCCATATAATGCCAAAATGTAGTTATACAGAGTGATTTTTAATTCATTGTTAAACTTTCAGTAGATAACAGTACCCATGATTGTTAAAAACTTTCACTATGGGACCAAAAAAATATGCATCTATTTCATACAATTTCATCGATTAAATTTATGCATTATTGTATGAAAAAGCAGTTTTTTTTTCTGAGTTGGTCTCATAGTGAATATTGCTCATAATAATGGGTCACTATCACACATTGAAAGGTTAACAGCGAATTTAAAATTACAGTGTATATTGGCAAAATCTACACTCTCTAGTCTATGCACACAACATACTTTTTTTCCATCCCTCCCAAATACTTACTCTTTACATCGTTACGTCAATTTCTCACACACACCAACAATCTACAAATCTAAGACACAGGCTGATTGTTCTAACTTATTCTACCATATAAAGCGTGCAAATAAAAAAAATATTTTTGTTGATATTTCACATTAAATGGAATTCTTAAGAGCCCATTTTATTTTGGCATAGATTTTGCGCCAATAGCAATTGGGTACTAATACAGGCGTAACTAAGTTATGTAAAAGCCGATGTAAATGTTTTTGTTTACGATTACCTAATAATTGTCTGATTAACTTTATCTATTTTAACTTTTAAAGGCTGTTTTAGTTACGCCAATAGTCAATAATTATAAAAAATAAATATTATTACTATTTATAGTTATTTGATATTTGCTACCACACTGCCTTGTTTAAAGCTTTAAGTACTGTAGTGTAAGTACGGCATAATCCTTATAAATATTATTTTTGAAGTGTAAAATACCCTATGAGAGTCATTTCATTACCTATTTATTATTAACTATGAAGAGTTTAAGCATCTCTTTGTAAATATAAGTACTTTAGCGGTGTGCAAACCAAACAAAGGCAGTGAAACAAAATCATAGATATACATCAATAAATAAAAAATTAATAAAAAAAATATAAATTTAAATTCGAACTCAATAGGAATGATCGCTAGCGATACACAACTAGGAATACAACGATCGATACATGCAAGTTACAATAAAAAATATTATATTCGTGATTTTACACATAAAAAGGGTGTCCCCAAAACCATTTTGGTTAGAAACCGACCCCTTGCCACGGCATCGGCGATTTGTACACCTTTGCAAACGAATAGCTCACTACCAGTTAAGATTATGATATATCTTGCTTAATGTAATAGTTAGGTAGTAAGAACTATTCATAAATGAGGTTAAAATGTATCAAATCACGAACACCGCCGTATACAATAAATGCTTTCAACAACATTAATGGGAAGAGAACCATATTCCCGCGCCGACATTTTCGTGACTTAGCACTGACCAAAACTTACTCTTACCGAATCTTTGGCGTAAGTAAATAAAAAGTATAATAAATTTTAATCTATAAACAATTTTTTTATGGTAACACCTAATTCGATTATAATCTCCGAACAAAAATACTTATATAAAAGTTTGGTCGGTCTGAGTCACAAAAAGTCCCATAGCTGTAAAGGTATCAGCAGCACTATAATACTATAGGACCATTTCCTGTGCTACTTGAATTTTTGATGAGTCTACTAGACGCATCTGAGTCGCAGCACCTTCCCACTTTACAATACACCGATGCGTTAGTACGGGAACTTGTAACGAGAATGAACGGGAGCAAATCAATGAAAATCATTTTTATTTATGTGAAGGCATGGCGAACGATAGCGGATTACAAGGTATGGTATGCTTTTAGATTAGGAATTTCAATTTTATTTGAAGTACCCGCTTGTTTATTGCCATCAAAGACAATATTGGATTGAGAACGGGTATTTCAATCATTTAAAACGTTAATGTATAATGAGGTCTAGTTACTGAATTTAAAATTAAACTATGATCTAAAATGGTCTATCACGATCGCGATGCCACTATTCTAAGTCACGTAAGTAACTCGTCTAGTACGTACGTGTTCATTCTCGCTATAGACAAGTTCACGCGGGAAGCGTTTCAAAGTTATACTGGGTGTATGCGTGTCCCTTCGCATCTCTTACTCTTGTGAGCGACGTCTCGGCCACCGCCACGTCCTTGCCGCGCAGCAGCTGGTTGGCCAACTTCTGCTTGTTCACTGGCGAACCTGTAACGAGGACTCGAGTCACCTGCCTGACGAACTTGACGCTACATGCGTGTTATCACACTCTATGTTACGTGTAGCAAACTTTTTAGTAAATGTTCTAGTGTGCGATGGAGTGTCAGTGCAGCGATGAAATGAAAAACAAAAGCGAATCGTGCGTTCTTTGTACGAATTGTGGTTTATTGGAGATTTTATTGATTTTGATAGAGATAACTTTCATTTCTTTTATGAAAAATGAATTTATAATAGACATCTTTGCAGCAAATATATAAATGATAGAATATCATAAATTATTCAGATGAAAACTGATAAGCGTGCTGAATCAAATTAGCGGTTGATTGAAGTGTTCACAATGTTTACAAATACAACACCTGTGACTTTGTATTGTGTATTTGATCATCCAAGTACAGCATGTTTCTGTACACGTTCCACGCACAAGCGCCTAATGAAATCACCTCCACTGTTAGTAAGGCACTACCAACGTTAATGAGTTAGAAACAGCAATAAAAACAAAAAAAAAAACAAATATTCACGTAATGTCGCTTTTCAAAGCTATAGAATATTATGTCAAAACATCTATCGGCTGAAAAGGTCCAATATACAAGCGAAAGTTGAAATAAAAATGTGCAGAAACAATAAAAAAATAAGACACTGCATGCAAGACCGTTACGAAATAACTTAAAAACAATATAAATAATAATAATAATGTCGTAAATAAATTGTGTGCGGGTGCGAAACACAGATGTTATGACGAGGCCTAACACGTGACACTTATTTAGACGAAACACGATCCCATTTATTGAGCTGGATGACCAAATCCTGTAAAGCTGTCGCAGGCTTGGAGCCTTGACCAGTGGTTGCTTGGAAGACGAGATGGCAAATGATTTTCGTGAGCAGAAATGAATTTGAACCTTATTTCCATACCCTAAGCACTCACATTTCATTGATATCGTCGCAAGGAGATTTGAGCAAAACGTGGCGCTGAGTGTTAGTAAACGTAAAAATGTTCCGTAAATGTTTTACGTCATTTTCTCATTTAATTCGTTGTTTGACAACACTTTATTTTATCAATATCAGTAATTGGGTATTTGAAAGGCTAGTCAATAACGTTACTTTTTATGAACTGTCAAAACGCGGAATTTTTACGTGATTTGTATGAAATATAACAATGTGACGTCACAGATTTTAGAATCAAATCAAATGAAATACATATTAGCATTAAATGCAATTTTACAATTTTATCTTCGCATTATATTTAATTTCTGTACGGTTATGGAAGTTTAGAAGAACGGTCTTTTTTCTATGTCATTTCATATTTTATTTTTGACCGTTTCAAATGGTCAAAGTCAAATAATTTATTTCAAATAGGCACAAGAAAGGCACTTTTGAACGTCAAAGTGAACAAGAAATAGAATTGATTCTAGTCGCCCCTTCCAAAAGGCAGTTTCGTATGGAGAAGAATGGACAAGAAACTCCACGTAACAGTCAATTATGATCACAGCATCCATCATCCTGTTCAGTTGCAATACTGAGCACAGTAACACGTATTAGCCCTCGTCACGGCCACTACAGTACATATCACTTACCGATATAGCTGAGCATGACGGGCAAGAAGATCAGGCCGTGAGCCGCGCCCAACACAACGATGCCCAGGTACATGCGGAAGTAGA
The DNA here is from genome assembly GCA_951799385.1 of Hyppa rectilinea. NCBI lineage: Eukaryota > Metazoa > Arthropoda > Insecta > Lepidoptera > Noctuidae > Hyppa > Hyppa rectilinea. The sequence goes on along the minus strand of OX637320.1, from coordinate 3,292,694 downwards.
ACACCTGTAATAATGTCACTGTTATAGTACAGATTCAAAACGTTGATCAAAATTTCAAAATGTGTTTTTAATCATTGATGATAAATTTCTATGCATTTCTGGGCGGTCGTCACAATGGTGACACCCGGGCTTTTCCTCCCGCCTGATTATGTGCAGGATCATCCATGTCCGGTGAGGACCTATGTCAAGTGGTAGGTAAGGTCCCATAACGGGCCATGGACCGCACGACCCCCGCTTAAAACCTCCGGCAGAAGGCCTTTGGCCTCCTCAAGTTGGGCAAGAGCCACTTGAAGGTGGCCCCAGCGTAGTAAACTACACTGACGCCGTCAGAGAGGCCGGCCCGCAGAAGCCCATTCGTAACCGATGTCCCACAGGAGCGGCCCCAGTACCGATCCCTGTGGGACACCGCACGACATCTCTCGCCGGTGCCACTCCCCATCGCGACCGGGGTAGGTGACGGCCCTGTCCGCCAAGTACGCTCTGACTACTCGACGGAGGTAGGTCAGCAGCTGGTGACAACGGAGTGCCTCCCCAATGCAGCTCCAGGGCAGGGTGTTGAACGTATCAGGGTGGCAAATTTCTATGGTCGGGGTTTGGAATCATGTTCATGGTAGGTTTTCGTGTTGATGCTTTTTACAATGTGTATATTTTCTTCATAAATTTCTTGTGAAGTTAGCGAATTAATGTTATGGTATTGGATGACGGGAAACAATTAATGGCATATGAATTTATGTTCATATACTTGGGGTAAGTGAAAAATATAGATATAGGTTTTTGTGCTGCTGATAATCTAGCAGGAGTAGAAACAGTATAGGTTATAAAAGTAAGTAGAAGAGCGCGCGTGACCTGGAAGATCTGGCTCTTGGCCGTGCCCAGCACGATGATGCCGCCGAACTTGGTGAGCGTGATGCCGGACAGCACGGAGGAGCCCATGCGCGTGAGGGCGTCGGCCGCCCGGCGCACGCGCGAGCCGCCCGGCGCCACGCTGAAGGCGTGCACCACGTGCGAGCAGAACTCCACCGCGATGCCCACCGCCATCACCTGCGGACACACACGGTAAGGAACATGATTAAAAAAAGTCCACGGTAAATAGTTACCACCGCCTGAAAGTCTACAATACCACAGACAAACATGAAAAAAATGGACATAGAACCTTTACCTAACGCTCTAGTTTTCCTCTCTGCAAAAATAAGCCGACGTAAGTAAGCGAAAAAGACGCCTTTAAACTCGTGTCGGTACGAACTCAAACTCAAAGTATTTATTTCAAATAAACCAATTACTTTTGACTTATCAAGGGGTCGGTCAGTCAGAGAGATGAAGCTAGTTGCCCATTCCAAACAACGCGACTCTACACCTCGTCGTCTACCAGTTTTATTGATGCACATAAAACTCTTTCTGATAAGACTCGAGCCAATGCCAAACCGAAAAGTATGGTCAACCCCAAATCCACCACTGGTTCTAATATACGGTAGTTTTTTCACAATGAAATTAATATCACGAAGTAAATTTAATACCTCCTTGGGATTTAAATCCGCAGCGTACAACCCATAAGCTGCAAGCATTACGACCACCACTGTTCTTTGCTTTTTTGTCCAACATTGGGGTAATATGGACTATTATAATACTAAAAAGACTCGATTTACTACCGTTTATAGTTAATTTAATTTCGTCACGGTATGTTAAATATTGCTTAACAATGTTATCGAACTACAACTACTATAAAGTGTGCACTCCAAGTACAGGCATCTTACTATATAAATACCTTTGTAAATTATTTCTATGATTTAAATGTTAATATTTTACCAATTTTAATTCTAAATAGATATTTATTATTAATTTGATAGATAAATGATTACATACCAGGTTAACAAGAGACACAGCGTTCAAACTGATTCCCCACCAGTACATCACTCCGCCGAGATTCACAACAATCATCGTGATTGTAATCACCACCACCTACAAACAATTATTATTTATTAATAAACAGCTTCTATCCGGTTTCGTCCAAATAGTCAATCCTATATGTCAATCCAGGTTCATCATCATCATTCTCCTGCCCTTATCCCAATTTATTTGGGGTCGGCGCAACATGTCTCTTTCTTCCATACTTCTCTATTAGTCATCTCGGTAGTTACTCCCATCCTAGCCATATCATCTTTCACACAATCCATCCATCGTTTCTTTGGTCTCCCTCTTGTATAGCCATCCACATTCATGCTCACAACTTTCCTGACAACATTTTCCTCATTCCTCCCCATAACATCATGCCCATACCATGACAACCGTTTTCCACACAACTTTTCAGTCACCGGTGTCACTTTCAGACATCCTTTTTTATGCTCATTCCGTTTTCTATCCATTCGGGTAACACCACACATCCCTCAATCCAGGTTATAAAAAAGAAAATATATTATATTAAATTTTATAACTTTGGCATCTATAATATTATTAGATTCATCGCAGATGCGGATACAAAGAATTATACCAGTTTTATACTTGTTTCGGCTTCAAAACATTTTAAAAATAAAAACCAAACTCACCAAAGCCGAAAACAGATCGAAGCCCATCAGCAAGAAGGTCACAATGAAGATCGACAGCACGGATATGCCCATAGACTTCAGCGTGTCGGGCCACATCGTCAGATACTGCTCGTAGAACACGTAGAACACGGAATACGGGAACACATTAATCGTCGTTCCGTTATTCTTGCCTGATTCTTTCAAGTTTCTGTTCAATGTTTCTGTTAGATTCGCTGCTACACTTCTAGCGCCTTTAAGGGCTGAGTAATAATCATGGCTGGTTTTTAGCACTGTGTGGTATCCTTGGTAGTAAGTGGCGCCAACTTTAGCCTGAGTTTTGTTCAGCATGTGGTAGTTGACGGCTTGTCCGTAGGCCGCGTGACCTCCCTTTATGCAGCCGCTAGGGTCCGGTATGTCTTGCAGGAAGAACGGAACGTAACGCTGGAAGTCGGACACGTCGGGGCGCTGCTCGTTGCCCTTTAGAGGGATCTTGCATGACTTGCATGGTGCGCCCTCTGTGGAGTGGAATTTTAGTGTTAAGTATTTGTTTGGTGATCAGTAAATATGTTCTAGGATAGACAGTCAAAGTGAATAAAAAAAGGAAATGTTTTTTTTTGGTCAAAACAGTTTCTAATAGACTGCTCGAATTATGATATTGTCACTGTATAATAGAAGATTAATCTCCAATCAACTGGTTTCATGTCATGGTAATACATTTTTATGTAAGCCATCTTGGCCTAATGGTCACCAGAATGACAACTCTAGAAAACGGTTCTTTAAATTGAGCTGTATTATTGATTTTTTGCTCTTTTTCACATCGATACAAAATTTTAGACGAAAACTTTAGACCCTTATGTATTATATGAAATAAAACATTATGATTCTGTATTTTTGTGAATATTGTTCAACCATTAATACAATACTTACTAATGCTAGGACAGAAGCTGGAGTTGGACGGGAAGTACTTGCAACAATCTCCCAGCGAGGCCCAATCGAAGAAGTCATCAAGCCACGAGTTCGGCGGCTGCGCTATGTACGTCTCGTTTGGAGTCTTGTAAGCTGTAACGATGATATATAACATGAACACACGTTGGTCGCCGACGCTACTGCTGTATATGAGTTTTATATTTAGTATTTCTGTGTCTCACTAAGTATTACTGGATTTTTCCATGTGGAATTTCTCAGTTCTAAAGTGGAGTCTGGATTCGTGCCCGAGTGATAGCAATAGGCTCGCTCCATAGGGAGCGTTCAAGTATTACGTAACGTAATTTGGGGGGAGGGGGGGGGTCTCGTAAACGTTACGATGCGTTACAGGGGCGGGAGGGGGTCCTTCTTACAACACGTTACATATCATTTTTTTTTTTTAATAAAAAATTAGGGAATAAAAACTCTCAAATTGGCAACCCTTGTCATTTACGTTTTACGGGGAATCCCTCGATTGTATAGTCTGGGATTAAAAATCTCTTGTTTTATTTAGTATTATGACGGCAAAGGCAATTAAAACTATACCAAGGATGAAAACTATAACATAACTTTTTGCGACTTTAGGGTAAAAATGGTTACTTGAGTGTTACATAACGGTCAGAGAGGGGGAGGAGGGGGGGTCAAAAATCTTCAAAAATTGCGTTACGTAATACTTGAACGCTCCCATAGGACTTAAATATAACTGGCGAAATGTGGGCACACTCCACGGCCTAACCCTTAGGGGATTACGGGCATGAACTGATGTACAGACGCCAGCTAACAAGCTATCCCTAACTATAAAATTCTCCCAATTGAAAATTAACCTTATGATCTAGAAATAAAGTTGAAAAATTATCAAAGAAATTTGACAGATTATTTGATATTTAAATGAACAGCTCACCGGAATACAACTGCATGGCAACACTGTCGGGGCGACAGAACCTCGTTCCACATATCATATTCTGCGTTTCTAAATCCGAGTAATCCAATCCTTCCGTGACCACGAAGTACACTGGCGGCCCGATGTTGAGGTACCGGTTCAAGTATTGGAAGTATTTCAGTTGGAAACTGTCTTGAGGCATCGAGAGCTCCTGGTCGAGGCCGATCTCTATGTGAGGTGCCACCTGAAAGTTTGAAGTTTGGTTAGGTAAGCAGAATAAACGCATTGACGAGGATGAGGTGATAGTATAGTTTGATTTAAAAGAGAGTCCGTGGAGTTTCTTGCCCTTTCTGCTTCATAGGTAACTACTGCTTTGAAATGGGCAACTAGCTTCATCTTTCTGACTGACCGAGCCCTTGACAATTCAAAAGTGCCTGTATGTGGCAAAAGTTTGTGAGTGTACAAACTGACACAAGTTTGTATGTTTGTCCGTCCTTCACGCTCAGACGGCAGAACGGATCTGGATGAAACTTGGCACAGATGTAGTCTATGACCTGGATTAACACATAGGATACTTTGTATCCCGGTAGTACGTTCCGTCAGGATAATTTCCGACATCCCCGCGGGCGAAGCCGCTGGCAACAGCTAGTTTAAAATAAATGCAAAGTTTTGCGTTTGTTGCCCGTGGTACTACCAGTATTACTACCAGTAGTAACACGGGTAAAAAAAAATCCCGTAGTACTACCAAGCGATCTAGTAGTACCACGGGAAGTTATGTTTTACCCGTGTTACACTCTTACCACGTTTTATAGTTAGACACCTGTACCTTTGGTATTTGCCATTTTGAAATTTCTCTACCTTCACTGGTGTGGAGGCTCAGTGCGAGGATGGGTCAACAGCGAACTTAGGTCTTTCAAGTGCATACATATGTTTTCTTTATAATATCTTAAAAGTCGAAGTGGAACAATTTCATGAATTCAATTAGTTGTACTTGTAACATAAAGAAATAAACTCATGGCCTATTTTACACGCTTTATATTAGCTGCACATGTATGTTTGTTTGTATGCTTGTAACCGACGCCTTTGGGCACGATTTTGACTCACTTTAAACGGCCAGATTTTGGTCAAACTTTGTAGATTTATCGAGGACCGGTGAAAATACATTAATTTGATAAAATTATTTTAAATTGTTAATTAATAAAATATTTTTAATTATAAATAAACCTAACTAAAAAATAGGAAATAAATAATAGTTTAAAATAACTAAAAAAATCGCTTTCTATAGAAAACCGAACAAAACCGAACAAAAAAATTGTAAATAAGGAAAAAAAAAGTTAAAAAGCGTGGGGTGCATCGTGGTGGTGAATAATATTTTAAAAAGCACCCCACGCTTTTATAGTTATTTTTTTTTGTGTAAAATAAGGAAAGAAATTATATTTGTGTTAGCGGTATTCCTTTGTTTATCGATGGTAAAAAAAGCCATGAGTTTATTTCTATATGTTGGAAATATTTAAAGTCCTATACAACTCATTGAATGAATGTAATTTTTGCACTTCGACTTATAAGATATTATAAAGAAAACATATGTATGCACTTGAAAGACCTAAGTTCGCTGTTGACTCATCCTCGCACTGAGTCTCCACACCAGTGTTAAGGTAGGGAAATTTCAAAATGGCAAATACCAAAGGTACAGGTGTCTAACTATAAAACGTGATAAGAGTGTAACACGGGTAAAAAAAAACTTCCCGTGGTACTACTAGATCGCTTGGTAGTACTACGGGATTTTTTTTACCCGTGTTACTACTGGTAGTAATGCTGGTAGTACCACGGGCAACAAACGAAGTTTTGGTAGAAAGTCAGCCTAAACCAGAAAACAGAGTAGTTCATGGTCCATTCATACTCACAGCAACAGACGAACACAGCCATGCGAAGAACACGATCATAACGGAGGCCCTCACTTCCCGCTTCATGAGGAAGGGCACGTAGACCTGCTTGAACACGTTGTACAGCGCGCCCTCGCCGCTCTCCGCGACGCTCTCGGCCTTCGTGCCCTGCACGCAGCAGAACACGTCGAACCTGGAAATACTCTTCAGGTTAAGCTACACTTGCCGGGGTTGCTCTGTGGATGGGTGATCTTCAGATATCGAGACTCCTCCGTGAAAGCACGCTAGGCCGTTGGTCCCAGCTGTCATTCCTGGATCTTTGACAGTCGTTACGGGTAGTCAGAAGTCCGAAAGTCTGACAGCCAGTCGTACCAAGGGGTATCGTATTACCCAATAACTGGCTTGTGGAGGTCAGATAGGCATTCGCTCCATGTAAAATACTGGTATTCAGCTGCATCCGCTTAGACTGGAAGCCGACACCAACATAGTTGCAAAAAGGCTAGGCATATTAAATTCTCAATTCTTGGTAGCAGTGTTTCTCAATAATATAATGTAAATAGGCGCCACGTGTACTTAAAAGTACGCTCGCCTGAGCGTGCAAGCCAATCTGCTTAATGGTAGCTGCCTAGCTACCATCAAGCAGATTGGCTACTACTTTTGCTTTTTGTGCCGATACGAGTGTCAAAGATCGCCAGTGAAGACGATCAGTTCAAGCCGTCTCTAGATAATGAGGTATTGTAAATTTAGTTTGGAATAAAATAGAAATGAATGGTTCGTTGGTATGATGGTCACAAGTGTGACTGGTGCACTCTCGCTTAAGATGAACGCACACTTATCCGAGCCGAACGCGTCGAACGAATCGAAGTCAAGGAGGCCGCGGACAATATCAAGAATCGACCGGACGATTCGACGCGGGGAAGTGTGTGAGGTTTCATGAGATTTCATATACAGAATTCTATAATTCGTTTCGTTCGACTCGTTCGGCGTGGATAAGTGTGCGTTCACCTTTATAGGGAGAGATGAGAGGTTTTCTATAAAGATTTTATCAAATTATATTACAAAATTATAAGTCCAGAACATCAAGCTATCCCTAACTGTCAAATTTACTCAATTAAAAATGAACCTTATCTCTTTGCAATAAAGTTGAAATACTATCAAAGAAATTTGACAGATTGTGGTAACTTGATGTGCTGGCCTCTGTACATACCTGTTAGCGTTTTGCCGGTGTGTATCAATAGCCAGTAGCGCCACGAAGCAGGTGACCTGCAGTAAGAAGTCCACGAGTAAGGCGGCCCCCGCGTATAACGCGAAGGCGCGTACGGCCGGCATGTCTGACAGCGCGCCCAGGAAGAAACATACTGATTCCGACGCAGATGTCAGGAACATCGATGGTCCGACTTGGCCCAGGCTGCAAAGAGAAGAACAATATTTAATAACTTTAAATTTAAATAAATTTGGGGCAGTGAATCTTGTAAGGTGTTAAACCGTAGTTTAACGCAGTGACCCTACTAACACATGGTAACTGTTGTTGAAGTTAGAACTGGCCTTTACAGAATAATCATTCCTTCTAAATCAGGTTGCAGCTACCTAATTTAGAAAAAACTCTAATAAGTACGTACAATATTACTAGACACTAATTTAACCCACTACCCGCCGGAATCCGCGAGACGCAATGGCTTTTAAATTGCGTCTGTAATTACGGCATACCAACAGTAAAACAAATCAAACAGTGTAGCCTAGAGACACTTTTACTTTTCATCAAAAGACACCACAAAATATAACTAAAATATGAAAACTCACGTCCTCCCAATGTGTTCAGCAACAGACTCATTAGGCCTCCTGCCCTCCCTCTGGTTTGTCTGCACGAGGATGAAGATATTGTCCACGCCCACAGCCAGCACAAGGAAGGGGATAACTTCGATGATGATGAGCGTGGCCGGCACGCCCGCGAACCCGAACATGCCCACCGAACATACCACTGAGGCCAGTACGATGAATACACCTGTACAAAAATAAAGAATTGGGCATTTGAACGGCTAGTCAATAACGTTACTTTTATGAACAGTCAAAACGCGGAATTTGTACGTGATTAGTATGAAATATAACAATGTGATGTCACAAATTTTTTTGAATCAAATGGAATACTTATTAGCATTAAATACAATTTTACAATTATGTCTTCGCATAATATTTCATTTCTGTATGGTGATGGAAGTTTTTAAGATGAGCGGTCTATTTTCTATGTGTTTTCATATTTTATTTTTAACCGTGTCAAATAGCCAATTATATCTTCGCATAATATTTAATTTCTGTACGGGGATGGAAGTTTTTGAGACGAGCGGTGTTTTTTCTATGCAATTTCATATTTTATTTTTGACCTTTTAAATAGTCAAGTAATGGAAGTTTTGCTTTTTACGAAGTTTCAACTTTTAGGAATTATTGATAATTATATATTATATATTTTTGGTCTGAGCTCCAAAATCTCTGATAAATATATCATCATTCTCCTGCCCTTATCCCAATTTATTTGGGGTCGGCGCAACATGTCTCTTTCTTCCATAATTCTCTATTAGTCGTCATCTCGGTAGTTACTCCCTTCCTAGCCATATCATCTTTCACACAATCCATCCATCGTTTCTTTGGTCTCCCTCTACTTGTATAGCCATCCACATTCATGCTCACAACTTTCCTGACAACATTTTCTTCATTCCTCCGCATAACATGCCCATACCATGACAACCGATTTCCACACAACTTTTCAGTCACCCGTGTCACTTTCAGACTTCCTCTTATATACTCATTCCGTATTCTATCCATTCGGGTAACACCACACATCCCTCTTAGCATTCTCATCTCAGCTGCATGCAATTGTATTTCATTCATTCCTTTTGTGGCCCAACACTCTGATCCATACAAGACGGCTGGTCTAACCATGCTTTTTTAAATCTTCCCCTTGAGTTTAAGGGGAATGCGGGAGTCACAAATTGTTCCCGTGACCTGCCGCCATTTCATCCACCCAGTGTTAATTCTATGCTTAACAGTCCGATCTATTTCGCCATCGCTTTGCACAAGTGAACCGAGATACCGAAAGTCGGAGCAAATTGGGAGAAGCGCGCCATCAAGCGCTATGACCCCAGAACTGGAGAGACCGCCGAAATCGCAGAACATGTACTCCGTTTTGGTTCTACTGATTTTCAGGCCAACAATCTCCAGTTTCCGTTGCCATTTCTCCAGTCTGCTCTGGATCTCAGGTCCATCTTCACCGACAAGAACGATGTCGTCGGCAAATAGCATGCACCATGGTGCCTCTTCCTGTATGTCCGCCGTAAGAGCATCCATAATCAAAAGGAAGAGGTAAGGGCTTAAAGCCGACCCCTGGTGCAAGCCTACCGCCACATTGAACTTGTCGGTGTTGCCAGCAGCCGACCGAACGTATGTACGAGATTGGCTGTACATAGCACGAATTAACTCTACATACTTCCCGGGCACACTTTTCTCTTTCAAGGCCCACCACACGACATCCCGAGGTACCCTATCATACGCTTTCTCTAGATCTATGAACACCATGTGCAAGTTTTTGTGTGCACGTCTATACTTCTCGCTCAATTGGCGGAGTGCAAAGGTGGCGTCCATTGTTCCTCGCCCTGGCATAAACCCAAACTGGTTTGGGGTAATCTCGCTCTCCTCTCGCAGTCTTTTCTCTATTATTTTCTCCCATACCTTCATACTATGGGACATGAGCTTTATCCCTCGATAGTTGTTGCAGTCCTGTACATCACCTTTATTTTTGAAGATGGGCACTAGCGAACTATTGCACCATTCTTGTGGGATCACTCCTTCTTGCAACAACTTATTGAAGAATAAAGTCAGCCACATACATCCATCTTCTTTTAAACACTTCCATACTTCTACTGGTATATCATCTGGGCCCATGGCCTTTCCATTCTTCATACTTTGTACTGCCTTTCTTACTTCATCCATGCTAATTTCCCTTACCAAACCCATATTTGCTTGTACCTCATTGAGCACACCATTCCATTCATTCTCTTCGTTCATTAGCTTTTCAAAATACACCTTCCATCGTTCTTTTATTTCGCCATCTTTGGACAGAATCTGACCGGCGTCGTCTTTCATACTTACACTTAATCTGCACAATATCTCTCGTTCTTCTTTCTCTTGCTTTTGTAATCCGGTATAGCTCCTTCTGGCCTCTTGGGCTGTCCAGTGAGTTATACAACTCCTCCTGCGCCTTAGCCCTGGAAACTGCTACCGCCTTTCTTGCCTTTCTCTTCCATTCTTTATAGATTTGCTTCTTATCTTCTTTCAAATCATTATTCCCGATTTCTACACCCTGCCATTCTTTAAACGCAGCTTTCTTTTCTTTTAGCATCATTTGCACGTCTTCATTCCACCACCATGTATCTTTTTCTATCACACCTTTCCCTTTCGACTCTCCAAACACATCTTTTGCTACTCTTCTTATACAATTCGCTATCTCTTCCCAACATTCGTTCACAGTTTTCCCTTCCATATCCTTCATTTCAATCATTTTATCAACCACTTGACTCTTAAACATACTTGCACATTCCTCTTGTTCTATCATACGCCATCTGGTTTTGGGTGGGGGCCGTTCTTTGTTCCTACTGGACGAGACACTGACTTTTACCTCCATTATTAAAAGTCGGTGTTGTGAGACTAAGTCTTCGCCTGGCAGCACTTAACAGTTTTTGACACATTTTAGGCTGTTCCGTCTAACCAGCAAGTAGTCAATTTGTGTCGCGTGGCGGCCACTTTTATAGGTAATAAGGTGTTCATTTTCCTTTTGAAACCACGTATTTGTTATTGCCAGGTCGAAGGCAGAAGCAGCTTGCAGCAGTGTCTCGCCATCAGTGTTACGGTCGCCGTATCCCCACCCGCCATGCACTCTCTCATACTCATCCTTCTGTCTTCCTACATGCCCGTTAAAATCACCCCCCACATACACTTCTTCACTCTCTGGTACATCCATCATCACACGGTCGAAGTCCTCCCAAAATTTCTCTTTTACACTATCCTCACATCCTGACTGGGGTGCATACACACTAACTATATTTAACACAAAACTCTTCACAATAACTTTAACAGCTATCACTCTATCACTCACTCTTTTAACATCTACCACACATTCTTTCAACTCACTATCCAAAACTATACCCACACCATTTAGCTTGCCATCAGATCCACAGTTATAAAACTTATATCCTTCCCCTATCTCTCTAGCCTTTGCAATCTCTGATAAATATACAGGGTGGAATTTTGTAATGCCCCCTGGAGGGAAAGTACTCTTAATACTGTAGATAGAAAATTTTACTCAAAGGAAACATTCCTTTATTTTTGAATAGAAAGAAAACTGCATTCAAAGATTTCCAAAAAATCGCTTGCCACACCCGGGAATTATCTGACTAAAATCTGCAAAAAGTACGCACTGTACTTTTATTGCCGCGATCGTTAGTATCAATTATAAGGATGAAATCTCTCGAACAAACTTGATAAATTAAATGATAGGAAAACCATGAAATCTTTAATTATTTATAAAAATTGTAAACTAATTAATTAGTTGCTCGAAATGGGCCCCATTTTCTTGGATACACAAATGTATTCTTCTAAATAAATACCTTTAATACCTGGATTGGTACAAACGGCACAATCAGATGGCCTGCGAGATCACCAGATCTCACCCCTTTAGATTTTTTTTTTATGGGGATATGTTAAAAACCAAATTTACATTAAATCTTATGCGAATGTAAACGAGTTGAGAGTTGAAGTTCAGAATACGATTTATAATAATTATAATATTCACCACAACACGTTATTAAAGGTTACAAGAAATGAATTTGTTAGAAGAATACATTTGTGTATCCAAGAAAATGGAGCCCATTTCGAGCAAATAATTAATTAGTTTACAATTTTTTGTAAATTATTAAAGATTTCATGGTTTTCCTATCATTTAATTTATCAAGTTTGTTCGAGAGATTTCATCCTTATAATTGATACTAACGATCGCGGCAATAAAAGTACAGTGTGTACTTTTTGCAGATTTTAGTCAGTTCGATTCCCGGGTGTGGCAAGCGATTTTTTGGAAATCTTTGAATGCAGTTTTCTTTCTATTCAAAAATAAAGGAATGTTTCCTTTGAGTAAAATTTTCTATCTACAGTATTAAGAGTACTTTCCCTCCAGGGGGCATTACAAAATTCCACCCTGTATAGTAAGCAGAAATACAAATGGAGACCATGTCATATTTTGTTACTTTAAATTATATTGAACACTCAACCATGTTTAAAAATACAGATTACTTGCGTTCAATTGCCCTCATAAATCATTGACCATGAAAAGGCATCACTTTTTAAATATAGGTATATGAAACACCAAAAATTAGTGAGTATCTTAGCCTAAGTAGTAAGATAAAGTAGCACAAACAAACTCACCTCCAAGACCCAAAGTGACTTTACTATCGATCAACAGCCTGGAGAATCCGGTGAACCTTCCAAGCGAGATCGCGATATACGCAAACATGATGAAGTAGGACACCAATATCGTCGATATGTCGGATTGCGACTCCCGATCGAGCTCGTCTTCGATCGAACGCTCTGAAGTGTATGCGATGTCCATGTAAGGCGGCATTTGTGTTTTAGTGTAGTTCTCCATGAAGTGAATGAACTCTTTCTCCCATTCTAATGCTGGTTTTAACTGGAAATTAAAAATTATGGTGAATTGTTTCGTTGTAAACAGTATTCTGTACAAATAAATATTTGTATGACGGATAAAGGCTTCCCCACACAGGCGCGAAGAATTTTCTATAAGATGCGCCCACAAAGTGCGATTTGTGGTAACGCGAATCAGGAAGGAATCGCAATGTCAAAGTCTCGAAATCGCAAATCGACAATCGCGCCTCAAACCGTGTCTGTTTTGGGGCAGCCTTATTTTAATAAGGTAATAAGGTAAGGCTTTTTGCGATGTAATTCCATCGCAAAAAATCTCACCCAGGGCCAAAACCGAAGAAATAAGAAGTAAAACAAAAAAGAGCGGTCAAATGCGGAATGAGCTCAATGTCACAGAAATCAAAAGCTGCATTTTTGTAAAACGAAAAAAATATCCAATTGGGGTCGGAATTCAAAACCCGATGTGCTTTCGCGAAATAATACCAGCGTGTATTATTGCAGAAATCGCTGACAGTGACATGTGGCCCCCTCCTGTAACAGTGGTATGAGGTTAATCCAAGCAAATAGCAAGCTATCATTAAGGTGTTATTGTTGACTGGTTACAACTAACTTCTACAATTACCGGCTTTTTCCTGTTAAATCAAAAGCTACAATGTATGTATGTACGTGCTATCCTTTTTTCAAAGGATAGGAAATCATCAAATGACTCCGCCGAGTTGTGGGTGGAGTGCAAGGGAGTGTCAGACTCTTAGTGACTAAAACCTATCCACGTTCCTTTCTTAGCCCCTTTGAATTCCGGGGCAGCAGTAAATAACCAGTGATACCTTTTTTTTTAAGGCTGGGAAATCATCCAATGACTTCTTCTGTTCTGGGTGGAGCGGAAGGGAGTGTCAGACTCTTACTGACTAAAACCCATCCATGTTCCTTCCTTAGCCCTTTATGTTCCGGGGTAGCGGTAACCCTTTCGGACAATACCGCTTAAACCAGTGAACATGCACTAGGTTTATTTCACTAGTTATGAGTGTGAGGTGAGTCATTAAAGAGTTTGGTACGAGCGGCTCCACCATAAATCTGATATTATATGTTTCCGTTTAGTATATTATAGTTAAACGTTGCAAGGACATGTCGACTCAGGTCCCCAAGACGTAGGTTACTACCAAGTTTGGGAAGTACCATCCAAACAAACCGATTGTCAAGACAGATACAGATAAATAAATAATATTCCTTGGACATTTCACACAACGCCATATCGTCCCAAGCTAAGCAACCCAATGCTTGTGTTATGGTAACGAGATGGCTGATAAACTACTTATAAACATTCTTTTTTGTAAATACATACATATTATAGATAGAAAAACACCCAGACCCGTAACAAACACTCGCAGGTCGTACAAATATTTGTTCCGTGCGGTAATCGAACCCGCGACATGCTGCGCAGCAGTCAATCGCTCAAAAGCTGCGCCAACCGTGTCCTCAAATAATAATAATAAAAAAAAAGATAAAATAACGTCGATTAGGTATTGGTTGTGAGGTCATTTCGGTAGCAATGACCGTCAATAAATAGTGGTGCAGCAGTGTGCCTACCTGTTCCTTGTCGTGCCTGTTGTTGACGAGCAGCGTGACGATGAGGGCCGTGGCCTCGTGGAAGCGCGAGCGCTTGGCCAGCGCCTCGCCGGGCGCCAGGAAGCCGCCCAGCGCCACGGCCGGCAGCACGGGCCCGCGGTACGAGCCCAGGCACTCCGGCATGAACGGGTTGCTGCCGGGCAAGTACAGTTTTCGTACTTTAGTCATTTCATTATTGAATACATACACCTAAGATTCGAATTATCATTTTTTCGTCTCAAACTTTTTCGTCTGTGTGTTGCATGTCGCGTGACGGTCGGCCGCGGAATAGGGATAAAGTGAAAGGCGCTCGTCAGAGCAACCGAAGCCAATATGGCGGCGCCTATGGTGTCAAATGTCTTTAATGTGAAAAAAGTTTAAATTTTACCGTGATTTCATAAAACCACACAATCCTTTTTTTTATTTTTACCATTGAGGTTAACTCGTCATCTGCTCTTCTGCCTAGCCTTTTCCCAACTATGTTAGGGTCGGCTTCCAGTCTAATCGGATCCAGTCTAACTCCTCATCATTCATCATTCTCCTGCCCTTATCCTAATTTACTTAGGGTCGCGCCACATGTCATCTTCTTCCATACTTCTCTATTAGTCGTCATCTCGGTAGTCACTCCCTTTCTAGCCATATCATCTCTCACACAATCTATCCATCGTTTCTTTGGTCTACTTGTATAGCCATCCACATTCATACTCACAACTTTCCTGACAACATTTTCCTAATTCCTCCACATAACATGCCCAGTCTAATTTAATAAAGTTATTCAAACATTAATTGTTGTAAAAACTGACGTGATATAAAGTTGTAATCCGTCTTGAGCAATCTTGGTCAATGCTTGTACAGAAGCCAGCACATCAAGCTACCACAATCTGTCAAATTTCTTTGATATTATTTCAACTTTATTGCAAAGACATAAGGTTCATTTTTAATTGAGAAAATTTGACAGTTAGGGATAGCTTGATGTGCTGGCGTCTGTACCATCGCGTTATGAGACGAGTCCCTGCACTGAGACAGTAATTGAAAGGGTATAGTCAATAACGTTACTTTTGATGAACTGTCAAAACGCGGAATTTGTATGAAATATAACAATGTGACGTCGCACATTTTTTTAATCAAATGGAATACTTATTAGCATAAAGCAATTTTAAAATTATATCTTCGCATAATATTTTATTTCTGTACGGCGATGGAAGTTTTAGAGACGAGCGGTCTTTTTTCTACGTGATTTCATATTTCAAATAGTTAATTCTTTCAAATGTCAAGCCTCACCCAGAGCACTTCAGGATAGTATTTAGATATTCGTTGTTGTCCTCCTCAACCTCGAAGTTGTCGATGTCGTTCTGCCACCAGCCCCAGACGGACTGCACCACACAGTCGTACGGGTTGATGGGGCCGCTGAACGATGACGTCAGTGGAGCGAAGCAAATGTCCTGGATACCTGTCTTGTTGCCCAGAGCTGTCGAACATAATTTATTACAAATTAGTTACTTATTAATTACTAGTGACCCTTCGTCACTTCACACGGTTTTTTCGTACTTGACAATACATTGATATTATGTTGTGTCAGCCGTCAGTTAAGTTTTATTGGAGGAACAAATATGATAATTTGACGGTTTTTGCATAGAAAATATGCTTAACCGCCATTTTTATTCTTAAGATATACGTTAGCAATTTCATATGTATTGTAATAGATTCTCTACATGTTGAAAACCGCTGTAGTGACCTACCTAGTCTAGTTAAGTGAACAACTTAATAAGTAAATTAAATACAAATTAACTATATAATTCAAAATTATTATTAATTGCAATTTTTATACACGTATTTACAATGGAAATTAAAACTAGACTAATATTTAAAATAAAACTATGTACAATAATATTCAACGAACAAACAGACAATTACAAACATTGTACTAATAGCTAATTGCTTATCAGTTGACCGGCGCAGCTATGACGCGCCTTTTGTTCTAACGACACCGGTCGCTGGCGCTGCGTGTGTATGAGCGAGACGGCACCATCAGGTGTTGCCTTCTCATGCGCTACGTCACACGGACGATCACGAGCGCACTCCATGACTTGCGAGTTTGAGTCTGCTCACTGCGCGCGAAGCTTTACGATCTAGCTTAGAATATCGGTCGTCGTAACACTATCGGTACGCGTACACTAAAACCGATTTTGACGGCCGATGGCGGACAGAACTACTCGGACGAGTAACTCGGACGTTCAACTGAATACACTGCAGACGATAACGGCCGTTGTCGGTGGAACTTATGAAGTCCAAAAAAAATCCACTTGCGAAATTGGTCCCTCAGGTTACTCCATTTCTTCTTAATATCTGCCACCGGTACTTCCATTTCTGAAGCAACTTCATCCCATAGACGTTTCCCAATATCTCGATTATTGTAACTTTTTGAATGTTTGTCCCACAGTGACGGTCTGTTATAAATGCAAGTAATTAATTTTTCAATATCCATTCTTGATCCAAATAACGACTCGATCGCAGAAGGAAGCCGGTAAAACGGACAAGAAATCCAAACACGTTCGGACTCGTCAGTTGATCGTCCGTTTTCGGGCGTCATCGGACGACGTCGGTAGTAGCAGTGTATGCGCTCTCTTCCATTTACTTACGTTTGATTTGATCGGCCGAGTCCGGCCGATGACGCCCGAGCATACTTCGGCCGATGACGGATTCGGTGTACGCGTACCGTAAGACTTATTCGCTTACGCCTATCTATTTAACTGTGCTGTTCTCCGCTATCTATATTTCTACCACTCCTTCTTATCTAAGTGGAACTCTTGTGTGTGTGAACTGAAACCTGTGTCTGTGCACCTAATAAACTTTCATTCTTCTTCTTGTGTACTTGGGACTTATTTCTTCACTTCCTATTTCTACTTCTACACCACACACCTATAACCTACACCGCATCAAAATTCATTGCTCAGTTTAGAAGAATAAAGGGCTCACACAAATAAATACGAAAAGCGACTTTGCGATGTAAGGATCTAAGCAACAGCGTTCTGCCTTCCCTTAAGGGAAAAAGGGCGTGAGTTTATGTTTGACTATGTGTGTAGTATCCTCGGAAAGCACGTTAAGCCGTTGGTCCCGGCTGTCATCTGTGCATCTTTGACAGTCGTTACAGGTCGTCAGAAGCCCAAAAATCTGACAGCAAGTCGCTCCATGTAAAATATTGGTATTCAGTTGCATCTGGTTAGACTGGAAGCCGACCCCAACTAATTGGGAAAAGGCAAGGCAGATTGAATGAATTTATGTGTTTAGTATCCTCATTCCTCACCCATGATTTTATTCTGCAAGTCCAACACATCCTTGAGGAAGGTCGCGTTGAAGACAGGCCCGAAGCTGATGTCTCCGTTCGGAGTGCTGTGCTCGATCTTAGGCAGCCCTTTAGACGTGATGATCAACATCTCAGTTCTGGGGACAAATGTCAAATTATATGTGGTGATTAGTCTGTGGCAATGATGCAGTGCTTATAACTTAGTCAATAATAATAATATCCTTGGACATTTCACACAACGTGTCAATAGTCCTAGCTAAGCAACCTAATGATTGTGTTATGGTTACGAGATGGCTGATAAACTACTTATATAAATTTTCTATTTTTTTTTTGTAAATACGTACTTATTATAGATAGAAAAACACCCAGACTTGATACAACTACTTGTAGGTCGTGCAAATATTTGTTCCGTGCGGGAATCGAACCCGCAACATGCTGCGCAGCAGTCAATCGCTCAAACGCTGCGCCAACCGTGTCGTCAAATGAGTATGTATTATGCATAACATGTGGTAAATATACAGGTTTTGTTACAAGACACGGTCCGCCATTATACATAAGCATGACAATTATTTAAAACAGGTTTGTCAATTTATAGATGTAAATTTTACATCTTGTTAAAAATTACACCATAAATATGTACATATTAAACCTAACAGTTAGGAATGTTAAATTTTAAAAAAATGTATTGACGTTTTATGTGAAACGTCTGCAGCGAATATTATATGATGGCGCCACGTAGCCGAATTCTGATCCGATCCAATTTAGATTGCCATCGACACGCTAAAAAGAAAAGTATATACAAGGAGATTGAAAAAGAATCGGCTATTTCATACAAAAATGCAATATTTAATCAATGAAAATGTATGAAACAGATGTATATTTTTTTGTTATTTCGTAGTTGATCCCGTAGTGAAAGTTTTATATAATCATGAGAATCGTGAATTAAAACCGGCCAAGTGCGAGTCGGACTCACGCACGAAGGGTTTCGTACCATTATGTATAAAAACAGCAAAAAAATTACGTTTGTTGTACAGAGGCCAGCACATCAAGTTACCACAATCTGTCAAATTTCTTTATTAGTATTTCAACTTTATTGCAAAGACATAAGGTTCATTTTTAATTGGGAAAATTTGACAGTTAGGGATCTGATTAGCCTTCTTATTAAAATGTAACACTAAGGGCAAGCTCACCTGTAGAAGGGTTCAAAATGCGAATCGAAGTATTCGCGCTCGAGTCGCGAACGGGAAGTGGGAGAGGCCCACAGCTCCACGGGATTCGTCGTCACTATCATATACCTGATGCCATGACCTAAGCCCACCACGATGCAAAGACCTGTAGGAAACAAAAGGGGGTTAGTTTAGTGATGGATGCACAGCTTCTAGTAATTTATTTATTTATCTTTATTTCAGGTATAACCCATAAATTTGTTAGTATTCCTTAACCTATGTTAGTATAACAGCCTATAACACACAATAACTTAATTACGCCACCTCACAGAGACACCCGGCAACAGTACATGCACTGCGCACAGATGCCCCATAAGGCGGCCTTCAGTCTTACTAGCAACAATGCTCAGAAGAGCACTGTCACCGCCCCGCATCCGACGCAGTAGTGAAGCGGATCTTTTACGAAGGATCGCAAAGAAGTCGTCTGTACGCGCTGCTGCGAACATGCCTGAAGCGCTACAGAAACGAGGCAGCGACAGCAGCATCCTAAAAGCATTGTTGTATTGCACACGCAGGGCATTAAACGTTTTCTGCGTGTATCTGGACCACAGACTGCAGGTATAAAAGATCTGGCAATAAGCCCTAAACAATGTTATCATGACATTGCTGTCACACTTTGCAAATCTGCGGGCCAGCATATTGCATCTTACGGCCAACGCCCTACGCTCCCTCTCAATATCACAGTTGTCAGTGATAATAATGCAAGTTGGTAGTGTAATGATGCAAGTCTTTTAAAAAAAAAAAAAAAAAAACATCAAATGACTCCTCCCGCTCTCGTTGGAGCGGAAGGGAGTGTCAGACTATTACTGTCTAAAACCCATCCATGTTCCTTACTTAGACCTATATGTTCCGGGGTAGCGGTAACCCTTGACAATCACGCTCAACATACAAGCTCTGGATTAGTATGGGAATCACTTTCGTGCCTGTTAGTTTTTTTTTTCATTCATTTAAAACATAACATAATATTGAAACGAACTTTTGGGCACGTTTTCTGTTGACAGCGATGCGGACTTTTGAATGACCCGTGATTGTTTCTCCTCCTTTTTTATACATATTTGCATTTTATTACTATGTAAATACTATTTTGTTTCGAAATAAAGACCAAAATTGCAATGAACATCCAAATATATGCAATGCAACACATGTTGAAACAAATTCTCCTAGTTGTGGTATTACATTTAACGTTGCAAAGGATTTGATTATGACCTGAGTGTATTTATAAGACGGTCATCTCTTTAGAAATCGTTTCTGATCCGCCTACGTTAGAGTTACGTAAATACTTACACTAATACAGATACTGTTGTGGAAAATAAAAATAAAACATAAGCAGGTACTTAAGAAAAAAATTAAGTTACATTTATTGACTTAATTACCTATTAAAATATGACATCAAATTAGATTATTTAATTTGTAATTATTATTCAATGTTACTTGTTAGAACAGAATTAGCATGTTTCGACGTGGTGATGGGTCTTTTTACACATATTTTAATCAAAATCTTAAATTCATTAAGTTACAAACGGATAACGCACAACCGCTGCGTCTTAACTTAAAGCATGAAGTTTAGGACAATAGTCTTTGTAAATTCATCACTTAAAAGGGGTTGAATAGGGGGATGAAATTGTTTCGCAAACGGGAAATGTCTCGGGGACATGGTATGTCGACATATACAGTACTATACTCATGAAAATGAACAACTTTGACTTTGGAACTATACCTGAAATCATGCCTTTTTCATATTTCAGAGTTGGTCCTATGGACAAAGTTTTTGATTTCCATGAGTACTATACAACCTGAAAGTATGTCCCTCGTTTTTTTTAAATTAAAATGGCTATACAGGGTGTCTGAAAAAGGTGTAGCGAAAATTAAGCGTGTGGTACAACTGGTACAGACCATCAAACGGACGCTTACTTTTCGCTAGACCTTTCTCAGACCCATTGTATATCTGAGAGCACTTACCAACAAACAGGACGATCCAAGGCCTGGACGCCATGATGGTTCCCCACCACTGGAAGAAGTCCTCCATCCTGGTCTCAGTCTCGGCGCCGAGCTTCTCAAAGAACGACGCGTCGCCCACGCCGCCGTCCGGCTGGTCTGCCCAGCCCGAGGGCGGGGGGTTTGTCGTCATCTCTTGATTGTTTTCCGATGCTACACCTGTTTATAAAGCATATTTAGTTTTTTTTAATTAGGGGTTGCGGGAAGATATGGCTCACAAAAAGTGGCTTTTTGTGGTAGGTGTTCAACACATAATTATTTGATACGTAACATACGTTGAAAAAGAATAATCATATCAGTAATTTATTTGCAATAAAAGACGGTAAGTATATAAATTGTAACAACACATATCGCTATAAATTGGCGACTAAATATCATAATCACAAGATGCTAATTTCAATAAGCAGATCTCCAAAGAAATGAACACAACTCGTCTAGTTCTTGTGTTACATTGCATTTATTAAAAAAAAACGTTCGTTTCAAAAAAAGGTCACGTTTCATTTTACGTTTCACATAATATGTGTACCCACCATTATAGAAAAATAATTTTAATCAGCAATTAACCAGTGGGCTAGAATAAATTAAGAGGATCGAACCATTAATTGCTAGCCACTGTTATCGAGAACCATATCTTAGCGCCGAACAAACATAGTTAAAAAAAGTCTATGCATTGATAACTACCGGCCAGTACTTTTATACTTCCTGTTATTTTAATTTAAGAGACACAATTAGCCTTGTCGACTATTTGACATGCTAAAAACACACACAACACTCTTACGAGTCGAATGAACAGTTTTAGATCAGCAACGATCTCTTAGTTTTTATATTTCCCATTAGTAAAACATGCATAGACTTTTCTCAGACATTTAAAGCTTGGTTTATATTTCCGGGTTTTGTAATATGAACCCGGCTTAAAAACAAGATATCACAAAATATCTACACATAAACAAATACTTTTACCTACAGACAAATACAGTACAAATTCATTATTAAAAGACAAATACGAAACACGAGCAGTTTGAGTATTAAAAGACATTACATACGAGTACATACATAGATGAATCACAAGTAGTGTATGTGGTTAAGTAGAGACAGAAAAACAAATAAAGCATGCGACGTATAAGATGATACTTTCATTATACTGTAACGTAAATAAAAAAAAAACACTTCTACTTAAAATTAATATATTAAAAAATACATTTACAAAGTAAGAAAAATAAAAGCTTTTTTTGAAAGAACTGTGGATACCAATCTTCTGAATTACAAAAGTTTTTGATAAAAATAATGGAATTTTGTTCTGAACTATTCTATGAATATTCCAATTCTGTTGTATAGGTATGGCACTTAGTAAATTTTATGTAAGAGACTAACACAGTATGAGATCACATTCCTAACAATTTGACACAATTAAGTTTTTTTTTTTTAAATTGCCATCTCGCAGTTTAACCATAGGGTTGTACTGCTTAACCGGGCTTGCTTGTGGATGCCACAATAAAATTGTAGCCTCCAGTCAGAACATAAAAACACCGCGACTACACGCTAAGGGCACCCCCTGTGGGGTACGGGCCTCGGCTAAGGGCGTCGCTGGGGGAGGACAGCAAGGCACAAGATGGATCGGGCGTAAAGAACAGTTATTTTAATCACTTTGTATTGCCATCCACGAAGACACGCCCCACTATTTTTTGTCGCGGGCGTCGTCAGCGGTTCGTGTGCATCGAACCGCTGACGTATGTATTGAGAGCACTACTACACAAAGAATGCTCACTTGCTCTGTAAGCGAAAAGGAAAAAGAGTGGTGAACGTTTTCCTGGATCTGTATCAGTTACTTAATTTTCCAATTTCCCGGATTCGCGAGTACAAAGAGCTCCTGCGTACATGTTGATCAGGTGGAGGAAAAGCAACGTGACAGCCGTCAAGTTATGTGCAAGTTCAACATTTCACCCAAATAGCATTCACCTTTACTATGCAATGAACAAGTCACTACCTTTACAATAGTGATAATATGTACAATCGCCAGCACATCAAGTTACTACAAACTGACAAATTACCGCAATCGATTTGGAACTCCACAATCAAGGACTTAAGGTTTAAAATCATTTGGAGAAATTTTACAGTTTGGTATAACTTAATGCGCTGGCGACCGAACATGACATTATGTATGAGTGACGCCAAATTGTGCCAAAGTTGCTAACTCATGATTCGGTTCGTCACAAAAGTAGCAGGAACCGAAGAAGCATTCGTGCAGCAATGAAATACAGTGTATTTAAGAAAATTCTACATTTACAACACAATGTCAGCAGCATTGCCTCGAAAGTAAATAAATAAATGGCAAATGATTGTTCAAACACTTCTATGAATTATGACACATTAAAACATGGTTTTAATTACAATAATTGACGTGCGCTCGTGCACTATAACGTCATCTTATGACTAATAAGAGATGCAAGTATTGTTAATTTAAGGTGCGAACAATCGTTAGCCATTTGGGATAGTCAACCGCCCGATCACATTAACAATTTGACATTAATAGCGCCTTTATTTAGTAGCAATAATGGCGGTTTCTGTAGTTTTAAATGTTACTACTGTCGTGCGGTTGACTTTATTCCGGGTACAAGGATCTATTGGCGCTTGAATGAGAGATGCGCTGTTGGCAAACATTTGTGAGAGACACAAAGTTGTATTGAAAAAAAAAACAAGATGGCGGCGTTAGTTCCGATTTTCGCCACGCGCCAAAAGATCCTTGTTCCGTTGTGCAGTCGCTAGCACATCAAGTTACGACAACTGACAAATTTTCTCAATCGATTTTGAACTTAACATTCAACGTTTTAAGGTTTAAAATGATTTGGAGAAATTTGACAGTTCGGTATAACTTGATGCGCTAGCGACCGTACATAGAAGCATGTCTAAGTACGTGGTACAAACACAGAAGCTGCATGTATGAGTGCGGTACTCGCGGTACGTACTGGAGCGGTGCGAGTGTAGCGGGCTGGTCTCGGGCCCGCCGCGCCGCCGCTCTGCGCCGCGCGCCCACCCGTCTGTCCCAACACCACCCAACGTTACGTCACCGCGTACAGCTGCCCACTACCTTACTGACTAACTACTACCTCAAAAACTCAAAGTATCTATTTCAATTAAACCATTCACAGGCATTTTTGAACTGTCAAGGAGTCGGTCAGAAACATGAAGCTAGTTGCCGATTCCAAGGCGTAAAAAAGCAAGGCGTATGGAGAAGACCGAGCAAGAATCTCCATGGAAACTCTTTTAAATCTAAACTATGGGTGAATTTTCATCAATGAAACAAACGATTAGGACATGTAAACCACGTTCAAGAGCTGTCAGTTTCAATATTCCTGAAAAAATATTGTGCTGCACACCCCGAGATTTCGCATCTAACGTTGCTCTTACGTAAGCGAACGTCGAACGTATTTACGCTGCGTAAACGCAACGTTTTTTTAGATAGAATCACGCATACACATTTATGCAGCATGCATATGGGCCCAACGTGACTATAACGCCTACGCTAGACTACGCTCAGTGACACTAACCAAGGGATTAAGGAAAGCTAGTAGATTTATTCTTAGATATTTGGAAAAACGGTGTATACTGTATGTAACATTACTGCCAGCACACCTGTTTCCACCCCTGTGGTTTTTATTTCACCTATTGTTGGATCAGTAAAGATCTGGTGTGGATTTTCGAATAGTTTTTGGAGAAGTTAAATAAGAATAAAGTCTGATATTAAGGTTCGTCAATAAGGTAGTTTAGGGCTGCTACAACGTAATTAATCACCAAAAGATTATCGTAAAACAGTTTCAACGATGGCTGATTGTCCAATAATCAGACAGCATTTATCCGAAGAAAAAATATTGCAATTTGACTGCATTACTAAGGACCAATTTTTCAATCGCCTAACTGAGGAATAAATATGGCGGTTTGACATACTATTTTCTATACAGAAGCTGTCAAAATATCAAACATATTCCCCAGATAAAAGTTATCTGACGATTGAATAATCAGCCCTAAGGAAAATATTTTCAACATCAAAAAAAATAATTAATTAAAATATATAAAATATATTTACCACCCACAAAAAAAAAAACCTAAGGAAAATATGTCAAATAGTCATATTTATTCTTCAAATAATGGTTATCTGCCTATTGCTCTTAATTAGGACAAATCATTATGTATGGTGTCATTTTTTTAGTCTATATTAAGTCATAATAAAATTTGAACATCCAAGGCCACCATTGTTAAGAGGATAAATTCACATCCTTATTAGAACGTAGTTTCACTAAAAGTTTAATTAATAATAGCTTAATCTAAATTAAATATACCCTAACACTCTCAATTTAAAGACTATATTAGCGGTGTTATGATCAACCGTCTCCGTTAGTATTTAAAAATCTAGTTTTTGGTAAGTCCAACAGGATTCTAGAAGAAATTATACATTATAATAATAATAATTATGATTCTAATAATCCTATTATTCAATAGGACTTATCGCTTCGCTTCGCTTCTAAACCGTATCCATTATTTTAATGAGATTACAATATAAGTTATTTAAATAAATTTGTAAGTTTGTATAGAATAAAATTTTTAATGTATAGACCATATTATGTCATTCATCATTTTGAATAGAAGGGGAGTGAATATTTCGTATAATTATTATGATTTATGAATGTACTGTATAAATGGATGACTTGTTACTGTGAAATAGTGTAGTGTATTGTTTAGGGTAATATGGCAAATTATACCTAATATATTCATCAGTGGAAATATCAGCCTAACCATTTATTGGATATACTGATCACCTTAACCTTAAGGTGAAGCTACCGGGTTAGCCCGCGAAATTAAAATTTTCCTACGTTTTTTTGCAATTTGCAGGTCAGTATAGGTTGTATGTTCATAAAAATATGATTCGGGACCGAACAAGTATGTATTTATTATAATTAATTAAATAATCAATACAATTAGTCTGAGTACAATTTTCATCAAATCGTGAGATTTTAGGTCAATTCTTACTTACACAGTTTTATCGATAAGTTAAATGATATTAATTACATAATAACAAATTTGTTATTTTATTTATTTATTTTTATTTTATTAAAAAGGTACACCAACGACCTATTCACTAGAAATATTGACATAAAACAAATAATATAAGTATTGAGTTATAGTGAATTAGTCACTTACAGGCGTACACAGCACTTACATAAAAATAACTTCTGAAATATATGTTTTAACAAGATTTTTTACTTATTGTGAGATTAGAAAAAATAATTATGAACAAGGAACAAAACATTAGGTAAAAACAAAATCATAATCGATATTGGAATCAAAAATAAAATCAAAATTGAAATTTACATTAGAATCAGTATTAAAATTGAAACAATACGATTAAAATAAAAAAATAAGTTAAGGTTTTTCCAATCGTATTTTGATCAACATACAACCTAACACTGCCCTACACATTGCAAAAACATAACAAAGCTTTAATTTCGAGGGGCCACCTCGGCGCAGCCCCCTTAACTCATAGTAAAAGATGTTCAAATGTTTGGAGTCTGCCATTACATCGTCAATAATAAAAATTATCTTATATCAGCTGTAATGATTACAAATACTAATACCTTTTTTTTTTAAGGCTGGGAAATCATCCAATGACTGCTCCCGCTCTGGGTGGAGCGGAAGGGAGTGTCAGACTCTTACTGACTAAAACCCATCCATGTTCCTTCCGTAGCCCTTTATGTTCCGGGGTAGCGGTAACCCTTTCGGACAATCCCGCTTAAAATACAAATAAATACTAAATACTAATACCTTGCCCTACCTTGATAGTTAATTACCTACATTAAACTACTGTTACATTGTCTAACTTCAATTAGAGTAAGTATTGCTTTGTTTATCTGTAGAATTGGTTGAATTATCACAAGATTTTGAACAAACTCCAAGCATTTGAACAAAATTTCACCGTCAATTTCCTCATGACTAATAATCAATCCATACTGACCGACAACATTCTCCTGGGGGGTGCAGCAGAACACTCCGCTGAGGAACAGCGTGGTGAAGATAACGAAGACGATGGCCATGATGACGGCGTACCCGTCCGCGCCCAGCAGCGTGAAGGGGGCCAGCGGCGGCGCGGGCGGCGCGGGCGTCGGGCACGACGCGGCGCAGTCCAGGCACGAGCAGCCCGGCTGGCCCTGGACGAACATGCCGGCGGTTATTTCTGGGCGAACTATTTCAATCCAGAATCTCGGATAATTACCATGTTCTGGGAACACGAACTCAACTTCATCCATAACAAAGTTCAAATTCTATTGAAACCAATTGATATTTTTTCATTATTTATGGTTAATTATTTCATTATAATTATTTCAAATATTGTTAATTTAATTATTATAATTCCTAATAATTTCTTATTTTATACAATCTAAGCTTTTGTTTATATTTATAATTTTTCTTTTGTCATTTTTTACAGACCAATAACTTGTTTGTGTGGTTGTTAAACTTGTTCTTGTTAATGCAAGTTGGTTATAATAAATAAATAAAAAAAAATATTTAGGACCTTTTGATATGAAAATTTTGAAGCAAATGTCAACTAAGGGTACATTACGTATAATTTGCAATAAACCTATGAAAATTTGAATTTCACGGGCTGCTCTTGCGCATCATTTAACATGATAAAGCAAAAAATACGTCCCTAATACTTTTCAGTATTTGTACTGTTACTTGTCTATGGTTTCGCACGCGCCACTGTTTTCATTCCAATTGCACGTATTGATAAAAATTACATGATGATATTATAACAGTCGTGGGAGTACCTATACCCATGATATCATTAAATTACCTATTAGATTAAATAACGGTATAGCGGAATGTAGAGGAATTGAAAACAATCGACAATATGCTATCAATATTATTAACACCGTATTATTACGTTCAGTTCAGTCCTGTCGACTGCGACTGAATTTTTGCCAAATTGATAATAAGAATCTAAAACATCTCTCAGATGGTGATTAATTTATAAAATTATGGCATTAGAACAAGACAGGTACACTTCTGGGTCTTTCAAATAAGAGCTAGAACGGTTATACCCAAATTGTTTTCCTTGTTCCTGCCATTCTGCGTTTAAATTCAGTTAACTAGATTCTATGTAGATTCCCTCCATACATGAGATTTTTTTTTTGGGGCGGGCAATCAAAAAATGGCTCCTTCCGCTCTGAGTGGAGCGGAAGGGAGTGTCAGACTTTTACTGTCTAAAACCCATCCATGTTCCTTTATTAGCCATTTGTGTTCCGGGGGAGCGGTAACCCTTTCGGATAATCCCGCTGACCTACATTCTTGAGTTACCTTTGACATATAAATATACTTACGGGAGGTCCTTGATTACAGGGTCTTGTCTCAGGATCGTGCGGCATCAAGCCATGTTCGGGCACAGGGTCATTGACGTAGTTGATCTGGAAGGGCGCGAAGTTGTTCACGTCGCCCATGAACTTGAACCAGCGCTCCGGCGTGCAGTACTCCGCCCCATACTCGCCGCACATCAGGTCCAGAGCCAATTGATTTGTTGATGGCGCTTGCACCTGTTTATTTATTTTAAATACCAGTTATTCAAAATCAAAGTCAAATCATCTATTTCAAATACGCACAAGAAAGGCACTTTTGAACGTCAAAAATGCACAAGAAATAGAATTGATTTTAGTCACCCCTTCCAAATGGTAGTTTCGTGTGGAGAAGAATGAGCAAGAAACTCCACCGTTACTCTTTTAAAATGTTTTACAATGTATTTTATAGGTACTCGAGTAACATTATGGCCTATTCGTAATGGAAAAGTTTCTTGAGACTCTATGGTAGTTAGGACAGCCAAAAATATAAAAATAAATAACATACAAAATGTTAATGTTAGACCAAGTTTAGATTTGTCCGGTAGATGACCTCAACCTCTGAGCAAAAAAGAAGCAGTCAAAATATAAAAAAAAAGTATAAAAAAAAAATCGCGATAACGTTGATATTTCCATCTTTATCCAAACATCACAATCGGGTATGTGAAAGGGTAGTCAATAACGCGGCATTTGTCGTGATTTGTATGAAATAAAATCATATAACGATGACACGTCACAGGTTTTTAGAATGGAATGGAGTACTTATTAGCATTAAATGCAATTACATCTTCGCATAATATTTAATTTCTGTATGGGGATGGAAGTTTTTAAAACGAGCGGTCTTTTTTATGTGATTACATATTTTATTTTTGACCGTGTCAAAATAGTCTTGCAAAGGAATTCTATTGATATTCCAGGTGATACCTACTCATACCCGATTACTAATAAACGTTGTCTAGCATCTGTATAGATACATAACGCTGTCTTCTTCTTTCAAATGTCAAATTTCTGATGACTGATAGAGAGAAATCGGTGTGTAACTATTCACCTGCTATAGGTACCTAATCCATTTATTAGTAAGGAGGTTACACTACAAGATTATATAAAGACTGCACGTTTGTATCTGTTGTTTTCACACGTGAGGTTTTATTTATTTTGAAATTTCTTAGATAAAGACTTCGAGTTATGTACACACAGATAAAACTGAACGTATGCGACAACAACGGCCATCAATATTAAATTCATGCCTTTTAAGAACACGATGATTAAATTCTGTACAATAAAAACAGAAACCTACTCGGTGTCAACCTAATACCACAACATATTTTTTTTGTATTTATTTCGTTTTAATTATTTTATATGTATAAATAGATAAGGTTCATATGTTTTATATATGTATGCATTTATTTATTGTATATATGTAAATGATACACGCAGACTACCTGCAGTATTGTCTCCCCTTCTCGCTTAATTCACCCAAAGGTGATTTTTTTTAAAGATTGCTTTTAGCCTCAAGACCTCCCATTGTGTCACCTCATATACAATTAGTGTCCGACCGAAGTTTCGGTTTCGGTTTCGGCCAATTTCGGCCAAAAAAGTGATTTCGGCCCAAGTTTCGGCTTCGGCCAGAATCCGGCCGAAGCCTTCGGCCGGGCCGAAATTACTTCGCAGCCTCTTGCATCGGGAGCGCTCTGCTTAATTCGGGCACACTCGGCTTAATTCGTGCACGCTTGGCCGGGTAGGTATGAGAATGCATCGGCGGCCGGCCCAGCTGTGACGTTGGGCCGGCCGCTCGGTTTGTTTGTGAACCACGTGGCGCGCGACAAAATATGGTGAGTGTTGTTTATTTATTAAATTATTATTTACTTTTTTGAATCTGTTACTGCATTTTATGCTGTGATTAATTAACAATACGTTTGATATTAGGATTATGAATTTAGTTTAGACGTGATAAGAATAGGTTGTTTGTTTTGAATAATATAATACCTATGCCGCGAATTAGTGATGTCTTGATAACTGCAGTAAAAGAATACCTTATTAACCCTAATACTATCCGTTACATATGTAGTTAGGTATGTTATTTTGAATGACAAGTAAATAACATAACGTATAAAGTTATAAATAGCAGATATATAACTTATTTATTTACCGCAATGAATTGAAGACCTACTGTCACCAAGTAATATCTACCTATTGACAGAAAAGTTAAATTTGTACGTTAGTCATAGATATGCTAGGGTTGGTAAACAGAAAAGAAAAGTTAATACTCTAAAACCAATAATTAGATCGAATTTTAGTAAGTTTTTTTTCTGTTCGTAAATAAATAATAACTTGTTAAGTTTGAATTCGATACAATTGTTCTGATGTGCGATTTTGGTAACATTTATGAATAAACATTGTAAATAGTTATATTCAATTCAAAGTTTGTTTCAAGATCTCTGATTACAGTGATAATACAATAATTTATGTAAAAGTTGATTTATGTTTAAGCTGTGATTTATCTTGCAATTAACTTTGTCCAGGTATTATATTAATTAGGTTTCTTTGTTCAAAAGTTTAAAGATTTGATTTTATTGAGTTCAAAATTTCATAATTTACCTCTAATTATATCTATTTTCATTAAAAATAAACGTTTTTTATTATGTTTAACAAAAAAAGTTTTCTCTTAAATTGTTCGCATATAAGAAATCCTTGCAATAACCTTTTCCTTACGATTTGTACAGCAAATTTGAATATTTCGATACATCTTCAAAAATTTCGGTTTCGGTTTCGGCCGAAATCAGAAAAAAACCGAATATTCGGTTTCGGTTTCGGCTAAAAATCGTGTTTCGGTCGGACACTATATACAATGTTCAACATTTAAAACTGTCATTTTTATGGTGAACATAATAAAGAGTATTCAATCTACCTATCTATCTAATACTTAGTATGAATATTGGTGTTCAAGGACCTCGCATATAATTAATTATCAAACAAAGAACATTAATTACGTTGACTTTTATTCATCTCTTAAAGTGCTTACGTGTGAGCGATAAGGAAGGTCAGTAAATTAATATTATTATAAGTAAACTAAAAAAAAAATGACCATTTTGAAATGAATATTGTTGATTGCACTGTGTAAACAAAGTAGCATATAATAAAATATACCTTCGAATAGACGGTACCTAGGTACATTTTTCATTTCGCTATGTCGTTTTCATTTTATCAGCGCCAAGTCGACCTACATTTTACACGGAAACCATTCATGTCGACTCATTCATGAAGCTGTCATAATATTATTATCTGTACACATCAGGCAATCGATATTCTGCGTATCAATTCATCATCAAGATCATCATTCATTCATGACAAACACGAGTTCACTATGCGTTTGAAGTGGCGAGACATTCGACGTAACGAACCACATTTTGTCATAAAACTTGTTGATCCAAAACATGTTTGAGGCTTCATATAAGGTGTCGGGGAAACAGACGCACAAACTGGTAGCTTGGATCCAGGGCATAATTCTGGTATAGAACAGGCCAGGCCTTGATATACTAAGATAGTTATCTAGAAAAAAAATACTTTTTCATACAGTGCAATACTCCGTGTCTTGCACTTTTTCGTCAAAATGTATGGCACAGCAGATTTGTTTCAGATATTCATTAGGTACTTTACCTGTGAGCAGGAATTGAAGGTAGCCTCCATATACCTGTAGCTGAGGTCGTAAGTTAGGACGGTGACCTTTTCGTGTGTTGCTGGAAAGAAACAAACAACAGGTTAAAATTTATGAAAATATCATGAGGAAACCGGCTTATCCTAGAACCAGGCCTGTTGTGGACTGCGACCTGGGACACGACTTGTAGAAAGAAGGAAGAGGAGGCCTTTTTTTTTAAGGCTGGGAAATCATCCAATGACTGCTCCCGCTCTGGGTGGAGCGGAAGGGAGTGTCAGACTCTTACTGACTAAAACCCATCCATGTTCCTTCCGTAGCCCTTTATGTTCCGGGGTAGCGGTAACCCTTTCGGACAATCCCGCTTACCCGGCAGGCTTGGCCCTGGGGGGCCCCTTCATATGCTGACATCTCTTTGAGGCGCGCGTGGAACATATACGCGCCGTACGGCATGGGTCTGGTGCTGATCGGACGGTGAGTCACCCATTACTCACCGTCCGCAGGCCCGCGCCTACGGTGGCCGGGAGTCGTCACGTGGCTAAGAGGAGGCCTAGCTGTAGAATCATAGACTGATTATGTGCGCATCATAGAGCTTAGGACTTTTCATAGATATTTTAGGTCGCTAAATTTAATTAAATAATACCACTGTGTAATACAGCTAGTGTTAAACTGAATATCTATTTAGATATTACGGAAATGAATAAGATTGACGGAGAATCACTAGCACTAAGATGGCTGTATAAAAAAGGAACTTACCATTGAACGGAGCAATCGTAGAAGGAAACAAGAAATCGCTCTGATTCGGCGAACACGTCATCTCGCAAATATGTTGGAGAAAGTTCTCGAAGCATGACGGACATCTTTGTAGGAAGTTCTCAGCGGGAACGATCTTCGAGGCGAACCCGTCTAGCTGCTGGTCACTACAGCATGAGAGGCCGCCGGCAGCTATCGAGGGGCAGTACTTCTCGAGTATCGTCTGGAAACAAACGAAACATTAAGTAACTCAGTAAGTTATGGTGAACGGGGCTTTGTCAAATCATCAGCATCCCTACTGTATCATGTTACGACAGTAAGTGCCCGTTAAGTGGTCACCGTCACTTATCTCATCTTTGCAGCAGGCGTCGCAGATAGTTATCCGGTCCAGCCTGACCCTTGCTGTCCTCCCCCAGTGACGCCCTAAGCCGAGGTCCGTACCCCACAGGGGGTGCCCTTAGCGTGAAGTCGCTTAATTTGTTAGTTTTTTAAGCCCTGACTGGAAGCCTTAATTTAATTACCGCATCCACAGGCAAGTTCGGTTAAGCAGTAGACAACCTCATAGATCGAACTGCAAGATTCACAAAGAAGAAAGGAATCGCCGATACATTGACGTTGAAGAACTTAGACATACAAAATTCTCTCATGCCTGCACTTAAACACACCTCGACTCCTATCCTTCAAAACGGTACAAACAAACTTAGTTGACGGCAGACAGCTAAGGTAGAAAATACTTCCATAGCTCTCATTCATTAAGAGTTCTGCTTCTAGGCAAATCTACTGGGCTACGGACGCGGTTGAACTTCAAAATGCGGCCGAAAACACGTATGTTTGAGTAATAAATATCGAAAGAAATGCTAAGCTATTTTCGGCTAGTGTTCTCTGACCCAATATGGGCACAAAAGTTCAACAGGTAGAGTTTTGAACTAAAAAGATTCGATCGTCAGTCAATGCCCCAGACGTCGAGGTATGCGTTCAAATGGTTATTTAAAGTGTGAAATAGTTAAACTTACTTGGAGAACCCACAGAGAACCAGGCGCTTATTTATATGAGTAGGTACTTGGTAGGTAAGTATACTCTTTGTTTAATGCCTCCAAATCAAAAGAGGTATGAATGGGGAAGGAAAGGTTTTCAGAATTTTCGAAACAAATAAGGTAAACCGCTGGATACCATTGTTCTACTGAAATATTTTTTTGCTATTAATTTGTCAAAAAAAGGGAAAACAATAGTTCATTTACATAACTAACATAAACATATTTACCGTATAATTATATATTTTTAGGAAAAACATACATTTTGGGGGAAAAAAATGAAAAAATAATATTTTACCTGATGGGCCACCTACCCATTTGCATCTAAAATATTCAGTTTTTACATACTTAAGTATAACTTTGCTTCTGAGCGTGATGTCATGGGTTGGATTCCACGGTAGGGCAGCGTTATAAGGTTTTTCAATCTGGCATCAGTAGCAGCCCGCCGGAGTCTGGATTTATCTCTTTTGGGCTCGCCCCTTATTACATGGGACTTAAACAACCGGCACAATTTGGGTCTACTATAGATACACCTCTGTCTACCTTTTCGGGGAAACAACGCGTTATGTTATCTATACATATAATAAAATTGTAGAGAAGTGGTGTCTGTACAATGGAAATATATAAAAAAAAGTAGCAGGGGTTGTGATTATATCGTCGATGTCGAACCCAAAATTGTAATTTTTTTTTTGTCTGTTTGTCGGTTTGTCTGTTTGTCTGTGTGTTTGTGCACGCTAATATCAGAAACGGCTTATTAGATTTAGATGCAGTTCACTAATATATTGTAGTAAGCTTCACTTAACAGTTAGTGTTTATTTCATGTCAATCGGTTCATAAATAAAAAAGTTATGTCAATTTAAAGAATCACGGCGAACATTGTCACTATTCCACGCGGACGAAGTCGCGGGCACAGCTAGTGTTAAATATAGATATGTTATGTTAAATAAAATATAACGCACAAAAGATTAAATTAGAAACTGCCATAGGTACCTAATATCAACAAATCTGCTGTTCGTGAGTCTTACGGTATAGAGGTGTGGACCGACACCTATGCCACGAGCTGCAGACGGGGCGGACTTGTTTAAATGTCATTCGATTCACCCTTAGAACTCGATACTCGAAAACAAAAATCAAATAAGATAAACACTACCTAACGTGAGAAATTATTATCATTGTGGTTTTCATGAATTAAGTCTTATCATTTCGAGTAAATTGGGGATCCGCCTGAGTAAAAAAAAGAAATAATAAAAACATATTTTTTGCTTTATCATAGTAATAAAAAATGACTGAGACACAAGTAAGTATAAAAACAACACACTTGTGACGTCATGCCACATTTTAACTCTAATGTAATAGTAATTTTTGGCTTACGTAAAAAAAAGAAAAAAACGTGTCCAATATTTTTTAATTATCTAGCTTACGGACAAAAAAGTATTTATCCATCATCCCTATTGTTGAATTTCAATTTTGTAAGAACATTACATCCCAGCACCTAATCAGCAGCCCGTTTTAAAATCTTTCCATTAATGCTTGACCAGCTATTTAGGCACAGAACAGTGATCAAACCGGTTAAGAGGTAGCAGGCTTAAAACAAAGAAAACTAAGAGCAAATGAATCTTGTCATTTTGAACAACAAAAAACAAAACTTAATTCTTATTTTAAACATCTAACTGTCGTTTATTTTATTTTTTTCTATCAAGAATTACGTTACACTATTATTGTATGGTATGAATTTACTTAATCCATTGATATGCTATAACGCCAGATATTTCCGATAATGGTCATAAGATAACGATCATGGAACAAAAGCAAATCGCGTCATACATAAATAAATCATCGAATCGATTCTCGATTCTTTATCAGCCGATACGTGATCAAAGAGCGCTCGTTGTTTGTTTGGTGGCAGTAAATCTAAACGTACTACTCCAGCTACTAATTAACCATGACTCTAAGGTTATCAGTAGGTCTGGAAGCTTTCAACATAGGATGAATCACTTTATTGTTGAGAATAAAGCTATTTTGTTGGAAGAAATTCGCGGTACTGAGTGCCACGATAAGATAACCCAGTTTGACCGTCATTAAATAAGTAATTAATGAGATTTCTTTATTATTCGACATTTTTGGTGATAAAAAAAACACCTTTCTGTATAAACAACATAATATATACGCAGTAATCAAAAGAGGTTTGACGACACGATCAATAATATGTTCATCAGAGCTTTCACTATCGTATTGAAAGTAATAACAATAAAACAAACAGGTATTCCACCCATGAACAGTCACAGAAGACAATTTTTAATATTATATCAACGCCATAATCAAACAACAAACAAACGTAGCTGTAAAATGAACAAACAAATTGTTTGTATAACAAATTGCGTAATTGTGATCAATACCGTCATGTCATCACCTCACCGCTTTAGTTCGATGCGCTAAAAGTAGCCGTTGAACAAATATAAACACACAATTACGAGTCGGACTTGCATACTAAGGGTTCCAAACCGTACATTAAATAACACTACATATACGAAACTCATCAAAAAAACTTGAGAGGTGTCAAGGGACACCCGGATGGAACGATGGTCCTTTAGATTAATTAGTGAAGGAATTGTAATAAAATTTTATTTCTTTTAATTTATAATAATCAAAAAAAAATCTAATCAAAAATTAACCAATCAAAAAATATCGATTAAAAAGACATCATAATTATTTTACTCCAAAAAGTGTCGTTACAACTTTTGGTCTTAATTCCGTCTAGCACCCTTTCACAACGCGCGTTAAGGAACTTCGATCCAAAACGCCGAACAAAACACAGTTGTTGTATGTTTTGTACATTTCTCACAAAGGCACGTTTTACGGACACGAGGTGTCACGTCACTATTCGGGAGCCCTAATCGCAAGTCTGCCGTTAATTAGAGCACGGTTTCCTAAGCTTTCGACCGTTGCCAACATGTAATCCTCTTTGTAATATCCATGTAGTTCGCTCGGAAAATTCAATGAGATTGAACTCTACAGATACAAACATTTTGTTTAAAGAAAACTTCAGCTCTCGAATACCTGTCTGAATTTGAAATAATTTCGAGTTGATTTTAAACTCGAAGCATAAATCAGAGTAAAATCGTAAGTATTCGTAGGCAATCATAGACGTCTCCGCAGATATCATAGGCAATAATGATTATGATATGTAGACCAAAACAATACTGGAATTCAGCTGCATCCGGTTAGACTGGAAACCGACCCCAGTTGTGGAAAGGCCGCCCCCTAACATAACATAGTTCGGGAAAGGCTATAACAAGGCACATCGAATAAAAGAAATATATAACTTATTTCTTTTTCATTTGGGTGTCCCATTATTTCCACTTCCAGCGAAATCGAATCTCCGAGCATTTTTATAACAAGGAATTTTCTTATTGTTTTCTCTTTAAAATTTTCCTTCCGAGGTCGACGACCTGCTTCAATAGAAATATTGTGACTGCCGGCACACCTAAGACGCAAATATATAGCCACAATGCCCCCACAATAGAAGTTATAAAGAACTTTTACAAATGCTTCATGCTTTTATAATAACAAACTGTCTTTCAAGATGTCGTTCTAACGGATGGGAGAAATGGAGCAATAAACATTAATAACATGGATTACACGAAAATTAAAAACATGTCCATCCAGTTCACCGGTCATCATCACCTAGGCCGTGGTATTATTGATTGTAGTTTTGGCCTTTCTAGCCATATCATCTGTCAGACAGTTCATCCAACATTTATTACTGTGTTCCTCTCTTAGGTACTGCCAAAAGTATCCACATTCATTTTCAAGAGTATATCTAGCTGCTCTTATGTCTTAATAATAATAATAATATAATTTTATTTCAGACATAAATCCACTTTGTTAGTAACAATTTTACTTATAAAATATGTTAGTAAATTATAGGTGATTGAATAATAAAATAAGAAAATTATAAGTAGGTCGTTTCGTTATGATATTGATCGAATATCCTACTAATAGGTTATTCGATCAACACCCGAACGAAGGCCTTCATAATTGGAGAATCAATTTTTTCCGTAATAACCTGTAAGATGCTGTTAGAACTACCGCGCAGCCTGCTTAGTAATGAAGCAGTTCTTTTACGTATGATGGCGTGAAAGCCATCAACCCTTGCTTCAGCAAACATATTCGAAGCACTACAGTAACGCGGCAGCCCCAACAACATCCTAAAGCTATTATTGTACTGGACTCGCAAGGCACTGAGCGATTTCTGAGTATATGTGATCCACAAGCTGCTCGTGTAAAATGTTTGGCAGTATGCTTTAAACAGGGTAATTTTAACTTGTGAACTGCAACGAGCAAACCTGCGTGCCAGCATATTACTCCTAACCGCCAGCGCCCTGCGCTCCCTTTCAATATCCATTTGATCGTCAAGGCCCTCTGTAAGATAGTGTCCTAAATATTTAAAATGATCCACTCGACTGAGCTCTACTCCATTCAGTCGAATTGGAGGTACACTGCATGGACATTTACCGATGGCCTTGAATACCAAAAACTCACTTTTTTTACAATTATATATAAGACCGTGCTGGCTTGCGTAGTTTTCACAAACGGCCAACAGCCTCCTCAATGCACCAACCGTCGGACTCAGCAGCACCATGTCGTCCGCGTAGCTGATGTTGTTTACACAAACATTGTCAACCGAGCAGCCGACCTGAGTACTGCTGAGCCCCACCATAAGCTCGTTTACGTACAGGTTGAAGAGCTTCGGTGAACTCAAGCCACCCTGTCTTACCCCGCACTCCAACCTGTATGAATCGGAGAGGCTGCTAGCCCATCTGACGCAGTTTGTCTGATTACCGTACCAAAACTGGCAGATGCGTTGCACCTGCGCATGCACGTTCGTGTGCCTTAATTTTTGCCATAGAAGATCATAAGATACAAGATCGAAGGCTTTCGAGAGATCGAGGAAACATGCATACACAGGTGTACGCCTCCCTGTGTAGTACTGCACAGTGTGCTTGAGACTCAGTATAGCACTTTCCGTGGATAGTCCACGTCGGAAGCCGAACTGCGCGTCATGAATATGGAGTTGTGCGTCTAGTTCAGAATCAAGCACACTGTCCAGCACCTTAGCAACCACGGTAGCCAAAGATATTGGTCGGTAATTTCCCATGTCAGACAAGTCTCCGGTTTTGTTTTTGACAATAGGCACAACTATAGTTTTCATGAGCTCCGAGGGCAAATATGAGTGACTCAAGCACAGTGAAAAGAACATCGCAAGAATACGAGGAAGATGGACCCCTGCATACCTCAAGTGCTCGATGCTGAGCCCGTCATGACCAGGTGATTTGCCTCTGGACATTTTACCTATAATGTCAGCGACTTGCTTGGCATATACAATGAACAAATCACCGGCCACAACGGGAGCAGCACCGGGCACAGCTCCCGAGGGACCCAGAGGTGACTTCACTGCAAGATGCTTTCTAAATAATTCAGCTATGTCTCTATTGTCACTGACACCACCCACGGTCACGGGAAGGCCAGACCTAGGATTCAGCCTGTTAGTTGCTTTCCAAAAGTCACTAAATTTCTTCGCCGAACGGTCCTCGGCTATAATATCCATTTTTATTTGCTCACTGTTATCCTGACACCATTTCAATTTTCTTTTAAATACCTTTCGGCTATCACACATTTCTTCATACAGTTTACCGGCTCTCGGCCTATTGTGCGCAACCCAGGTATGAAACCTAAGTCTGGCATGTTTTGTTTTACTTTATCTGATATTCCAGTCCAATTAAATACCTCAAAGCCTTATGTGATCAACAAAGTTTCTTGACCTCTCATATTTTGGTCGATAGACGATAAAGTTACAAAGAACTTTTGTATATAACTATCAGTCCTCCTTACTTTAATAATAAATAGTATGTGAGTCAGTCCATTTGATTATTCGGGGAAGTATTAATGAATAGCAGATAAGCTATCTTCTACTCAATGGCACATTCAAAAGTAAAACTAACTAAACATACCTA
The DNA here is from genome assembly GCA_951799385.1 of Hyppa rectilinea. NCBI lineage: Eukaryota > Metazoa > Arthropoda > Insecta > Lepidoptera > Noctuidae > Hyppa > Hyppa rectilinea. Next base: position 3,252,794 of record OX637320.1, on the reverse strand, counting down.
CTGTGGATTAAAGTTCTGAGATTTTTTAATTGAATTAGGACTTAAAATATAATACGATAATAAATTAATTAGGTCACATCACCAACTGATTTCGTTTTGGAATTTCGCGAAAAGTGTTATGATAACTGACGCGATTTTATCCATGAAAAAAGTGATCAAACTTCTTGATGATTTATTAGACCTCGTCTGATTAATGAATTATTAAATAAATACATAGATAATATACATCGTTGATATACCAGATTAAATTCATATAAGATTAATATAATCAGGAAGGATTTGGGGGACGTCTTTGCCCAGCAGTGCGATGTGGTCGAGCAAAAATAAAATCAAGTATTTGATGAATAAGATTAAGAAATTAACTTAAAAGCGACACGGAAATGACTATGAAGCCTATTTTGGATTTCTCACAGCATAAATTATGTAGGTATTCAGCAGGTTCTGAATTACTTTGGAAGAGCAAATTAATAAGCAAATGACTAAAATATTCTACATCACCAAAACTGACAACGATCACGTTTCAATCGTGCGCATCAGGCGTACCTAGTAGCCCATGTAACATATTCAATCTCAAATGTCAAATAATCTAGAACGGTATCATATCCGAGTATCATATTTGGAATGGACGCGACTCGTGACGGTTTGTGTAACATTACGCATAGAGGATAAACCCTGCCAGATAACAATCAAGTTAATTAAGTATAGACACAGCTATGACATTATCATGTCAACTGACCGACGACTTCAAACACACTTCCGGTTTTAAAACATGAAACTTGCATTATTTAAAAAAATATACACATTTTATTCTCAATATAATTAATTTATACAAAATTGTATTTCTGTGGAGATAGTGTTCCTAAAGCTAAAAATAGTTAGATGGACGGACCTACTTCAGTTGGAAACTAGAGAGCACTTAAGTAAAGGCCAGCGCGCATCGGTTCAGCGGGATTGTCCGAACCCCAGAATATAAAGGGCTAAGGCACGAACATGGATGGGTTTTAGTCAGTAAGAGTCTGACACTCTGCTCGACCCAGAAGCGGGAGGGGTCACTTGTTGTTTTCCCAACCTCAAAAAAACAAAAAAGCACACTACGGTGGACGACACCGGGCAACCGGGCAGAATATTTTAAAGTAAGTATCTAATGATAATAAATTTTAAATTCCGAAGATCAGAGACCAACCACGGAGATGGGACGTCATACGGCGAGAGGTAACGACATGTTGCGACGTTATGCGGTGACGGTATGTGCGAGTACGCTAGCATACGATTTCAGAGGAGAACTAGACTGCAGTACGCATCTCCGCATGCACCGCCTATCAACATCAAGTAGCTGCCGCTGGTTGCTCCGCAAATCAAAATCCTCTACGATTCCCTCACCCGGTGTGCGCTACCCTTTATTGACCTATTATGTAACTATCCAGACGGTTTCATCTTGTTTGACTTTCATTCAACAACCAAACTAATACCACCCTTTAAAAACTTAAGTCTATATTACTCCATTATTATATTATACATAAGCTCCTTACATAATGACTATGTGGCACACTATGATGCAGCTGACGACACCTAACGACAACGGGTCCAAGATTTCATCACTACATACTGCATAGACACGACATCTAGACAGGTTACAAAATTTGTAAAAAAAATGCAGTGTTTAAAAAAATATTTAAATACTAAAAGTAATTAAAATGTTTCCACGTGGAATATTTTAATGTTATTTTAATACTAATTTTTCGCATCAGTTTCATTAGCATAGCAGTAAAATGATCATAAATGTGACAATTTGTTATCTAGAAAAAATAGACGTAAATGCTATTTGGCTACCTCAACACATTAGGTAAAATCTTTGAAACAAAAAGGCTTTAAAATTTCGACCTTGTCTTCCTAATAGCTAGTATTTACATACTAATTCGTCAAACCAGTTCTTAATTAAGATTATTCTCAGCATGTTCTCCGAAAATATTTCGTTAGAGCTGCTTTTCTGAATATTACGTATGAAAACATTCGTGAACTCGTTAATTTGTGCCTTGGTGCAGGCCTTCACCTACAAGTCGCTAGTAAAATTAAATAGAAAATGGCTTTCCCGTGATCTTGAGCTACTTAAGCCACTTATAAATTCAGTGGTTGCCCGACCAACACTTCGATATAATATCGCACTATGTTCTTATCAAAACGATTACCTATTCCGAAGGTTACACAATCATAACAGCTGGCAAAGAAAGCATGGATCATAAACTAATAAATGCAAAATTAATTCAGTATATTGCTAAGCATAAATTGATAACTAAACCCTCTTTGAAAAACTTATGGTATCATCTAGACTACAAAGAATGTAGGGTAAATACGAATTCCTGATACAACACCTGCGTTCATATCTTATCGATATTACCAGCTGTTATCAATAATAAATGTTTTTATTATATTTTTAATGACAAAGACATGCTAAACACTTTTCTATATAGATTGTGAAGGACGTTTGCGAGAATTTTGTAATTACGGGTTATTTTTTCTAATATAAGATTTTGTACTTGAACAAGAGTTTAGAGAACCGCAACAAGAAAACTGTGTATTTAATAAAAATGTGTATTTTCTGTAAAATTCGAAGCGGATTATAAAATTAAAATGCGGAAGTTAATTCGACCACGCGTTTTAATCGGACAAAAATGACATATTATCGAAGTGAGGAAATGTAGAATTTGTTTACTAAATGCAACTCTATGGATCATTTTAATTAATAATGTTAAGGAAACAAAGTGCTTCACAGAATTTTAAAATAAACTACCTTGTGGTTATTTCCTTCATGACAATTAGTTTTATGACGCGTGTAATGTGACGAAGAATAGAACTTCGATGATTTGTTATTTTCATACATTTATTGATTTCTGAACTTGTGTAATTTGACTTTAGAGTACTTAATCCTACAATTTTTGTGCCATAATATCTATTGCTCCAAATGACTCGTACTTGCCACACGTATGACATACCATAGTTTTTCGTTGGAACTTTCAGAAAAGATGATCTCCTTTTGCATAGATATTCCCCGTAAGTGTCAGTGTTTAGGCAATAAATTATCATGCTATTTGCTTCTATGGGGGTTTGGAGGGTGAGCAATTTTTTCGTATTCTTATAGAGTTTACTGCGAATTGTAAACATTATAGATAGAAAAGCAAGTAGCTTAAAAGTTCGATTACCGTTTTGCAAACAAAGTTCGATTCCAAGCGATTATTTTATTTTTGCTTCATTTTTATATTTTGATATAATATTATTTTAATATACTTCGTGGTTAGGAAATTGGTACTATCCTGCGGAACTGCGGGTGTCGGCGCGACGCCAGGAGGAGTTGCTTCTCACACGGACATATTAATGTTGCCAGCACATCAAGCTATCCCTAACTGTCAAATTTTCTCAATTAAAAATGAACCTTATATCCATGCAATAAAGCTGAAATACTATCAAAGAAATTTGGCAGATTGTGGTAACTTGATGTGCTGGCCTCTGTACGTTGTTTTCGTTACAAGTCCTGACTCTTTTCATAATTTGGCTGGTGAAACAAAAACGTAAGTTTTTTTAAATTTCGTAGTCATTTGTAGTTTTGGTCGTTTGTAATAATGTGCTTGTTATTTTAGGATATTGTGGTGTTTTAAGAGTTCCACGCGAACGAAGTCGCGGACAGAAGCTAGTTACTAATGATCTGTGCGTCAGCGCAGCACTACTAAGTCCTCATTGGCGCAGATTTGTGTCAAACTTACATTACCGTCCACTGCTCCGTTTGTTTACAAGAAGCTCTTTATGGCAGTGATTTATAACGTGATGGATGTGGTTACAGTTGGTCCGTCTGACCTGCCAGCCTGCTGTGGTAGCTTGGGTTATGCGTAGGAGTGACACCGCAAGCGTTTACGCTATCATGTATTTAGCTTAAGGCTGACTACATTTATAATTAACATTTATCAGGAAAATACGTTTGGTAATTAAAATAATATTCTAGTAGAGTAGTAATACCAGAGACGTATTTTTTAATTTCCTGTTTTTAAATAAAGCGACTGCCTACTCAGCCTATTAAAATTACAAGATGACGTAATCACGTAAATAAACGGAACTTAAAACTACCTAGAGGACCTCTTTATTTCCTAACCATGATTTAAGCCTGATGGTTATTGAATTCCAAAATGTCAAATACTAAGAATGCTCTAAGGATATCGAAATTCATTGGTGGAAATATTTGAGATTTTTTGAAGTCATTAAAATTTGTATCCGACGCTGTACTATGAAAGCCCCAAGGCCGTATCGACCAAGGCCCGTTGGTGTTTAAAACTAACCTAGACACCACACTCAGGGTCGGCTTGTCCCGGGGCTACGAGCGAGCTCTAATTTTTAAACTACCTCTACGGTTAAGCACGCGATAATAGCTAGCCCTATACTCTTTGTTATCAGGCTTTGTTGTCTGGTGGATTAACATTGTACGATAAGCGATATTCAATATTGTCATCTTGTCGCTTAGTAACAACCCGAACCTATAAAGGTCTGAAGACCTGTCGTTTATCTATTCAGATCATGTCGCTTTTGCTAAAGCCTCCTTGCTTCCCAATTTTCCTTTACTGTATCGATCGGCTTTCGCTATGGGGCACTTCTTTTATGCCCGGGTTACTACGAGGCTAGTTTTATAAGCTAGGATAGCAAGCAGGTAATATCCTGGTTTAGCACAAGCAAGATATTAAAAAATCGTAATGTGAAGTGATCTGATTGGATAGTAGCTTTGACGGTCGCACGAGGCTAGTAAAATCAATGACGGTGAGCGCTATCAGCTCAAAAATAGAACCACATACTTACGACTAAAAATGAGAATGGTTCTGTGTCGACAAACCCGAAGCCAAAAAGACTAACTTACTAGTTTACTAGCACAAACTTGTATTCTTTAGTTTTAGTAGCTTGAAAACCTAGCCTCGTATAACCCGGCATTACAGAATTTCTGGAGCTACTAGCCCAGCATTATTTATGAAGATTCCAGAGTAGTGACGTCATCATTATATACCCACATGACTCCCATACTTAGGCTAGTCCCATAGGAGTATATTATCCTTCGCCAAGACAGTGATTGCAGTATCGATTTCATATTACGCCGTGGACGCCGCTCATGCATAATAAACCAATACCACTTTATACTTTATAGTATACGTTATAAGTATATTAATGTCATCTACCTGATTAACTTTCACACTTCGTGTGGCTAAGTGTTTGGGTTTTCCTTTCCTGATCAAAGTGAACGATAGTCCGAAAAGTTGCGTGTCGTAAGTATTCATAATAATATCTAATCTATGGATGTCAAGTACGTGCCATTTCGAAAGTGTTTAAAATTCTTGTTTATATTGTTTTTGGGTAAGGTAGATGACCTAGCAAGGTTATCATTTAAAAGCTGATGATAATATTGTATGCAGTATAAATGCTAATTTAAATAACGCATAAAATCAAATCAAATGGTTAAATTAAATCAAAATAGTATGTATTTCCTGCTGTTCATCATGTTTGGAAGTCATTAAATACTGGTATTACACAGATTAATTTTTTTTTCATGCTTCCGGCACTGACCACATATATTATTTTTAGTGTTAATGCTGTTTGAATAACGGAAAGAGCGTTTATAAAACAATCAACTCGGAAAATATAATTTACTTATAATGTAAAGTTACTAAGCAATTTAAATAGCTCATTACGTGGTACAGCCAAAATAATATTATTTCAAATCGCTATCAATCGAAAATCGTATAATTTTACGAGATAATCACAAAAGGCGATCGCATCACTTCCTGTCATCAGTTATTATTTGGACTGTATCCTCGAACGAAACCATAAATAAATATTGCTTTAAATATACGTAATATTATATCGTAATTAATACAAAGTCAAAGATTATAATTCTAAGCAATTTAATTAATTTAAAATACTGATGCAAATCTCATAACTAAAGGCCCTCATTTTTTTGCAATGCTTTTAACTTGGATTGGGAATTATGAAGACCTTCAAATACCAAGTAACAAAAACAAAAATGTAACCATAAAAAAGTAGCGAACAAGAATTCCTTGAAAACACAGGAAAAGTATACATCAACGTGTTGCGAAACCGCCTTGGTGAATAGCCGTCCAACTATTTGCGTACCGAGATCAAACATTCGAGTTTACAATAATGTACACATACCAAACTACATGACGGCTCGCACTATTTGTTGAATGGGTTGCCATAAACATAATTTAATTTACCATTCCAGAGACCAAACCGCTGTCATCTATTACGAGTACTCTAGCATTAGCAGTAGTTCAAGTATAATAGCGTAAAAGAACAAAAGTTTATGGCAATCACAACATAATTCACCAATCCAAAGACACCCAACGACAAAACCGATGCCGAGTACTCAAGCAGTAGCAGCAATTCAAGTTCAATAGCGTAGAACGTTTAGTATGCCGGCGGACACCTTTAGCCAGAATAAAAAATGGATCCAACAGAATTGGGCACACTGTTCCAGTTACTTTTGTCATGAAACATTGCAGCCCTCTGAGGAATACAAATTGTTAGTGAAGGACGATCGATACGACCAAACGAGATAAGGTTGTCTGAAGGTCGAACATCAGTTTCAGCTCAAAGCGACCGGAGGACCCTAAAAGGTTTTATAGGTAGAATGTAATAAAAACATTCGAACGTTTTCTGACCAAATAGCAAGGGTTAGCGCGAGACGGACAATCGAAATGCGATAAATACTAAAGGCGTGTTATGAGGGAACATTCTCAGGTGTAATGTAACCGTATTTCGTTTTGGAATTGTGAGTAACGAAAAACAAATTACTTTATTGGCATACAATCGTGTGAAATGGCACGAAGCGAAATAAATTGGCTTCGTGAAGCATTTATAACCGACGGTAAGTTGATTTGCTCTGACCTTTTATACCATACCGCTTTTTTTTGAGGATCATCAACTCATTTAATGACTTCTCCCGCTCTGGGTGGAGCGGAAGGGAGTGTCAGAGTTTTACTGACCAAAACCCATCCATGTTCCTTCTTTACCCCTTTATGATCCGGGGTAGCGGCACTTTCGGAAAATCCCGTTTAACCTTTCATACCCCCGTGGCTTATCCTTAGGACAGAAATGTAACGTAAACAGGACAATTCGAGCGACTGGTTATTATTCGAATATCCAAATTAGCTATGCTATTGAAGATTCGTAAAGCTCTAGAAACTATTTTGAGACGCAAGCGTTTCAATTATCTACTTCAATCAAGTATAGCACTGATCATTTGCCGCCAATTTACTCCCATTAGTGTCGTGTTACCAAGCATGTTATGAGAGCTGGCGCTCTATTCTGTAAAAGATCTCACGGTGGAAACTTATGTGAAGTGGCTGTCAATAGTTTCAATCCCTAGTTTGAGGATGAATGAGATATAAAGAAGTTTTTACGGTGAAATTTCTACAGTATAGACTGACTGGATATTGTTGTGATCCAAGATGATTTAACTTCTTTAAAAACGCTGCACTGTCATTAATTCGACAACGTTAGAAAGTGCCAACTTTCACTCTCCAAGATTGACTTGTCAATTTTGTACAACGAAGTAATCGTTAATGCGTCATCGTGATGATCATAAAGAACATTATGCTAATATTTAAATAATTTACGACAGTCCAGGAAGTAAATTACTAATTCGGTTAAATACTCCGTATAAATAGACTATGATTATCGGCAGTTGCTTGTATTTGCTGATATTTGAGTCGTGTTGAAGACTAGGAAGTTAACCGCATCACGAGGCACTAAATGATAATCACACCAACAATCATCTGATAATCAGATCGATATGGTCTTCCTGAACAAAGAATGATAGGAAACTTTCGATTTGCATAATATATATTAAGGTCACTCATTCATACATTCACTCAATCACTATTAAACACGAAATCTCGAAAACTACCGGACCTGCAAAGAGGAAAATTGGCACAGAGGTTGATTATGAGTATCCCCTCATAACGGGGCTCTCATATAAAGGCGTGCAATAGGGGGAGAAATGATTTCGAACAATATTCAACATTGGCGCGTACGGAGCCGCAGGCATCAGCTAGTATCTACATAGTTACTTTCAAATTCAACGAAACTTTCTGGCAGCCAGCCTAATAATCGGCGTGTGAGTTCAAGACCAGACAGCTTCGGGCATATCTTCCACATTTGTTTGTATATAGTGTGAAACCGAGCAAGCCAATCATAACACTGTGTTTGTCTGTGTGCACCATACGCAAATCTTTTACAAAAAAATCGTTAGGTTCGTTCGTACGCATGTTTTGATGCAATCGTGAAATCATTCGCCAATTTGGCATCATTTCGAAATTAACGCAGACAGCGACACAGAGTTTTACAACCTGTTTTATAAGATTCAGCATATTTCCGTGTTTTTCTTGTCTATAATGTTGATGGGACTAGTTTGTGACGTCAATTCCCCACTTTTAATCTTATCTGATGGACATATCTACTTGGATGACCGCAAATAAAGGAGTTTGGATTGAATGATGTAACCTGAAGCCCATAGAGACCTATCTCTATGGGCTCGGTTTCCTATTTTGAACTATTCACTATCAAAGCTAACTTAGTACGAACAAATTCATTCTAGACTTGGAAAAATTCCTTCAAGTACTGAACACTTTCAATCTTTTTATTCATGCGTTATCAAACTGCCATCGTCAATGTCATTTATTACTGGTAAGTCAAAGATGACTTAACAGAATTATTCAAAATGCAAATTATACGAAAAAATATATGATTTGTCCTCAGATCTCCAACCTTCAATTTAAAAATTGACACGTTTTTACATAATTTTAAAGTTGTCAATTTGATTTCCTGCCATCAGTCTCTTGGTAGATGTAACTTGCTACTAATTGACAGGTACATCCCGTTTAACGGAAATGTTGGGTAATAGTAGCTATTTCGAGACATATTAATATCACAAGTACAAATCAATGTAATCTATTTACCATTTACTTACATAAAAAAAAATGTTAAGTGCAGTTATTGTGCAATTTCAACAATATTACACAATAACTGTCGTCATTTTGCCGTTATTCGTCTAATGCTCAAATACTATAGAATGGTTTAATATGTAAAATTCTATCGCAACAGCAATAATTATTATTATTTTATTTTTTTCATCAAATATCTCCCAGCATAGGCCTATGGTCAGCGGAATTGTCCGAAAGGGTTACCGATACATAAAAGAACCCCGGCACATAAAGGGCTAAGAAAGGAACATGGATGAGTTTTAGTCACTAAGAATCGATACTCCCTCCGCTCCATCCAGAGCGGGAGGTGATGATTTCCCACCCTCAAAACAAAAGGTATAGGCCGGTGGCGTTGAACGTGTTAAGATTTGTAAATTAAGATTTATGTTTGTGCTAAATGAAAAAATGTCTGTCATTATAATTAATTGCTAGTTCCTTTGTGATACAAAACTCCCACGGAAAAGAAACAGATACATTATCTATTTTGGGAGTCTTTGTCCTTCGGTCAAAATATTATGCTGTGTGACGTGGACATCTTCCAGTTCAGTACAATGCTGTTGATGAGCATTCGATTCTCATTCGATGACGTCATTGTTACCTGAACTGAGTCAGTATTTAATTTATAAAACTGGTATCGACATGCTTTTGTCATAAACCATTGAATATATTTTTAAACAATGCGTAATCTCTAAGTCTGGACAGGCCATTAAAAAAATCATTTCCTACAAACAATTTCTTGGAAATACCTTAAGTTGTTGGAGGTATTTTAAACGCATTCATCATCATTATCATTTCAATCTAAAGACGTCCACTGCTGGACAAACTGGCCTCCCCTAAGCATCACCATTTCGATCAACGCATACTCGGGAAAGTTATGTGGTGCTTTTTTTTTGAGGGTGGGAAATCATTAAATGACTCCTCTGAAGACATTTACTAACTAAAACCCATCCATGTTCCTTCGATAGCCCTTTATATCTGGGGTAGCGGTAACCCTTTCGGTCAATCCCGCTTTAATTTAGCCACGGCGTTCCTTTCGAACTTTACATTTCGTAATCTTTCGACGTATCCTACGTCCAAATCCTATGTAAATTTTATACGTAGATTCTTCACGACACTCTGAGCATCTGCATTTACAGAAATACATTTAAGTAAGAATGTACCTTTCTCTTTTAGTTAACGATTTTTTAATATCCGGATAAGTGTTTAATTACCCATTAAGAACGGATGACTAAAATAGATTATTAATATAAAACAGTGATGTCATCAATAAAATCTTTTAAGTTCATTACCAAAGTTCAAACTAACACCAATTATTCAGACAACTTCTCAATGATAACTAGTGAGCAAACAAAGTCCTGTTATACATACATTTTATGTACATAAGAACAATAAAGATTATTATGAGCTATGTTAATAGTATATCATTAATATATATTATGTATACTATTAAGTTGGGTCAGTATTACTTCCTCATTTAAATGGACAATTAAAATTATAAGTATGAGATTCATCTAACATTTGAACATTTCCTTAGAGGAAGCAACCAATTGCCGAATTCAGACCGGCTTTTGCCAGTCTTATAGAAGGTTTAGGAAGGTAAAGCCTAGTTCCAGCACACTCAAACAACTCACGCAAAAAACAATGAGTATGATCATCAAAGTTGCTATACACTTAAATCCGCAATCTATATAAATAAAAATCAATTGCTGTTCGTTAGTCTCGCTAAAACTCGAGAACGGCTGGGCCGATTTAGCTAATTTTGGTGGTGAAATGTTTGTCGTAGTCCAGGGGAGGTTTAAAAAGAGAGAAAAGTTAGATGGGTAGGGAGGGTAGGTAGGTAGTTAAGTAGGTAAGTAGGGTAGGTAGGGTAGGTATCATAGTTAAGACAAGACAACGTGTGTCGGGTCAGCTAGTAAAGAAATAAAACCTTACAACCTTTTTATGATTTGTAATTGCTAGACTAGCCAATTATTAAATAAAACTTTAAGTCACAATGAGATAGCAATGGCTGCGAAAACATGCATTAGGAAAACCTGATTAGGTTAGACCTTTATTAGGTTAAACGAAGGACTTACTTTAAGGGGGTTATTATAACAAGTTTGACCATGGGACCAACTCTGAAATATGAAAAAAAAAATAGATGTTATTCCATACATTTTGACAAATTATGCGAACATAAATGTACTGAACAGCTGATTTTTTGTTCATGATTTCAGGTATTCCATAGTCAAAGTTGTTCAGTTTCATGAGTACAGTACCCCATGAAAGTATGTCCCTCGTTTAACCTAACACACTGTATGAACAAAAAGTTTTAACTATAAAGTCAAAGGAGCACCTAGAACGAAACATAAAACATTTATACACACTGGGAAAAAAAAGCCCGGTCACATATAAAAAAACTGCGATTCTGTCAAAGTAAGGTACAGTCGCCAGCACTTCAAGTTACCTCAAACTGTCAAATTTTCTCAATCGATTTTGATCTTAACAATCAAGGACTTAAGGTTTAAAATCATGTGGAGAAATTTAATAGTTTAGTACCTATACCTCGATGTGCTGGCGACCGTACATAGATCGCTCGTATTAAGTAAATTTGTAAATGTATAAGAATTCCTTTTAGCATCAGTCACCTGTTAACACAAACATTGCCACTATTTTATGTGCTATTCTAAGTTCAGTGAATTCAACACACATAAATGTGTTCATGGAAGTGTATGGGTTAAGGGGAGATGCTTATGTTAGAGTTAATGGAATCGTTGTATTTAATTATAATAAAAATAGAAGAAATCTTTGGTGCTGTTATGACAACCTGATGATAAATATAGCGATCAATACCGTTACAACATCTCACTCACAAAACACGTCTTCACCAAACCCAAATACAGAACACACACAAACATTGGATATCTATTCTGTCCGAACGATAAACGTTCAAAACAAAGGGAGCACCGACTGTAAACGAAGCTAGATCTCGGCACGTGGCACACATCGGACGAAAATTAATTGATAACAACAATGTAAAGCCAACTGTTTCCATACGTGCCACTAGATACTAACCAGAGGGTTCAAGGTTTGCATAGCAACCGCCTGTCCAGCAAGTATTTATATCTTATATCTGGATTTAAAAACAATTGCTTGAAACCTACGTCATCATAAAACGCAAGGCGAACGCGCAGGAACTGATAGCATGCCTGTGCTATACAACTGCTCTGATTCACGCAGTTAGCTACATCTAATTGGTATTTACAACTCACAAGGATATGTTATCACACAGTTCCAATGGTTACTGTTTGTGAGTCATTGTTGACTATATGTCATGAAGGTACAAGTTATAAGCAATTATAACTTGCAGCTACATCACACCATGTTTACTGTTTGATAGTGAATATAATAACTTCCACTGACAGATTTCTTTCTTTCAATTTTCACCTAAGCGAATACACATAGATGCACGCCATTCAATACAAAGTAACTGACCGCTGGTGAGCAGCTGGAAACAATCACAACTGACTCCCGCAAACCTCAATCGATGCAGCTTTCATACGGCCCGAACGTAGTTATTGTTAGACACGGGTCAAGTTCCGCCTGAAAACTAGGACTTGTGTGACGTCACCATTGAATGCACATGCTAAATATAGCACCGAGAATACAAAGTAACCTCACCCGGTGACCCAGATAAGTGTCGCTCACAACGCCCTTGAGGGCGCAAAAACTGTTTGATATCCGGAAAATTAAACTGGAATATTCACATCCCATGCTGAAAGTGTTCAAACACAAATTATGTTCGAACATCAAACAAAGTAAAAGGTAAGAGCCATGCTAAGTAGGTATAGCGCAATCTTGTAGTTCTAAAAATAAAATCCTACGAAAGAACCCTCATCGCTTCTAGAAAGGACTTGCCTTCAAAAGTACAGCATTCTGCAGCATGGAGCAAATACAAAATTTGCTCCATGGTCTGCAGAGTGCAGAATTTCCATTATACTTGAACCAGTATTTTTGAAAATTTCTTGTTGATAGTGCCAATCATAACCAGTTTTACTTAAGCGTAAACGAAATCCGATTTAAAAATTAACTGCAAGCAAAACCAGTAACAACTAAAAACCAGTTCACGAACTGAAGTATAAAAACTCCAGGACCATAATATACATAGTAAAGCATCAGAATGTTCCAGTTGGAGAAAGATAGGGTAAAAAAATGCGCTGATAATAATTGCAACAAATAACAAGACAGACAAGGCAGATGCAGTTACTCTGTGGCAGCCAGTCAGAAGTGCCCGCAGTACGTCATAGGATGAGGATTAACTTCGTTGCTCATTATGCCCTAACAGGCTTTACGTAAGTGCTCTACTTACACATCTTAAGTCCTACTGGAAATTCAAGACATGCTAATACTTTAGCTGTAAATTCTTGGCGCAGTTCCGATTTGAAGGTTATAACTTCATTTTGTCGTTCATTTATCAGCAGATGTCTAACAAAGAGTTCGTATATTCTGTTGAAACTGATGATATTGACAGGTATTATTACTCCCTGATCTGGATTGTATCGCTATTTAATTATTACTCCCTGATCTGGATTGTATCGCTATTTAATTATTAGTACTCACCATTGCAGTGCTCTGGATGGGCTTAGCTGTTCCATTGTACGCGCAATTTGTCGGTTTTGCATCATCAGAGGAACACACGCCATACCAAACGCAGTGGCCTTCTGCCGACGCTGAAGGTATCTGCAACAAAAATATTACATAGATTAAAACCTAGCTAATTAATAATATAAGACTTTTTGCTGGTATTCCAGCGACAACGTGATCAAAGAACTGGTTTCTATATTATTAGAAGTTGTATAACAAGAACATTTACGTGTTGCAAACTTTTTATTTAGGCAAAGTTTTATGTATGCTACAGAGCTGCGTTGCTTTTATGTTCTTAAAATTGTGCAAGAGGGTTTTCAAATCAAATCGCCAACCAATGTTTTAAACTGCACACTCTCAGACTTTTTCTACATTGAAAACATATAGCTTGTGACGTTCGTTATGATGTGGAAACCTGGTGTTTTGAAATGTGATACATAGACGTTGAAATATCAAGGAAAACGTTGCAAGGAAACCCTTACGTTCTTTTATGTAGCGCCAACTACTTGTTCAACTAGCATTCAGCTGAATGATTAAGACTGAACTCGGATGACACGCGATAGACGCACGTATGACTGAGGTGTCTCAGTAATACGTGCTTGTAATTATTTTGTCTTTGGAGAGGCGTATCAAACCAATGTATTGCAGTCTTCATTAAAATGTCATCTAATAACTAGGGACTAAGGACAATTTTTTTTTAATGCAGGTATTTGATCATCAACAAGGAGGGCATGATCTGGATACATAAATCGTGTAGCGATAGATGAGCTGTGTATGCCAGCAAAAATTGCATGCTTTGCAAATTGAACGCATGGAAACATCGAACTAATCAATTATTTAATGTAGAGGAAAACACGCGAACTTTGCTTACTACACAATATATTGCAAAACACGTGTCGTGTAAAAATAATTACTAACGAAATTATTTTCTACTAGCTGACCCGACAGACGTTGTCCTGTCTTAACTGTGATACCTACCCTACCTACCTACCTACCTACCTACCCTGCCTACCCTACCTACCCTAGCTACCCTCCCTACCTACCCTACCTACCCACCCTACCTACCCTACCCTACCTACCTACCCTACTACCTACCTACCTACCCTACCTACTTACCTATCCTACCTACTTACCTACCCTACCTACCTACCCTACCTACTTACCTACCCTACCTACCTACCCTACCTACTTACCTACCCTACCTACCTACCTACCTACCCTACCCACCCTACCTACCTACCCTAGCTACCTACCTACCTACATACCCTACCTACCGACCTACCCTACCCTACCTACCTACCTACCCTACCTAAAAAGAAAAAAAAAAAAATTATTCTGCTATTCAGGGCGGAGACAAATCCAACGAAACAAAAACCATGAAAATTGGTCCAGCAGATCTCGAGTTATAACGAAGGGAACAAACCAGTCTTTCTTTTATATATATAGATTGTTTCATTGTGTGCTAAAACTTATTAAAGACATAAATACATCACTGAAAATCTGTTGGTCATCGGATATTTGTTAATAGAATAATAATTTTAGATAGCTTCCAGGATGGACAAAGATCATCAAAACTACAAACGAGTAATGGATTTATTAGATGTGATAAGAGTTTATCGATAAGCTAACATGTGATCACACTCCAACTGACATGTCGATACTGGAAATATGAAATAACGTAAGGGACATTTTGTCGAAAATGAGTTATATATATCGTTGGATTCGGAATTTTTTGGTCTATCGATTGGTATATTTAAAATCTCGATATCTTAAAAAAAACGTCCTTTACATCACATATTTTCCATAGGCCTAGACCATTTTTTTTCTAAAAACTGGCTGTATATGACATTATAAATTAATGTTTTTATAAAAACTAATGTAAGTCTCTTTACTCACAGTATTTGGTATTTACATTAAATCAAAATCGACTACATTTTACAACAGGTCACATAAGTTATTCCATAATTTGAGATGTTTTATTATTGTCTTATACATTAGTGTTCCCTGAGAAGGTACAAATACTATGTCCCTTACATTAAATTGTGACTCAAATTATCATATGTATATTGACCCTTACGTTAATTTGTCAGCATCGAAAATAAATTGATCTGTCCTTTACATCACACCTGACTGCGTGAGCCGTACAATTTCTCAAAAATTTATCTGAATGAATATTATTATGTGTCTCTGTCACACACGCAAGACGGTGCAACTTGTCTGAGCTAGATAGCAATACGGATTTTGTGTGTGATTTTGCTTGCACAGTCGTGACACTTACTTCTTATTTTGCCGGCAATCGTGCGCCATGTGCGTCGATGACATTGTTTACGTGCGTCTAAAAGTAACAATAACATGGTTTGTGACACCTACAAATCATCATTTAAGTAATAAATCATCGTTTTCATTACTCTAACTGCAAATAGTGAAAGTTTAATCTGGATTCCAAACATGAGTGATGAAAAGTTATCTTCACTTCTAGCCCGCAAGCAAAAATTGATGAACATTAGGAATCACATAAACAGGTAATTATTTATTACTACTTTTGGTAAACTATTGTTTAGTCATGAATGGAGTTCAGGAATTTAAAAAATGGTCTATGTAGATAGAATAATTCGAATCCTAATAAAAATAATTATACCTTCCATTACGTAAATTATTGGTAAGTATGATGTCATTTGTGTTTAGTGTGTAGGTCATGTAAAAATACCAACTTATTAAGCAATTAACGCAGGATGAATGAGTGTAAAAAGCCTTTTTTTATGACCGATCAAGGTTAAATGACGCTTGATCCGTGGATAGGTGACCATCCATTTCATACCAAGACCCCTCCTCGCCTCGGAAAGCACGAAGAAGTTGTAATTCCTAGATCTTCGACAGTCGTAGCGACAAAAACATTTCATTTTTTTTTTGTAAGGCACATTTTGGCTTACGTTACCTACGTCCCTTACGTTAATTTTTTCTGTTGTAAAAAACATTATTTTATTAGTGTTATGACTAGAATTTGTTTAGAAATGCAAATATGTAGCTACAAAATAATAATATTTAACACTATTCTTTCATAACGATAAAAAGGTGCTATTTTTTGCTGAAGTTACTTTTTGTCATATAAAACCCACAATAATAAGGTCCCTTACGTTAAAATATTAACCCTAGTTGATTTCACCGCTGTCCTTTACGTTAAAAATTACTTTTTTATACGATGGTATTCAATAATTGAATTATTAATTGTTCACAGGTGTAATTCTTCTGCAAACCATGAAAAACCTGCAACACATTCATTGGAAAGTACAATAGAGAATAGCGATACAGAAATGGAGACTCAACCAACGAAAGCAAACGTCGTTATCCCGAATAGTAGTAATGACACGAGTGTAGGAAATGAAATGGAATATGAAATTATAAATACGTCAACTCTTTCTCTATCTCGATCACATTCATTTTTCAAAGAAAATCGTGACAGTTTTGGATCTTTTTCTTCTGATGGAAAAAGCTACGTATCAAATAGTTCCACGTGTGTCGCTGAAATACCCTATTCATTTAAATCAGATGTTAATACTATTACTGAAAAGGATCCTTTTAACGATAGCATAAAATTAGTAACCGACATCACTGCCGATATATTTTCAAATCCAATAATTCCAAGTGATGTTCATCAACAGAATAAAGCAGATGTTAATACCATTATTGAAAAAGAACCTTTTAACGAACACATAATATTATTAACAGACATCACTGCGGATACTTTTTCAAATCCAATAATTCCAAGCGATGTACATCAACAGGATAAAGACGCGGCTCATGACATAGCGTTGACACTGATATCGCTTGAGAATAATATTCCATTTACACACAATACACAAAACTCTGCAGTATCATTTCAATGCAATGTGAATGAAATAGATCATAGCATTACTTCAGAAGCAGGGGTCCTTAATTCACCAGCCAACATGCATAATAATATCTTTGAACCAGTTGCATCTTCTTCCCATTTGATTCAGGAAGATGAAATTTTAGGAAATGAAGATCAAGATGTTGTTGATGTTAGACCAAAAAAAAAACGTCGTGAGACATCAAAATTTACAAAATCATGCATGGATTTTAAATGTGACGAAGGAAAAATTGATTTTTCTTCAGGAAGCTCAGACCTTTGGTCAGAAAAAGAAGAATTTTCAGACAGTTCACTTGATAATAAGAAAAAGAAATCAAGAAGGAGGAAAGAGAAAGCTATGAAAACAAATAGTAATAATAGTCAAGAAGATGTAATACCGAAGAAGAAAACAAAACCAGAAAACAGGCGTAAAACACAAAAAAAAATGATAGAAAAGGGTCTTTCTTATGTAACACATAGTGGCAAACAAATAGAAGGTCGGAAGTTACAGGATAATCCATGTACACAGACTAAATGTCTAAGACAATGTTACGAAATATCTGATGAAAGAAGGCAGTCCATATTTGATTATTACTGGTCGTTAAGTAATGAAAAGAAACGAGATTGGATATTGCAATCCTCTAAACCTGCAAATGTAAAACGTAAAAAAACTAAAAATACAGAAAGTAGAAGATCAGTCACTTATGAATACTTTATAAATGAGGGTGAAGGCCGGCGGCAAGTATGCCAACAATTTCTAATAAAAACATTAGACATAAGTCAAACATTCATTTTATACACAATTAAAAATGCCTACGAAGGTTTATCTCGTCCAAATGGTCGCAAACGGTCAGCTCCAGACAAATATGACGAAGCCACCAAACTTGCTGCAAAAAAGTACATTGAAATGTTACCAGCTTTACCATCCCATTATAGTAGAAAAAAATCAACAAAATGTTATCTTCCAGAAGAATTTAGAAATACAAGTAACTTATACAGACTATACGTTAAAAATTGTAACGAGAAATCCGAGGCATTGTTAAGCGAAAAGCTTTTCATTAACCTATTTCGAGAGTACAACATAGCCTTTCACATCCCTAAAAAGGACAAATGTTCCTTGTGTACCAAGAATGAAAACAACCCCGATCAGGCGACTGTTGAAGAATTACAAACACATAAGGAAGAAAAAGAGGCAACATATAAACGTTTTCATATCCACCAGAATTTAAAACCTGATAATACAGTAGTCGTAGCCAGCTTTGATCTTCAAAAAGTTTTGGGAACACCTTACGGTGAAAGTATGATGTTGTACTACTCGAGAAAGTATGCTGTTTATAATTTTACTGTGTACGAAAGCAGAACACAGAATGGTTATTGCTACACATGGGGAGAAGCAGATGGCAAACGTGGAAGCTGTGAAATTGCAACATGTCTGCTTCACTACCTTAAGGAACTTGATTCTAGGGGGGTTACAACTGTGTTATTCTATTGTGATAACTGTACGGGGCAGAATAAAAACAAAGTGATTTTCTCAATGATAAAATATTTTTTGGAACGTTCTGCGAATATACAAACGATTCAAATAAATTACTTATTAGCTGGACATACATACATGCCAGTAGATAGCATGCATGCTATCATTGAAAGGGAGGTTAAAAAACTGATTGTTTGGGGACCTTCCCAGTGGCCATCATTTATGGAATCAGCCAGAAAAAGACCTCATGCTTATCGAGTGAATGTGCTAGGACATCAGGATTTCTTTGATTTCAATGAGTTTGCTGAATCAGTTTTTACTTCTGCTACTCTCAAAAACAAAGACCTGCATTTCAAGAAAATTCGAATATGTACATTTCAAAAATCGAACTTAAAGATAGTGGAAGTAAAATATACGATGTTAGAGGATAGCACAACTCACAAAATAGAACTCTGCAAAGAAATGAAAACTGGAAGAAGGACAGTGAAGGGTAAAGGGAAGGGCAAGGGCCTTGCAAAGAATGATCAATCCGAATTAGAAAGTACCAGAAATCTAGCTGTACCCAGTAGCATAGACAGCTTACCATTTCTGTATAAGGAAAGACTGCCAATTTCAGTTCCAAAGTTTAAAGATCTCAAAAAATTATGTGACAATGGTATAATTCCAAATAGGTTTCACAATGAATATTTGAATCTTCCTAATATGAGTATAATTAAAGATAGGCTCAATGACACCGACGATGATGAGACTGACAAAGATAATGACTAATTTTTGAGACTTTTTCATTTTATCTGTAGGCTTTCTATTAAGGAAGAAGTTAATTTGTTTTTTTATGTTTAATGATTACTATTTACATTAGAAGACTGATTTGTTTATTTTTTAAGTCAATTTTATTTTTCTTTTGGGACAATGAGTCTAATTTTAGTAAGCCAAAATAGCTATTTTTTATTGTGATTTAAAACAGAATTTAATAATGTTACGAGTATACTTATCATAATTTATGAGAGTACCTAAATTGCGTTTATAAAAGAGGATTAGTGAGCACAAATAAAAGATTTGATCTATTTTATTCGTTTATTTTTTATCCCTATGAGTCAGCAAGTAGTTTTAAACTGTATAGGCCTATGCCTATACAGTTTAGAATTTTATACATTCGTGACCTACTAGGTCACGAATGTATAAAATTCTATTTATTATATTTGTTAACAGCATTAACATTATAGAGTGTACCATTAGGAGACCTTTACTTTGAAAAACTCTAAATGTTTATTTCCTTAAGTGTCCCATACATCAATGCCGTTTATTTACATCTAAAATTTTGTAAACGTATGTCACTCGTATTCATTACTATTTAACGTAAGGGACATGCTATCTTTGAAACTGTAGGCTTTATTGATTTTTTACAATTTTAGCTTCAAAGAATGAAAAAATCTAAGAAACCTTGTCCTAGACACTTTTTACATAAAACATATAGTTAAAAAATTATAGCCAGTTTTGTAAGAAAAATATCTTATTTTTGCTCTCCTGAAAACCTTAGTTTTGTCCGTTACGTTATTTCATATTTCCAGTATCGATGTGTCATTAACATTTATATAGAAGAAAATGGAAATGTCATCACCACAGAAGTACAGAACATCGACAACCTAATTGACAAGTTTACATTGTTCGTCGTCATTCATGATTATGTTATGATTAAATCCAGACGACGATACTACCGTGTTCCAAATAACAATGGCAGGTTCCCACATTTGAATGAACGTAATAACAAGAGTGTCAACAAGAAGTAAGTTTGCCACAGCATGATGGTGTTGCCAAGCGTCACAAAGGTAGGAGATGAAGCACGTCGCTATAAATAAACTAGTAAATAACGTTCTGGAACCGCGTCATGCATTCACGATATACAAACATAAGCTGGAACTAATGTTTATGATATAACTCCTATAAAACTGTAGCGAGATTCAGAAAAAAAATTAAAACCGTACTCTATTTTATGTTGATAATTTCAAACTACTGTATCAGATGCTTCATCTAAGAGCCATATCCTTTTTTTTTTGAGGGTGGGAAATCATCAAATGTCAGACTCTTCCTGACTAAAACCCATCCATGTTCTTTCCTTAGCCCTTAATGTCCGGGGTAGCGGTAACCCTTTTGGACAATCTCGCTTACCCGGTAGGAAGAGCCATGTCCTGTCACCCATATTCTTGTTAAGCGTCTTGGATCGTGGTTTCCACCCAAACAATTTATAGACACGCTACTAAATGAGGTAACAAGAACAACTGAATAACGAAACTGGAAGGTATGAAGGTAAAATTGAATGTCCATAAGATTGGAGGAGAATATGACGTCCGTATATACAAACACGCTAACTTCGATAAATTGAACATCAATATATTTGTAATTCAATTGAATAGAACGGATGTGGATGGTGACGTTAGAATATCATTCAGGGGACAGCCATGTGGGGCATGGGAATAGCAAAGTGCCAGCCCGTTACAGATCACAATGATATTGACAATTATTAATGTTACTGAATGGGTGCCGAGCTGTTCACAGAATTCAGATCACAATTTGTATTATACAGTGTTGGAATGAAAACAAAAACAGGCTGTATTCTACTGAGATGTTGTTTCTTTACACCAACTAAATACCTAATTAATCGAATCCCTACAGGTTAGTGTTGCCCAAAATCGGTCTTGGTCTTGCAGTCTTGGTCTTGTTCTTGCATTTCCGCAAGACCAAGACCAAGACCAAGACCGCCTTATTGTAGCAAGACCAAGACCAAGACTAAACCTCGCAAGACTTGAGCAAGACAAGACTTAAGCCTGCAAGACTCTTGCGTCTTGCAGATAAGACAATTTGAAATTTGGGCGTTATTAAGTAGGTACCTCTTTGGTTTTAATCCCGATTTTGATAGACGTTCCCCAGTATCAAAACCGTATCGTCATAACACTAAACTAAGGGCTGCAGTTGTATCTGCAGTTGGCAACGTGCCGCTCGTCTGAAAGAACCCTAAAAGGTATTGTATTGATTAGGTAGGTACTTATTATATTTCAACTATTTATTAAGTAGGTAGCGTGTTAATACTCACAAATCTGTTCCCATCATCCCATGTGATTAAATGTACCTAGAAAAACTTGCTAGCAAAGTTCATACCTTGTAGGTATCTACCTATAATAATATATATTATGCTTGTTTATGTCTAATGTGCAGATGTAACGTTAGTAGGTTGGTATGTGCTTAAAATTATAGCCAACAAAATTATATAAACATTATGTAGGTACCTACTTATGTTTCAAAGTTTATATTATTATATTATTCTTATTCAGCAAAATTTAAAACTAACAGCGAGTCGAGTAGGTCTAGTAACAGTTTCTACGGCAGCCAATGTTATGGTACAGACGCCAGCACATCAAGCTACTACAATCTGTCAAATTTCTTTAACAGATTTTGAACTTTATCGCTAAAGAATTAAGGTCAAGGTTGATTGGGATAATGTGACGTTCCGCGAATAAACTGTTGGTCGGTCGATGTATTATATACCTACTTATTTGATAATTTACCGACAAAGACGCCGCGGTTTGCAACAAGTGTATCACAGCATTTGACACTGTTTGAGCGCCGCATTCGCCGACAAAGAGTACGGACAGAGGCACACAAAATTGTTACCTATTTTGGTAGGGTTGGTACAGGAGGATAAAATTAAATGACCTTGAAGATGTCTCAGCAGTAGGTAGGTATAAATTGAATGCTTTGAGTTTCTTGTATAAATACATTCTCACACTGGCACGAATTCGAACACTACAGCGTTTAAAGCTGTCGGGCGAGATGATAATTAATAACTAAGTAGGTATCGCATCTATTGAATTGCAAATATTTTGATTTCGAAATAATCATTGTTAATATCGGTAAATGATAGATAGTGAGTGGTACTAAAATGTGAGCAGCAGGATTAAAAATTGTATAATTATGTCATGTCAGGGCTTTCCATAATTTTATTTTAAAAAAAGCTCTCAAGTAAGATTTAGAGTTTACCATTCAATTACACACAACAAATTATTGAAAAATAAAAATTATGAAAAATATATTTAGACTGATTACTTAGGAAATTAGTAGAATACAGAATACGTTACAGGAACTGATGGACGCTAGTGATGGCGCTAAACACGTAGCTGAATTCTGGGCCGAGGAGATATAGATTGCCATCGACACGCTAAGAAGAAGTAGAATAAATTTTCTATCGTGGATACCTAGTTATTAAAAAGTTGATAAACGTTGTGTTTACTTAATTTTATTTTTCTGTACTAATGCCAACATTGACAACCCTACCAAAATAGGTAAATATTTAGTCCGTTCCTAGACTTTGTGTCGCCGCCGCCGCTTTCATATCAAAGGTCGCCGCCACTGCCCATGTTCAACGATGACAGACTACGTAGGTATAGCAAAGCGCGCCAGACACGAGTACGACAAATTGCCTAAAAAATGTACCTACGCACACTGTAATGAAATCTGCAAATCTCAACACGACACGCACTTCCTTATTTTGGCCGCATAGGTAGGCTTTGCCTGTAGTCTTCTATTATTGGTTGATTAACATTGTACATTAGTGAATGCTCCAGGATAGCCCGCGAAATTCAAATTTTCTTATTTTTTTTGCAATTTGCAAGCCAGTGCTAGATTGTTTGTTGATTACAATATTATTCGCGCTGTAAGACGTATGTAGTTACAGAATTATAATCATCAAAATCATCAATACAACTCTCCAAGTTCATAAAGGTCGAGGAAAAATTAAAAAAAAAAAGACTTTTTCAAAGTCAAACTCATTCTAAACTAACGTGTTCAATAAATAGCAATAGGCTAATAGGTATTTGCAAGACTTGCAAGACTTGCGAGACTCTTGCTGCAAGACCAAGACCAAGACCAAGACTGAGAGCGCAATACCAAGACCAAGACCAAGACCAGGTGTATTGACGCAAGACCAAGACCAAGACTGGCCTAAGTCTCGTCTTGGTCTTGCATTTGGGCAACACTACTACAGGTTAACAGTTTGGCATGCCACGTTGCTGTTAAGTTTCAATTAGATGCTGCGAGTGTGGTACAACATAAATAACAATAGACACTCAAAACACAGGGTGAGAAAGACTGAAAAAGGTGTACGAATCCGTGAGCTGTAATAACGTATCAAATGCGAACTTAAATATCTGTCCAAAATGTTTATAAATTATAATATTCGACATAGCGACGGAAAACATACTTCTTATGACTTAGTTCAATAAAATAAAACAGTTTCTGATTACTTAAACATACAGATCTAAAGCGATCGGGCGGTAAGCGAATTCCTCTTTGAAATTTTGGGTCGCCACCATGCATATAACATTGACTTCAGAATTCAAAATCACTATTAAATATTTAAGACATCTATGACTTTTAAAATTGATAAACAAATTCTGACCCAAAATCATGTTTTTTTTCCGTAGCCAACTGAACATAACGGTGGAATAAAAAATCTTGAATAACACTGAATAATTCAATATATCAACAACAACAATTTATAATAGACTCTTTATGTATTCAGTTAAAAGCAAGTTATGAAAGGATATTCCAGAAAAATATTGAATAAACGAAAACATTTTAGATCACATCCAATCTTCGAATCATGTCGAAATCCGCGTGCAATAATAACTGAAGGCGGAGGATGTTGCAGATAGAATCAATAATCAAGAAACAAGAAAGTTCAGGACTCTCAAAAATTTCTGTCCATAAATCTTCCCGCCGACTATAAAAAGAATTCGTTCCATAATTAGAAACTAAAAAGGACGATCACTTAAACGACAGCTAGGCGCGTCTGGCGAAGTTTTGCTTGTACATAACAACAGTCAAGTAGCTATTCATTCAGATAACAATACAAACAACCCCAGGTTCTTTGACCCTTAAGTAACTGCCCTCAAATAAGTTCACTGTCCAATTCAGCCTTTTCAACTTTCATGTTATTGAAAGATTCAAGTCTTTACTCAAAACCTTTACATAGAAAGGTTCAAAGGCCTCAGGGCTGTAATTTTTGTTAATGTTTACACCCACAATCGAATTTCTTTTCAATGTGCTCAGATACCCGTACCAGATACATTATGCTTACACAAAGGAGCTAAGCATCACCTTCGCACTAGTTAATCATTAACATTGAAACGTCTAGCTTGCCTTAAATAGATCTTTTACAAATCACGCAATATTTAGACATCTGCAAGTGTCCCAAAATATGTTCTGCTAATGTAGATATTAAAATTTAGCACAACGGAATACAGATATGACCTGAACTTGTAAATTGTTCGCTATGAACGAGACCACAGCATGATTTAATTAAGTTACTATCTACGCTAAATGTATTCAAGGTGAAACAGTTGGAACAAACCAACAAAGTTTACTTGTTGTAGCAAAACACAGTCAACAAAATACGGTAAATTAATTAAACTAGTATAGTGTATTCCTGCTTTGGAGAAATTAATAATCAACCAGCGTTTGGTGAAGCGAAATTAATACTACCTAAGCGAGACCTACTTTTCTCTTTTGATGAGTAATGGGCGAAGCGCTGTGTTTCCAACCTTAGGGAAGCCTGTACAATGTATAGGACACATCTCTCGGAGGTCTATCGATCCTTACCGACTGTGGTTTGAGTCACTGACTCATTAAACTCTCGCCTGTAGAATGGCTTCTGGGCGGTCGATATGAACGACAATTCAGTAATCTCCTTTTAATAGCATATAACGGCAAGACTTTATAAATAAACCAATAGAGTAGTCTTTTGAACCGAAATATAAACAGATATAAACATTGAAATAAATCAGTGAAAACTGAGATGTGATACGCAGAGTGAGTCAACTTCCGTGACAACAAGCGGTAGGCAGTAGGATTATCAGCTGAGTCAGTTGTTTTGAACGGATTTCAACTGCCTACCAAAACTGATAGAACTACTTGTATTGTACGTATATCCAACGGAAGCATTTGGTGATGGGAAAACATTTTGGAGAATCCGTTAATTTTTGATAATTTGTCTGGCTTCCGCTGTTTGCGTGTCACAGTATCGTTCCCGTCGTCGTTGATCAATATTTACTACTGATTTCCCCCCTAAAATATACGTCAATATACAACTTTAGTTCAATTAGGTACAGCCTAAACTGTAGTAAGGACTGACACAGCTCCGTAATTACTACACTCTCATTGGTAAATCAGGCTACAGAAAACTTAAACAGTTTTGTAATAAGGGTTGTTTTGCTTCAATGTTGTAATCGTATTGACTCCTGCAGTTGGACTTTCCGGTTTCGCATGTGAGTCATTGCGAGATCATGCCGTACTTAGGGGCTTATAATTGTGTATAATACTGTCTTGTCATTTGATAAAGAATTTTCCCGTTACATAGGAGGCAGGTCTGACGGATCCAATATATTTATTAATATTCAATCCAGTTTGAACAAACAAGGAAATCTTAGCCTATATGTATAAAGTCCGAATTTATTTATACTTTAGTAATTTCCAATTCGGCGAATAGCGAAAAAGCAGTAATTCGTTGAAAGTTGACTTTATTTCATTGTGATTGTTTTTCAATAGTTATCAAAATCTGTATTTGGAAAGAGGAAGTAGGCGGAAAAGGCACTAGGGGGCGGGGGCGGGGGAGACGGACGGACTCGGAGGTTAGGATTTGAAATGTGACTATTTAATTGTGATTGTTTTTTAATACTTATCAAAATCTATATTTAGACAAGGAAGTAGGCGAAATAATGCGCTGGGGGTCAGGAAGCGGGAGGGACTCAGGGGTTATGATTAGAAGAGACGTGGACTGCACAATGGTGACCGTACGAGTACCGATAAAAAATATTGTCATTGCAGTTTCTTGTGTAACTTGCAGTGAGGTCGACCTGTCGACCTTCACGCCTTTGTCATCACCCAGTGTCAGTTAGGATGCGATAAATATTTGACAACTTTAATTACTAATAATGTTTAATGATTGAATGATAAATATGTATAACATAATCAATCGCATAAAATTATAAAATAGCGGTAGAGTCCGATCCAATGGTCCGACTGCGTTTCCGATAATAGGCTTTTTTTATTATCGTCGTACATATTTCCGTTTCCTTCTTATAAAAATCTACTTTCGGCCTCTAAATGACGGTGACAAATGGGATGTCATCAGATAACAAGGGAAATAACAGTCTTTAACTACATCCCGTCCACAAATTTTAACATAGCCGGCATAGCCCTGAATGAAATCTGTCGAAGATTTTTATGCCATACTGTTAATGCCGCCGTCCAAGAAATTAATTCCGTAAAAAATCTTCGAAATCAAATTCTGATTCTAAATAACCTCCAAAGCGAGCCAAGGTTTCCAGAGTATCCCGAATTATGTATGACTTCGTCTGAAAATCTCTTGAACGTCCGGTGTCGTCAGAGCTGTTGTATGAAACACAATAAAATCGACAAAACGTTGTTCCTTAATAACAATGTGTTACAATGACCTTTGCGCAAGGACGTTTTAAATATGTATACTCAATACCCAATCAAAATGATGTACTAAGTACATTGGACACGAATTAATTAATGTTTAGTGCGAAGTTAATGAAACGCTAATCATCTGTAGTTCTCTTGAGAGTGGAAAATTATATGTTGCGTACACGGCGCGGCGCTCTTAGCTACTGTATGATGTGCGGCTAATTGCATGTTATGGCGAATAACATGTTGCACCCAAACCTTATCCAGAATATTCGGAGCTGTAAACTTTTAAGCAGTAAAAACGAGAACCCCGACTAATTAAAAACACGGTCTAAATTAAAACATTTTGACCCAATTTTTAGGGCATTCAAAACTTTGAAACCAAGCGACGTTTCTTTTACATTTTCACTTTTCCTACTTGAAAGGATTCAGCAATTAAGAGCTGGGCTTTTCTCTCGGACCGTCGTCGTCGCGTCGCCTTGAATGAGTGGTAATAAGGAAAACGAATCTCGTTATTATGTGCCCCACGCACGCGTGACGAAGACTCGAAGTACGCCGATGAACCTTGGCGCGTTTGCAGTCGCAACCATGTCCGTTCCTGAATCGGGCACGCATGGAAACTACACCATCGTTTATGGAGAGACCTTCTAAAAGGACTACTATGAATTTAATTAAAATCGTGTTTAGAAATATGTACACGATTTATTTTTCTTTCGCTTCGCTTTAATTTTAGTAGGTACGAGGTTTACACCTCGATTGATGAATGTGGATGGCTATAATGCAGAAAGGTGGTGAAGACCCCAAATAAATTGGGTATAAGGGCAGGAGGAATAGCATGATGGTTACCCCGGCTAATGTCAAAACCCCGCAGGTTTTGAAGTTCCCGTAATCATAGCATCTTTTGATCTCTCCGTAATTAACATAATTCTAACGCAACTTTTTTTTTTTAATTCAAACATCCGATAGTTTGATGGGTTTGAACTTTGACGTCATTACAGATTCCATTTGTAAATTCTAATAATAGCGGTTTTATTGATAGCCTTGGCAGAACTCGTTTTGATATGGTTTTCTTTAAGAATGTAGAGCTAATGATGATTTTTATGATTGGTCATGACATCAAATTAAATCTCAAGACGTATCTTTACGATTTAAACGTGCACATGAATGCATGTAAGCAACATCCTCGTAAAATAGTTAACATGCTCAAACGACTAGCCTTGGTCTAGAAAATACCATGGAGTTGTCCTTAACATTAATGATAGGAAGTTTTGGAGTAAATTGGATTTAAACAAGGATTAGTTTATTGCTATATTGTCACCACCGCCTTTCCGTAAGTTTAGCTAAGGTCAAGGCTGCGCGTGTCGCGTTATTCAAATCTTGTTTATTTGCAAGTATTCCGTGTAGTCGTTAATCATTGCCTTGCGGATTGCAAAACGCCCGGTACAAATAAGTGCAGACTTACAAAAACAAATAATGTACGTAGTGGGTTTAAATATAGCGATTCTTAGCTAAAATGTATTTTCATAAAACAGATAATATCTGCTACATCATTTTTTTTCCTTTCATGTTTTGGGAATATTCTCGGCAATAGTGAATGCGGGCCCGGAAATAAGTAATTTACACGCCCATAGACGCTTGTATTAACACTTCACAAATGCTCTTTACAAGGCATTCGAAAAATGGTTAAATCTACATAAAGTATGATGCCCAAATAGTATCATTAAAATATGGATTTTAACAAAAACATTTCACCACAAAATCAAACATAATTATGCAG
The DNA here is from genome assembly GCA_951799385.1 of Hyppa rectilinea. Taxonomy (NCBI): domain Eukaryota; kingdom Metazoa; phylum Arthropoda; class Insecta; order Lepidoptera; family Noctuidae; genus Hyppa; species Hyppa rectilinea. The sequence goes on along the minus strand of OX637320.1, from coordinate 3,223,548 downwards.
TTAACATTATTATCAACTAAAGCATGCTTATTATCTGAGTTATTATGTAATTATGTTGATAAAACAATGAACTTGACAACTACAACATTGTTGCAACTGGACATAGATAATTCTTTAAAAAATTCAGAAATAAACTATTGAACTGGTAAAATACATCTCAAATAGAATACAATACATAGTAGGTAGATTATCAATAACGGTCAATAAAATTCTTGTTATAGCTTTATGGACAATGCAGACCCCACCTAGTAAGCTTAATTCCATATCAATTGAAATGTACAAGCAGTTATTGGTATAAATTAATCTTAATTGGACCATTTGAGTTCTTGATTGACAATACATCAGCTTGCGTTGTGTCAAATTGTGATCACTTGACATATTAATAGCTGTGCTGTACTTTCTAGAATATCTCTATACCATGCAGGCAATTAACAATTCTCATGGCAGTGAGTAAGTCAATAATTACTCTCTGTATTATAAGTTGTATTTCATTTATCCCTTACTGTATTAGCACATTAATCATTAATAGTTGGTTATGCTGGTTAGGGGTCTACCCTTAGGATAAATGTCCAAATTCACCCCAAAACACCCAAAAACAGTTTCAATGCAGAGTAAAAACCTTTTCACACAAGAGAAACATAATAAATACTTTTTGAAATAAAGAAATTAAAGAATGGGGCAGCAATATGTTAAGTCATTCTCATCATTCTCCTGCCCTTATCCCAATTTATTTGGGGTCGGCGCAACATGTCTCTTTCGTCCATACTTCTCTATTAGTCGTCATCTCGGCAGCAATATGTTAAGTGCACATTGAAAAATGCAGTTTCATGTAAACTACTTTAAAAGATTTATGCCAAGATGTGTTACTTAATTGTATCTATACATTTCTAGCATCATCTAGTCTAGTATTGGTACTGGTTGAATAATGATATTGATAAGAAAAGATAAAAACAAAACAACAGGATTACATATAATTTCAAAACAACAATTTTCAAGTAATACAGTGGTTATAGATTAACATTTTTTTTATAACATTATAACTTTTAAAAGAAGAGAAAAAAAACATAAATAGATTTAAGACCTATTTTTAAACAGTTGCTTGTAAGTAGGTGTGTGTTTAAATTGTGTGGTGTGTGTGTTGACTTGGGCATTATGTGTTTGTTTCCCGTTGGTTAATTATGATCACCTGATGCTTGACTAATGTAAAACAATGCAAAATATAAACTTATCAGTCAACCTGACGTATGCACGAGTTACTTATCAAATTCTGTTATCAAACTTTCTGTTTATTGTGTATTAAGAATCTTATTTATCTACCTTTGTATAACATGTTGCTGTTGGACAGTAAAAGAAAATTGTAACTAACATTATGAACTATCAAGTATTTAGACAAAAATATACCTAATAACATGGAAAATTTGTAACCATTTGAAACCAATTTCTTAATTCAAATAATTACGTTTTTTTTTAAGTTGAATTCACATGCAAGATATAAGTAAATAAAGTTACCTATTGTGCTTTTGACAGTGTTTGTAGTTTTATAATATTGACAGTAACTCTCATTTATCTGTGATTAATACATAGGTATTACATAGGATTAATACATTAGATTCTATTGGTTTTGCAAATATTGGTTAAAAGATAGTAAATACAGATTGAAAAAATATAGATCCAGCCCCACAACAAAAACATTGTTTTTGCACTAAGAGTCAGTCAGTATTAGTAAAATGAAGTCACGCGAGTGAAACTTCCCATTCGGTTCGTACTAAAAAATCATAAAGTAGGATACGTTCAATTCAAACTGCATATCTGCCCTGAGATAGCAAAGAAATACGTAGAAATCGACTACTATTACATTAGCCGACTTATTAGCGCGGAACAATGAAAATGTAACATCTCTAGGCACTTACGTATTGCGCTAGTTGTAGTAGAAGTAGACAATCCAAGAAATATAGAAATCGACGTGAAATCCCTCCAGCCCCAGCCATTTTGCCACACTTTATTTCACGAATCAATGGAGAAGACACAAATATTCGTCATATCATAATTTCACGAACAAAAGATACGCCTTCGAATAATGATTACACGAATTTTATTTTTTACGGCGCACTTTACTTCCACGACATTCGGTGAATAATGAATGACAGTTCGTTTCGTTCGTCTGTGTTCCGCAAGCGATAAAAAATATTAAACAAAATGGCCGACTGACGTCACAACGACGTCTGTATTGTTACCACGCAAAAATTCTAATTTCTACCTCCCTAATTTTTGGTAGAAAAACACCAACTCCACTGCCAAATCGGTTATCGATTTGGCTGTGTCGCTGCCTCAATGTCTTATACAAACTTTGTTGCTGGCTGCCATCCCCCATGGATTATTTCGGGTTGTAACAGGTTACTGCCCCTTTTAAATTTAGTTTAGGTACAGGGTTGAATATTAATCATGTCAGGATTATTTGCCCTATTTTAACGAATCTGTCTGTTGGCAAGCTGCTTAGTTCGTATCGAATGTGATACTATCTTCTTTTCGGGGCCATTCTTAGAGCATTTAACCTAATTCGAAGCAAGGATGTTGTTGCGTTCCAGTCGCCCATATATATATTTTTTTAATATATACATGTCAAATACAAAATTGTCAATGTCATATTTGTTTGTTGTCAAATTGACGTCTATCAGGTTAATGGAATCTTGTTTGTGTACATTTTAATAGTTTTATCAAAAGCAAATATAAATAATGTATAATTTACACAAGATGATTTAATTAAAGTGTGATGATATGATATACAGTTTAATAAATATGTAATACAATTTGGTTACATGTGTGTTGTGTTAATTGCGAATTGAAAGCATTTTTTAATTAAATAATGGACCGAAAAAAAAGGCAAAGGGGAATCTATGTAACTGTAAAACAGAAAAAGAAGCTGATAGAATTAATGACAAAACATCCTGAGTTGATATCCGGCAAAGTGACCCAGGACTTCAATTATAGGGACTCTCAGCAGCTGTGGCACACTATCACAAATGAATGCAACTCTATACCTGGCGCGAAGAAATCTTGGAGGCAATGGAGAAAAGTACTATTTTTGCTATAGTTTTCTTTAAAATCCTTAAATTAATGTAGCATGTGTGTAGTTTTGGTAGCAATTGATAATCTAATAGCTAAATTCATCCTAAAATATATTAACTTGAAACTATATTTATTATTTCAGACATGGCATGATTTACGGTCGAAAACAAAGAAACGTCAGGTGGAATCAAATGGTCAGCTACCAAATTTAGTGTCAATGCTCACGCCAGCTGAGCAAGAAGCCCTGGGTCTGAAGAATGTATCATCAACAACTAATCAAAGTACAGAGTTTGTACCTCTAGAAGATCATAATGACCAAGATAGTTTTGGTAATGCGGTAGAGTCTAATGCCTCTTACAGTGACGCAGAATCTACACCAGAAGAAAAAGTATTTAGGGACTCGCCTGAAGTAAATATGACAAACCATGAAAATAATACAATACAAAACTCTAAGCACAACAATAGAAATTGTGCTTTCAATTGTAATATGTTGGCAGCACAGGAACAACGAAAAATTGAAATCAAAGAGGACTATTTAAATTTTAAAAAGGATTATTTAAGGCAGAAATTAAAATTATTGAAAGAACAGACTGAGGCTCTGAAAAGTATTGCTAAAGAACTTTGTGTGAACAAGTAATGATGCCAAGGATGCTGAATGAAAAGGTATCTTTGTTTGGAGGGAAATAGAGGGTCATACATCATGAAGACTGCTCCAGGGGGCAGTTATATGAATGCTTCAGGAAAGTTGGCTATGTTAAACGGATGATGAAGAAATTATCTTTGAAAGCATTGATTGAAATTGAAGAGATGCTAGTGTTACAATGTGATACTTTACAATTTTTAGATACTAGTCAAATGATGATAATAATAATTATTCAAGCAGAAACTTATTTTAAGTTCATTATTTATTTTACATTTTGTTAATGGTAATTCAACCTGTATAATTCCCACTGCTGTGATATAGGCTGCCTCGCTTTGAGACACATTTCGAATTTTTGGTTCTAAGACATGTGGGTGCCTCACTATATTTACATACACCCTTTGGTTGGAGTGCAGTGGTGATGAAATAAGCGACCACTGGGTCACCAGATGCCTTTTTACGAATAAAATTTTTTTTTAAACTAAAAATAATAATAATATTTTAGAAATGGAAACAGGATGTGTTTTTTGATTGCATTGCATTAAACTAGAAAACAAATAAGTATTACATAAGTAGTAAGCTTTTAATTTAAGAATTTATACAGCAGTATTAGATGTAAATTACAAGGGTACCTACTGAGTGATCTGTTTTTTTAGAAGGTTGTAATATTACTAGTTGCTTTCCATATAACAATAGATAATAAGTCATTACATTAAAATATAAATATGTACATTGAAACAATTATTGTTTTATTCTTTGATACACTTTACTTTGAAACTGCTTCGGGCGATCTGCTAACTGCTTATTGGCCGTTTTTTCACAAAATCGGCACTTATCTAGGGCGGGTCTTTCTTTTTTTTAAATGGCATCTCGCAGTTCAACTAAAGTATTGTCTGCTGCTAAGCCGGACTTGCCCGTGGAAACCACGATAGATTGCAGCCGCCAGCCAGGCCTTAATAAAACTTACAATCTAAGCGATTACACGCTAAGGGGACCCTGTGGACTGTGGGGTCCGGACCTCGGCTAAGGGCATCGTGTCACTTGGGGAGGACAGGCTGGATCAGATATATGATTTTGAGACGAATTTGAAACTACAGGCTCAGAGGTATCGCGGGCTGGCTCGAGCAAGTGTCGGGTCTTTCCATTAATGCTTTGATTTTATTCAAGCGAGTAAGTAACACAGTAGGGATGCTCTAATCTCGATGGAGTAAATAAGTTCGAGTTGCTCTCGTCTCTCTTTATCCGACCAGTGTGCTCTTAGTAAGAGTAGAAACTAATGTAAACTGTTATGAGCCTCTTACCATTTTTTAGCGTTTCATTTTTCACCAAAGTATTTTTTTTTAGAGGCAACCCAGATGCTGTTTTCGTTAAACCACAGAACGAGTGTTAAGCATTCTATTGTCTGCCATCTCTGTTTCTTTTCTGGTATCAAAATATTGCTACCTCGCTTTTACAAAGTTGTGTCTGACATACCCGTCAAAATTGATTTATTTACAAAAGTCGTCAACATCAGAAGAACATTATAATTTTAAATTGTATTTAAATAAGTATTTGATCGGTTTTTCGGATTATTCTGTTGCCGAAAGTGGTCTAGTGCTTCCGTCATGTATCTACGAATGAGTAGAAATTTTAGTTTTGTGATATTCATTGCTTTAGGTAAGTTTTGTTACCTATTTATTATTTTCTTCTAACTTGGTAAATAAGTAAACAATATTATTTGGTAATGCCGTCCCGCATTGGTGCCTTGCAACCCAAAGGTTGCAAGGGTTACGAGGATCGATATCTTATCGATCCTCACAATTATCCGATAAAAAAGAATTAAGACTAGAATTCAACGAAAGGAGAAATTCCCATCGGATCACAATAATGCATTACTTTGCATTATTGTGATAAAAGGGACTAGCATCAACTAACTGTTGAGGCATTATATTATGAATTTAATCTAAAAATATATTTTATTATTATTTTCAATATTTCATATTCATTAAAATTTAACATTTTAAGTACCTACTTAGGCACATTGAACTGAAAACTAATTAATAATGCAATATTGTTGGCAAGTTAAATACCTCATGAATATTTAAATACTGTGCTAATTAATGTTAATTTCTTAGTTGAGGTATTATTAGTAACATTATGAGCACAATATTTTTTTTTGGTTAAATTGTCTTTTTCTACAAAGTACTTTAACAATGCAAACCAAGATAACCAGTTAAAAAATCATAGATAATTCACTTGCCTATTTATATTTTTTTCAGGGCTAGCTACAGTTACCACTCAATTTGATATTCAGGAAGAAGCAGAATCAGAGATTAAGCAAAACATTGACCTCAATGATGTTCCCAATGTAGACGAATCAGAATCACTACTCTCCAATGTTGTGTCCGATGTCAATAAAACTCTCACCAATCTGTACAATACTGTCACTCTGGCCAATGTTACCGCTGAGAACAAAACAAGCTCGGCAAATGAAACACGAAAAATAATAAGGTGCAAAGAAATAGTCTATGATTCAAATGAGGAAGTGGAACCAACAGTGGAAATAGTCAATGCCTCAAAGTTAATAAAATTGCTGCATGTCAATCCAGAAATTACAAGCAGGGACATGGAAGCTGACTGCCTGCTTGTCTTCTTCTATGCTAGAGCGTGCCCTTTCAGTGCTAAGGCAGCACCACATTTTAATGCCCTTGCAAGAGCATACCCTAATGTCAAGATGGTAGCTTTGGACGCTTTGAAATATGGTGGAACTAATACTGTTTATGGAATAGTGGGAGTGCCAACACTGAAAGTGTTTCACAATGGTAGACCCTACGGAAAATTCAATGGCACAGATTATAACATCCAGTCTTTCAGTAAATTCCTGCATGCTGTAACAGGAAAGCATGCATTAAATCTCTTAGTTACGTCTAAGGACTTCCAAGGCCCAGTCTCAAGTGTTGTTGAGACTGAAACCGATTATTTTCTAGTCTTATCATGGTTGTTTATTATTGTCTGTTCTATTTATTATTTCATGCAGTCCAAATGTTGGACAATGATTGTGGAAATGATCCAAAATAACTGGCGAGAATCAGAGGCTCAACATGAACATAACGATTAGTTTGTAATAATTTTATTATTTAATTATTAGGTGAGAAATGAATAAAATGTTTTTATTTATATTATTCGTTTATGAGTTTTATTGAATAGGTGCTTGGTGTCACTTAGTTTCCATGTTAATAGATACCATCTTAAAAATCTTGCCCTCAAGGAAGTAACTGACCTTTTGATTCTGAGGTCTCATGTGGACATATAGGTAAGGCTCATAACTAAAACATCTAAATAGGGATGTTTGGACGCGTGAATGACGCTGAACATTAGTTACAAATGTTTTGTAAAATGTACAGTCAACATCAAAAGTAGATGATCAAAATCAGAAATTCAATACTAATGAACGGAGTTCACGAATATATGGCAGCTGTACTAGTAGTAAATGTTTGGTATAATTTCCAATCACAAACGTTTGAATCACTCTGACGCCACACAGGTCTGACGCGAACTCCGTTTTTTAGTATTGAATTTCTGATTTTGATCATCTACTTTTGCTGTTGACTGTACATTTTACAAAACATTGACACACAACGGAACAACGATCGTGCGTTTCATGCATCAGAGCGCATCAAGTTCTATAATAATATAAATAATAATAATGTTTATTTCCAGTAAAAAGATTACAAAGGTTACAAGTACAGTAATATGGTACAACATAAAGTGCATTGAGTATTATGTCCTGGCACCCAAACTAGGTTTATAGCCTGTGACTTGGGGACCAGTGATTCCATAGGGGTCTAGATGATCAAAATTTGCAGTAAACTGTTTTCACCAGTAACATGGTTGACATAACAATATAAATGGCAATAGAAAAATAAAAGTAAAAATAATTAACAATAAAACTGTTTGTGAGTGTTTGAGTTAGAGTGAGTTGGTCGTGGTAGGTGTAGTAGGTATGTTGTGTATGTGAAGGTAATGTGAAAGTGCGGTTTTTGTATGGTGTGAGTATGTTTATTTAGGTGTACTGTGTAGTAGTGGTGGATGTGTGAGTAAGTGTGAAAGTGGGGGGAGTATAGGAGTGTTTATGTGTGAAAATACTTGAATAAAAATCTGTCTTAAGCATGTGGGAAGAGAAGTTTTTCGGTCTCGTCATACGATTTCTCGATAAGCCATTTTTTAATTGTGCTTTTGCATTGGTGATAATTTAAACCGTGGATATGGAGAAATTTATTGTTTTTATTATATAGAATATAGCTGAGGTAGGTGAATTGGTGTTGTGCGAAGGAGGTTTTGTGTCTAACTGGTGGAAGGGCAATGTCTGCGCGACGTTTAGTACTTGCTGTGAACGGCAGCCGATGTTTCCTTAGTACACATTGCAGCACATATAAGCCTCTTACTGTCAGAACCCTGCTTTCCCTAAAAAGTTCCAAAGTAGGGTATCTATAGGGCTTGCAGAACATAACTTTGAGAACTGCTCTCTGGGCTCTCTCTAATTTCAAAAAGTATGCTATCAACGCTATCAAACTGTTAAATATCTCCAAATGATTTTAAACTTTAACTCGTTGAATGTTAAGTTCAAAATTGATTGAGAAAATTTGACAGTTTGTGGTAACTTGATGTGCTGGTGACTGTACTAAACTGAAAACAGCGGTGTTAGTTCCGATTTTAGACACGCGTCAAACGAACCTTAGCGCTTTATCATAATTATTCTTCTAATACTTTTGGTTGTGGCGCTGGCTTAGAGCATTTAACCTATGGAGATGGCATAGCTAAGCGTACCCCTCTGCCATGACCGATTGGTCATACGGCCATACACGTTCTATAAAACTAGTTCATTCGCCAACCGCCGCCATTATGTATCGTATTGTGTCGCAAGGAAGTCCTCCTAAGAAATGGTTAATTGTACAGTATCCTCGTGCAAAAAGCGATCTGCCACTTCAAATTTTCGAAACCATGGTGTTTCCTATCACTAGTAAATATAAATTATACATTTTTAATTACGTACAATGTCGAAGTAATCGTTATTGACGTAACGATAGAAAAAATACATTGGTACGTAGGTAGCGCTAAAGTAGTACAGGGGTAGGATTTGCATAGTGCTGGGACAACGCGAATGAATGATTTGCCAATTAAATGATTTTTCAGTCAATAGGTTCAGCAACCAGTTTTTTGTTTACGTATCTGGACAAGTCAGCTTGAAATAAAAAAAAAATAAGTACCCATAAAATTTCTTTGGAAGTCGATTTAAATTACTTTCATTGTATGTTTAGGATAACAAAAGAATAATAGTTTGTTCGTTTCGTAGTGAGTTTTTGTAGCTCATGCAATTTGAAAAAGAAACAATAATATTATAATAGATAGCTAAATATGACGTCGAAATCTAATAATCCACCGCGGACCGCGTAGGTACGCTGTTAAAAAACCGTAGTACAATCGCCAGCACTGCCTCAAATAGTCGGAATGTAATATGTTCATACGCAGACAATCTCAAATTCTCTAGAGTTTCGAGTCTAGTGACGATACTGAACTTCTTCAAAGCGATATCGACGCGTTAAGTCGATGGTGTAAAATGGTACTAAATATCAACAAATGTTACTACGTGAAGTACACACGGAAAAACAAAATAACAGAATTGTATTGCAATTAAATGACAGAAAATTTTAAATTCATATTAAAAGTATACTTTGTAAACAAGCTTATAACAAATTAGAGGATTATATAAAGGATAAGGATGCTTGGAAACATACTGGTCCTGCTCCACAGGACAATCTAGTGTCCAGACAAAATCAAACCGGTTGCTTAGTAAATTAGGTAATAAATAATTTATAATGTTGTACCATACTACATATATTAACATTTTGGAATAACTTTACCTCTCACTACTTTACTCACACTTTATTATTATTACTTTTAGAATGTTTGTAAATATGTGAGCACGTTCAAAAGTGACAAGTGAGTTCCTATTTGACATAAATGATGTGACTTTAACTTTGACATCATTTAGCTTTGCAACACCGGACTGCAAAACAATAAAACCGACGTGTAAAACTGTCATTCATAACAAAATAATAAAAGTACATCTGATTGATTGTCTTATTATATTATTTACTAGCTTCCGCCCGTGGCTTCGCCCGCAAAATATGCCAACAAATTATACACATAAACCTTCCTCTTGAATCACTCTATCTATTACAAAAACCCGCATCAAAATCCGTTGCGTAGTTTTAAAGATTTAAGCATACATAGGGATATAGGGACAGAGAAAGCGACTTTGTTTTATACTATGTATTGATATTGTCCCATTTCAAAATTTTTGACATGTGTTTATAAATGAAAGCCCGTTTTAAAGAATGGGGTATGAATTCCGAATTGCCGACCCTATATGCAGAATGATATGCAATCAATATAATATTATTGAGAAATAAGAAAAAAAATTGACTATAAAAATAAATACAATCGTTCTTTTTCTATAGCACTATAAATTGTTTTGTGATTACTGGCGGCTACCTACGTAGTTTCGCAGGCACTAATCATTAAACGTATTTTTTCCAAGAAAAGAAAACAGAACTTTTTATTCGTTCATTCATTCAATGAAATACCACTCACTCCTTGTGCCTCAACACTAGTAGTTTGTGTTTGTTGTCGTAGGACGATTGCATAGATACGCACAAATTTGTCAATGTGTATGTGTTTTTTCACTGTGTGTCTATAATTTCTATGTGAGCGTTTGTAGCAATAGGAAGCATGTCTCTGTGTGTGGTTGTCAAATTTAAGAAGTGTGCTGTATGTGTTTTCCTCGCCCCCCGCAAAAAGTGGCAGAAAAAGTTGTTCGATGATTCGCCGCTTGCCATCTCCATAGGTTAAATGCTCTAAGGGCGCTGGCGGTTATGTAGGTTCTCTACTCTAGTCACAAACACATCTAGTTTTATACTTGTGTAGGTCACTAAATGCGTAAGCCTTTTGTTGAACACCCTAAAAGAGTTAATGAACCGTAAACAAACAGTGGTCCTGCCTTCTTTCACAAGTTCTACATCCTGCACAGAAAAGCGGTGCACTAATGCACTTGATTCCTAAACGTTTCTAATAATGTCAACTTGTCACTTGACACATGTCTATCCTTGACACGGAGGTGGTCGGTGCGGTGAGCGTGCGGTGCCGGGTGCCGGCTTGGCTTGTTTGACAGTTCGTAAAACAATAGAGATGTAAGAAAAAACATTTGTTCATTTGTCGATAAAATAGCATAGAATAATAAAAAATATTTTTTTTACTTGGATAGAATTAATCAGAAAACTATGAAAACATACTATAGATAGTCATATAAGGAAGGAATATGTAAATATAGATTTATTTATGTTAAATAAACTAGTACGACTAGTATTTAGTTACGATTTAGGTACCTATGTAGCTTGTCAAAAAGCGTGGAGCGCTTTGTTTAAATGAATTAAAATGGTCACACGGCTCAAAAATCATAATTCTTCTGCCATCATCCCAATTTATTTGGAGTCTGTGTAACATTTTTTTTTTTTTAAGGCTGGGAAATTATCCAATGACTGCTCCCGCTCTGGGTGGAGCGGAAGGGAGTGTCAGACTCTTACTGACTAAAACCCATCCATGTTCCTTCCGTAGCCCTTTATGTTCCGGGGTAGCGGTAACCCTTTCGGACAATCCCGCTTACCCGGCAGTCCCGCTTACCCGGCAATCCCGCTTACCCGGCAGTCTGTGTAACATGCCTTTTTCATCCATACTGCTCTATTAGTCGTGACGACATGTCCTTCGGTGTTCTCTCCCTTTCTAGCTACATTATCTTTTAACTATACAGTCCGTCAATAGTTTCTTTGATCTTCCCCTACTCGCTGAGCCAGCCACATTTGTGCTCAAACCTTTCCTAACCATTATATTCCTCATTCCTCCGCATAACATACAATGACAATCGATTTCCAGATAACTTTTCAGTTATTGGGCACTGGGGTCACTTTTGGACTTCCTCTTTAATAATATCCTAGTCGTAATTACCTAATACAACTCATTATAATATAACTTTTAGTGCGTGAATAAAGCGTGTTTCGTGATGTTTTAAACTATTATTTTTATACAACACAAACGTACGAGCTTCCCCTCTTTATATTTAAATGAAAGCGCTTTGAGAATAAAGTACATAATTTAAGTACATACGATCAGGGAACATGCAGAAAAACGATGTGGGTGTGGTCAGTCAGTAGCGGACTAAGGTTTATCACTAAAGTTTCAATCTTGTTTTTTTTACTGGTTCGGAGTTCGTTTAATATTAACGTTTAGTTAGATTTAATAAAATCTAGTCTATTGTGTTTTAAGCCAGTTAAAGTGGTACTTATTTCGATTTATTCGGATTTATTGTAGAAATGTCGAACAGCATCTATTACAAAAATTTAAAAGAATGAGTTTTGATATCGATAATCAACGTAGGTACGTACAACTCTACGTGTCGTCATCAACTATGTAAAAATTGTATGATAGAACATAAAACTGATTATCACTTAAGAAAAACACGTGCCTAGAGATCTATTTCACAGTTATACAGCAATTTTACGTAATAACAGTAACTTGATAATATGAGCGTGTCATCTTTTATTAGTTCAACTAAAGGCAAGGTTATTCTTGCTACGGTGGCGGCACTTCACATAACGATATACTTCGCCATCGCCAAACCTTCGCTTTTCAAGGGCGAAAGTTCGAAAAAAAGTGCGGCGTCTCCGCCTAGCTACCTACCGAGTAAATAAACGGCCTTGTCTCGCTCGCGAACAAGGAAACACGGTGACCGGCTGGAAAGCAACCTATTGATTGATGATTTATAAAAGAGTGTCGTTGTTTGCACCATCTTTAGTCCGCGGTGTTTTAAGCTCGAGTAAGATGAGCTCCGGAAGATATCAGGTGTTTGTGACGCGGAGCGACATGCCACAAGGTGGCGTAGATCTACTGAAAAAAGAGTAAGTAAGTTATTTATTAGCTTTATATAATTGGTATGTGCAATATAATTTGTCCATCAGAATATAGTAGAAGCAGACACCTAACTAATAAGCAAACTTTTGCGCATCAAGCTATTCCAAACTGTCAAATATTCCCAGTTGATCATGCACCTTAGTCTTTTGTAAAAAAAGCTGTAATTTGTGGATCTTTGACAGTTGTTATGGGTCTTTAACCTGAAAGACTGACTTTTTTAATAAATAAATAAGACTGGTCTTATTTATTTATTAAAAAAGTACTGCCAGTCTTACCAAGAATATGGTAGAAGTAGAACCATACAACAAACTAATCAGCAAACTTACTAAGACGTCACACTGACCAACTTTTGCACATTAAGGTATCCCAAACTATCAAAATATTCCCAGTTGATCATAAACCTTAATCTTTTATTAAAAAAGGGTCATTAGGAACCTGAAAGTCAGACAACCAGTCCTACCAAGGGCTGGCTATATTGTATTACTCAGAACTGTGTTGTGGAGGTCAGATTGGCAGCCATGTAAAATACTGGTATTCAGCTGTGTCTGGTTACACTGCAAGGTAACCCCATCATATTTGGAAAAAGCTAGCAGATGACTATGATAAACTTAAAAAAAAAATGTCGAAAATTAAAAAGGTTTTTTTTCTATTTACAGATGTGATGTAAAAATCTCCAGCTATCCTTCAGTAATGCCAAGGGATGAGCTTCTTAAACAAGTTGTTGGGACAAATGCGATCTATTGCTCTCTAACTGATAAAATTGATAAGGAGTTGCTGGATGCTGCTGGGCCTGGCTTGAAGGTGGTGGGAACCATCTCTGTGGGCCATGACCATATTGATGTCCCAGAGTGCAAGAAGAGAGGTATCAAGATTGGATATACTCCTGATGTACTTACTGATGCTACGGCTGAACTAACTGTGAGTATCTCTTATCATACTTTTTGGGCTTAACAACTGATAGTCCAATTAGCTGATTCTGTAAAAATCAAACTGAAAGTAAGATGAAGTTACACTATTCACGGCTCACTTCACCTAAGTTGGTGTTAGATACAACAACGGTCTCAGAAACATACAACGGAAAAACATATACTTTACATTCCAAGATTCCAAGAGTTTACAGTCCATAATTGGTAATAAATAATAAAAAATCTCCAAATGAATGACATTTAAATTAGTTAATGTTAGAAATAGAGTATGTGAAATACTGAATAGAGAAAAATGGAATTTAAAAATTAAACAGTTTTCCTAGGAATCACAATAGACATCCCTTGCCGGGCGGCTACATTGACTGTTTATGAAATCAGACAGTTAAGGTTGATGTTCCAGGGTAGCCCGCGAAATTCAAATTTTCTTAAGTTTTTTGCAATTTGCAGGCCAGTGATAGGTTGTATGTTGATGAACATTTGATTCGCGGCTGTAAGACGTATGTAGTTACAGAATTATAATCATCAAAATCATTAATACAACCCTCCGAGCTCATAAAGGTGTAAAAATGACTTTTTACAAGGTCAAAGTCATTCCGGAACCTGTATATACTATGTATACTGTGAGGTTGCGCTGCTAAGCATTCAAACCGTTTTTATTTTGTAAAAGAGTGCTGTCAGAGCTGTTAGAAACTGCATCATGGTACCTTGCCAATTCATTTATGAAAATATTTGTATGTAAGGGGGAACTAGAATCAATTTTATTTTCTCGTCAATTTAAACATTTAAATGTGTCCAATGAAATAGATGATTTGAATTTGTATGACTGTAAAAGATTAATGTTTGGATTTGATTTTGATTTACTTAAAAGCTGATGCTTCATCGAGTCTCTTCCACAATTTAAAAATCATGATATGTGGCACTAATGTATTTTTTGAGTTAAAATCAATGTTTTCTCGTGCATTTCCAGCTTGCTCTTCTTCTGTCGACATCCCGTCGATTGCCCGAAGCGCAGCATGAAGCGCGCACCGGCGGCTGGAAGTCTTGGGCCCCAACCTGGATGACGGGCCCCGGCCTCGCAGGCTCCACCGTCGGCATTGTGGGCTTTGGCCGAATCGGGCAAGCTGTCGCGCGACGCGTCAAGGCTTTCAACACCAACAAGATACTTTACTACAACCGCAGTGAACGACCTGAGGCCAAAGAAACAGGCGCTGTCAAAGTCAGCTTCGATGAAATATTAGCTCAAAGCGACTTCATCATTTGCTGTGCAGCGCTAGTACCTGAAACTAAAGAGTTGTTCAACAAAGCAGCATTTGAGAAGATGAAGAAAACGGCTATTTTTGTGAATACCAGCCGCGGAGGTACGGTCGACCAGGATGCGTTGATCGAAGCATTGAAAAATAATACTATTAGAGCGGCAGGTCTAGATGTTACTACGCCTGAACCGTTGCCTTTAGACAACCCCCTGCTCAAGCTGCCTAACTGCGTGGTGTTGCCTCACATAGGCAGTGCTGCTATAGAAGCAAGAGACGTAATGAGTGAACTTACTGCTAACAATATATTGGCGGCGCTCAAAGGATGCGTAATGCCAGCAGAGTTGAAGTGAAACTAGCAGTTTAGTTGCAATGCAATAACACGCTCATGTTATGTAATATTAATACATATTTATGTACTGATGGAATTTTAAATAAAATATATTTCATGGTTATTTTTTGTTTTAGTTGAGTGCAAAACTTCGCTAAACTACATGCATGAGTTAGAAGTCACAAAGTCCACATTACACCAAGCCGCAAAAATGAACGCAAACACCAAAAAATTAGTTTAGGGCAAAACTTGAGACCCTATGCGAGATATACCCAGAACTGGGTTTCAGCGACAGTCGGCGGTGACGTGATGGCGTCAACCGGTCCAGCATAATTATCACACTAATATTATAATGGCGAAAGTTTGTGAGTGTGTTTGTGTGTGTTTGTATGTTTTTTACTTCTTCGCGCAGAAACTGCTCAACAGATCAGGATGAACTTTGGCACGCATGTAGTTTATAGCCTGGATTAAGTTTTTATCCCGAATTACCGAAGCTAGTAATGAGATCAGTGGCGTAACTATACCATCTGAGGCCCTTTGGCAAATCCGTTGCATGGGGCCCCAAATTCATACTTTTTTACGAAATTTTGTTAAAAATGTTAGGTCACTTTTGAGCTCGCAGCCTCTCGCGCCGGGGGCCCGTGGCAATTTGCCAGTCCTGCCACACTATAGTTACACCACTGAATGAGATAGGAATAATAAGTAAAATCAATACAAAACTTTTTATGTTACGTTATGTCAAAACAAAAAACGGCGTATCGTTTAAAGTTTAGCACAATAGATGGCGCTAGTGAGGCTCTTGTAGAAAAACAGTTATTGTTTAATATTGTTGTATTAACTGCACATAATAGTTATTTTCACCTCACAGGCTCGGAAAGAGTCTGTCATTCGAAATCTGAGCCGAAAATCGATTTTTGCTCTCTAGCGTGGAAAGAGTTTTTAAAATTCGAACCTTTCTATTTAATAATTTTCTATACTGCCAGTCCACTGAAAATGCATGACAAGGTCTAAAATAAAATATTAAATAATACCGCTCACCTTAAAAACTTCCATCACAGTACAGAAATTAAATATTTTGCGAGGATATAATTGTACAATTAGAATTAATGTTGATAAGTATTCCATTTGATTAAAAAAATCTGTGACGTCACATTTGAATACCACCCAATTGTGTAGTAATTTAAGTTTAATTTTTTTAAATAAAATAAATACTAATATAATATGTTATTTACTCCTTTGCTTGGCAAAAATAAATATGTATTAAATTAAATTAGTTAGTTATTTGTATTAAATTAGTTTTTTCTTTCATTCTCCTTATAGGACAAGTAGGAGAACAAAATACAGGGTATTTAATTTTGGAGATATTCTATGTAACTTCATTGCCAAGTATCTGTTATTTTCTTCACATGAGTCAATGTATTTCTGCGTCTCGTACTTAAGAGAGACGAGACGAGAAAAGCTTTGCTGCCGAGCGCAACACACAATTTTTCACCTCACTACAGCGAGGAAACTGCTAGGTGCAAGAAAACAGGCGTTGTTGAGTTTTATTTTGTTCGAGCGTCTCAGATACATTGACTCATGTGAAGAAAATAACAGATACTTGGCAATGTATCTTATGAGTTACATAGAATATCTCCAAAATTAAATACCCTGTATTTTGTTCTATATCCTACTAATTGTCCTCTAAGGAGAATGAAAGAAAAAAACTAATTTAATACAAATAACTAACTAATTTAATTTAATACATATTTATTTTTGCCAAGCAAAGGATTAAATAACATATTATATTAGTATTTCTTTTATTAAAAAATTAAACTTAAATTACTACACAATTGGGTATTTGACAGGGTAGTATTTTTATGGCATATTTAAATGTGACGTCACAGATTTTTTTAATCAAATGGAATACTTATTAACATTAATTCCAATTTTACAATTATATCCTCGCAAAATATTTAATTTCTGTACTGTGATGGAAGTTTTTAAGGTGAGCGGTATTATTTAATATTTTATTTTAGACCGTGTCTTTCATTTTCAGTGGACTGGCAGTGTAGAAAATTATTAAATAGAAAGGTTCGAATTTTAAAAACTCTTTCCACACTAGAGAGCAAAAAGCGATTTTCGGCTCAGATTTTGAATGACAAACAGATTCTTTCCGAGCCTGTGAGGTGAAAAAGTTATTTTTTTAATGTAAATGTTTTTCATTGCTCGTTTATATGGAAATAACGATAGATTTTTTAAATTAGTACAGAGGAGATAGAGTCTGATCTTAGGTATACAACGGATACCGTGAACTATTTTATTGGGTGCAATCATAGATATAATAAAGATAATATTTCTGTGGGTGCAATACTACTTACCAACTTACCTAAGCTTTTTTGAGGGTGCAAATCATCAAATGACCCGCTCTGAAGCGGCAGTGAGTGTCTGACTCCTACTGACTAAAACCCATCCATGTTCCTTCCTTAGCCCTTTATGCTTCAGGGTAGCGGTAACCCTTTTTGACAATCCCGCTGAACCTACTTCAGCTTTACATTATTTTAATGTAGGTTTAAAGTGTGTATTTGTACACATATAGGCCAACATGGTCGCTTACCACTAGGGCTGGATCGAGGCGCCTCTGGAAAAGGATGACTGGAAGAATTAGGGGAGAACTTTACTCAGCAGGCGGACTGTAGGCTACCTTAAAAAAACAGTAAGTATTACCTACGTTTCTCTTAGTTTTTTTGTCTTTTGAGTAATACAGATGAATGAACCACAACTTTAATCAATAAAATTGTTAATTTGCAACTACGACTCGGATGATCGACTGTTCATCAATTTCGTTAGTTTTCATTAACTCATTAATTGTAAATCTAAGAAAAGTCATGTTCAATGTTGTGGCAAATAACTTTACTAAGACTTTTTACGCCTTGCTAATAATGAGCTTTGCCTAAAAGTAAAAAAAAAAACAAAAGTTAAGTATTGATGACATTTAAGTTCTTAACACTTGGTGCGGTAACGAACGAGTACCTACTCACAGCCACTCTCAGGATAAGTTAACTAAGTGCCAGGTACACTTAGTTAACTTATCCTGAGGGTGGCTGTGAGTCAATTTACACAACAGATGCAAGCGAAATCATCTCGCGAAGTGGGGCGAAAACGGCGTTAACGCAGTGCTCTTGCGCCGTAAACAAAACAGGGCGTAGTGAAATTTTTGTTTTACGTGGTAGACTGGTCTCTAATGTGCATTGTCTGACTGGGCAGTAGTCTGCAATAGGCTGGTCAGTCGGTGCGCCGCCGTGCCCGCGACCGGTCGCGCACGAGGGCAGCTGCTTCTCGATTGTTTTCTATCGAAATCAGTCTCGAAACGTGTAGTGTATGCGTTTGGATGCAGTGGACTGAGGTAAGTTTTCGAACGGAGATTTTCAGTTTTGGCTGCACCATTTTTAGATTATAATGTTTTGGGCCCATGATACCCAATTAGGCACTCCAAATTTGGAGTTTTGCACACCGGTGTTGCATGTATAATTTGGCAAAATGCACTTTAGTTCTTATCAATATTTTTTTATCGCTTCGACTTCTAGCTGCTCTAATCACCGAATCTAACGTAACCGTTTTGGTGGTTGACTGCAATGTTAGCGATAGTGCATTTCTGCGGGTTTTTATCTTTTAAGGACACACACTTTACGGAATTTTAAACATTCCTAGATTGGTAAGCTCTCAGTGCAGTTCCTATAGGGACCGACTTTCCATGTTCCTTCCGTAGCCCTTTATGTTCCGGGGTAGCGGTAACCCTTTCGGACAATCCCGCTTAGGGACCGACTTAAAGCAAGCTATTTAAGCAATCATTCCATGGAACCATTCACATCTAGTTACCTATCAAATATTTGGGAATCCATGAGCAGTGAAATTATTAGACACTGATTGCATCAAGAAATGCGGTTGATTCTGTAAAAACTCACCGTAAAAATTAGATGAAGTGAGCGTGGAGTGAGATGTCCTTCCACCTAATGCTAGAGATTGACACTATTGACAGCTCACTTGTAACTCACTTCACCTACGTTTTCACAGTGAGATTTTAACAGAATTCTATCAGAGTTTCTATTGAACACTATTAAGTCTCATACAGGTACCTACTTGAGGTATCTACCTAGATACTTGTGGTACCTATCTACTAACCCAACCTCAATAGTTTAACTCAGTACAATAATGCGTTCAGAATGTTGTTCGGTTTGCCGTGGCGGTGCAGCGCGTCTGGGATGTTTGCTGAAGCGCGCACTGATGGGTTTCAGGCCATCATGCGCAAAAAAGCAGCTTCCCTGCTGGCCCGTATACGGGGTAGCAACAACGGCATTCTGAACGCAATAGCAGTACGTTTCGACTGTCCCTTCCAGAACCAGTGGGTCATGTCGTGTATAGGTGTGGCGAGTCATGCCAATACATAAATGTGGGTGTGGGGTGTGTGTGTGTACTAGCTTAAGTTTTATATGGGTCTATGCCACCCGAAATAAAGTTATTATTATTATTATTATTATTAACGATTAGTCAAAGATTTTGGTAGACATTGATGCTTTGGTGGAGTAGTGGTGGCCCAAAGGTAACGGTCCTGACTTAGGATTTAGGTCATGGATTCAAATCCAGGTAGGCGCTTTTACTTTGAGTAAATAATTTCATCACCACTGCTTTGAAAGCGGTCCCTTTCGAAGAATTGCTTGCGTCCCAGCATTGGGAACATTATAGGCTGATGATGCTGTTATGCTAACGCTTTGACTTTATGATTGTAGACTTCGATGAGTATTGTACATACTACTACAGATTGGTCGGCAACGTCAGCGGAAAGATACAATCTACTACCAAGTTAAGCATAGAATATAATTCGAAATTT
Organism: Hyppa rectilinea; assembly: GCA_951799385.1. Lineage (NCBI taxonomy): Eukaryota > Metazoa > Arthropoda > Insecta > Lepidoptera > Noctuidae > Hyppa > Hyppa rectilinea. The sequence continues at coordinate 3,203,465 of OX637320.1, read as the reverse complement.
AACATTCAGAATCTTTTGGGAGTGCCTGCAGATTTGCAAAAGCCTCCCTTCATCATGAAGTTGGTGCTGTAGTTGTGAGTTGTAGTTGTATCTCTTGCGTGTTGTTTCCAAAAACTTCATACCTATTGAATTGATCCTGACAACAACTGTAAGATAATCTTCTTGCTTTGGTCCTTCTGTACCCACCTACAAACCATATCGTCCAGGTCACTGCAGCTGTCGTTTGGTTTTCACTACGAACAATTAATTACTTCCAATCTTCAATTAACCAGAACTAGGGCTTTTGTCTTCCTCTGGAGGTCAGATGTTGATTGTTTCCACCTGATTGTTGAGGTAGGGTACTCTATCTACTCCCATTATTCAATCGTATGATGGAGGTCACGATCGAAATGATCCACCACGCGACTTACGCAGAAGCCTGAATTTCGCTGTTACAGTAGGAAGTAAACGTCGATACCTTACAACATATGTAATTCTTGATAGAATACTTATCATTTAACAAACAGAATAATAATTGTATCAAATAACTTGTAACTCTTTTCTTTGTCCAGCTACATAAGCTGAACAAAGAAAAGAAACGTTTGAATTCAAAGTTAATGTAATATTACCCCGTTTATTATTTATAATTAATTTGACAAACTAATTTTAATTAAGGTCCCAACTAATTAGCGAATTTAACTAATTATCGACTTTCGTGAGTTTTAAAACGTGATTCACTTTCCGAGACCGCTTGCAGTCATCGCGGGAATGCAAACGGAATTCATTAAAAGTGTGATCAGACTTTCATCTTGTTAGAGAGGAATCTAAACGTAATAATAATAAAGTAAAGTAACGCACAAAAATCATACAGCCGGAGCTCGGAAGCACTGAATAGTTTGATAAAAAAAACTGCCGCGATGACTTTCTACCGAGCAATTAGAAGATTCGCACACGAAAGTGCAGTGGAAGTATTTAGCTACCACAGTATGCGCTCGCGCCGGGAAATGCACGATTTATGTTCGCGTCAACGCGTATTCTCTTAAATTTTTGATGAGGTGCTGTTAAAATTGTTTTAAGATATTGCAATGGACGTTTGAAATCATGAGATTATGCTACCAAGCACAGGTTGTGGTTTATAATTTTTATAACCTTTTTTTGTAACTTTTATCAAAATACTGGCGCATGCACCATGAAAAAAATTTATAACGCCATAAAGTTTAATAAAAAGGTAATTGATTTATTTTTTAATAATATTTTATGGTTTTCATAGTATTTTTTTTGTTGTAACTGGTCGTTGTGTACCTATACTTTGGTCATTATGTAACATATTTGATGTGTAAATTATTTCAGTCAAATGCTCTTGTTAGAATATAGAGAAAGCAGAAGCCGAACCATATATTATGTAGAGGTTACAAAAAGATTTTGCAGAACTTAATTCAAATCAATAGGTGAAAATCTCCATTTACAAAACGGTCTCTTCTTTCTTTTTCGTGTGGTTAGTGACTAACCAGAGTTTTTATGCTACCCATGAACCTCTGATCTAGATTCACATACTGTTGAGAAATATCTCTCAGGCATACCGGTGTCAGCATATGAAGGGGCCCCTCAGGGCCAAGCCTGCCGGGTAAGCGGGATTGTCCGAAAGGGTTACCGCTACCCCGGAACATAAAGGGCTACGGAAGGAACATGGATGGGTTTTAGTCAGTAAGAGTCTGACACTCCCTTCCGCTCCACCCAGAGCGGGAGCAGTCATTGGATGATTTCCCAGCCTTAAAGAAAAAAAAAAAGGCATAACGGTTTCCGCACGATGTTTTCCTTCACCGATTTTTAAGCAAGTGATAATTATAGATACTTATACAATACGCACTGGAATCCGAAAAATCAGAGATGCGGCCTTGGGGGCCGCACCTCTGATTTTTCTCTCTTGAAAATCTATAATTTCTAAAATTACCAATGTTCAAATATTAGCTATAATAAATATTAGATATAATTGTACGTACCTACATTATGAAAAGATTAGTGGCTCTTGAAAAAATAGTAGGTAGATCGGCGCATGTAGTCTGTAGTCTATTGTAATTTCGCATGACACATGAGGATTTCTATTTTTGCATTTTCTAATTTGACTGAAATGTCTGCTTATAAATTCTAATTAACTCAGCGTAGCCTCGTAGGTAGGTATTAATTTTGATGCGTGGACTGTTAATCTTAATATTATACTTCATTACGTATTCAAATGCTTACGTTTTAAATTATCCATTCGTGTTAGTTCAGTCACTTTAATTAGGCGATTTTAGTAGGTATCACTGAACTTGTGTTGTCCGTGTGTTAGGTTAAGGTTTTCATCGCTTAGTCCTTTCTTGATATACCTAGATAATATAAGAACTTGTTTATTAACGACGATGACGAAACTTTTTCGCCAAAATCCTTCTTAATTTAAGATCTTTGGGTTTTCTCGTTGTTGACGGAGACTCTGGCAGTTGTTGTAGGTAGTTAGTTAGTTACACCAAACCGCTGCTAAGTTAACCTACTGACGGTATGGTCAAGCTCTGGATGGTTGTGCTGGGTGATCTCCCTAGAGTAAATATGTTCCTTGTGGGTGATAGTGGATATGCTCCGACGGTTTTGGTATCACAATGACATTAACAGGGCATTGATAATTGATAGTAAATGTTTGTGAAATTGTCACAAAAATTGTGCTGACAAACAAAATGGCAGCGTTAGTTCCAATTTTGGCCACGCGCCAAAAGAAGCTTGTAGCGCTGTATACGACTGAAATGTCGAAAGTGAAAACAGGAACGAGACTCCAAGATTATGGTGTCATTGCAAAATAGTTACTGTGAAAAACGAAAAGTTTCATTGTCACTTAGAATCTCCTTGATCATCATTTTATTACTGCAGTCTATTACGTGATGACCGAGGAAGTCCAGGAGGGCGATGAAACGTTTTTTGCCAAAATCCTTCTTTTCAGCAACTTTAATAGCTCAGAGGACCACTCATAGACGTCCGTGGGACTAAATGGCAGGTATGTAAGATAAATATTTTTGTATTGGGTAAACCTGATTTTTTATTATAGTCTAAACTATTTTAGTCTCTATCGATCTGCATAATCGCCTGTTGCCAGGATGTTCGTGGCGGTGAGTTGAATCTCAATTAAGTCAGATAGATATTTAACAATAAATCTCGCTGTCGACATACTATGCAGTCCATGACGACAATTTATGGAATAAACTAAGTCTTTTCAATGGCATCAACATTGTTCATATAGAGATAACTGCACTTGTGGGAACAAATTACATTTGCTTTTGTTCACGACTTTGACCGTGTCAAGTTCGGTTAGTGGACGTTATATTTAAATATCAGTAGGTATGGCATTTGATGATACGAATAGATTGGGAAAAACCTGGTTTTATTATACCACATGAATCGTTTGGCCAGTAGAATAGCTTCGTCTTTGTATCTGGGTAGTCAGAACCTTGCTAGCTTTTTTGCCATCACATCATGACTTATTCATAGTTAGTGCACACTTCAATCGGCGCATATGAGGAAGCTATCATTGCATGTTTATATGGTAGACAAACCTTTGAAATTCAGTGAGTCCTCTTGACTAATTCAATTACGTAGTACTTCTACTTCACCAAATACTTACTTATCCTCACGCCTTCTTCCCACGGGGCAAACGGAAGCTACAGAGATCCTGCTAAGATCCTTACACAATCTTTTCGCTTCGTTTACATTCGTACATCCGGTCTGACCTTATGATCATTAAAAAAAACATTAAAATCACTGCCTCCTAAAACCCATGTCATAATTATTTTTGCATCGATATCGGTTCACACCGACACTATGGCGAACACAAAGAGTTCTACGATCCTGTCAAACAGGTCCTGCGAATATGGTCGTGTCAAAGCTGCGATTTGCGACTTTGAATGCTCAGTGCTTAATGTAAGCTCTGTCTTTATGTAGCATGTAGGTTTATATTATTAAGTGTGCCAGACACTTTGTAGTTTGCCAACAGATTGAACGAACTCTTGTTTATGTTGAGATACAAAATTAAGGTATGGTTATACGTAGGATACGTGGAAAATTAAGCGCACCCAAACGTTTTCCCTTTATTTTATTAAATGCGGTCTATTAATTTTACAAGCTTTTAACCGGGTATTTAGTCTGAACGGCCCAAACCAAACGGCCCGCGGGCCATTCGACCGTAAACAAAAATTGCCTACGTTCCAAAGGACCGGTGATAAAAACTGGTAAACAAATTCAGTGTCATAAACTACATCAAGTACATTCGGATGCAAAAGTTAAAAAGTTGAAATAAAAGTTTGTTTTTTTTTCATAGATTTGTATTATCTTCCATAGAAAAACAATCAACAATAATATAAAATGTTTACAAAAGTTAAATTTAGCCTGACTATTACAATGTATGCGACTGTACCTTTAAATTAATTTTGAAATCATTTTATCACCGGTCCTTTGAAACGCGGTAGACGATTTTTGGTCACGGTCGAATGGCCCGCGGTCCATTCGGTTTGGGCCGTTCAAACTAAATACCCTTTTAACCAACTTGCAATGTATGTAAAATGTGTATTTGGGTCAAATCTTGCAACTGAATTTTAAAGCACTTAGCCTCAACTGATTGAGTTGAAATTTTGTATACATATTGTTTAGTTTGGATCACAATGCATGGTTAGTTAAGTGACGTCATTGTAAATCTAATATGGCGAACCGACCAAGATGGCGGACTATTTATTTTTTAAGCACTTCCATGATATGGGTGGCAATTGAAAAAGTTTGCTGCGAACAAGTTTAAACTATACTGCTAAATTAAACTATAAAACATAGAAATAAAATATTTTCTTAAAAGCTTGAGGCGAAAATGATCTTCTTACTGATTTAATTACTTAAAGATAGGTACGCCTCCAGCTTTAAAAAAAATATTGATGTTCTTCTTCTATTCTATGTTTAAATTTTTATTTATGTAGTACTTCTTACTATTCATTTTTGGGCCTAAAGCGGGCATAACCTCCGACTCTAGGTTGCTCAATCAACAGCTTAGCCTATCGTAGTCTACAGGTGCAAATAGGCTGGGGCTGGAAGACCCAGGCTACACCACAACAACCTGTCCGCCACCTTCCGCATCCAAGTTATCCCAGCCACCTTTCACCCCTAGTTTACTACTAAACTGAATTCCTATTGGGAAAAACCCAATAACAGGAATGCCCGATTTGGGTATAGAACCCATGTACAGCAGTTGCGCTAGCGACCGCTAGACTTGACAACTTGATTTGAAAAAAGAACCCTAATACTCAAATAGTAAATGAGAATGACATGAAATGTCACTGTCAAATGCTATTTGTTCACTTGTCGTGTTAGTGTCGAGACATCACATCGACGCCCGTCAAAACATCGATATCTCGAGTCGTCGATTAATAAATGACTAACAACGAATTTGCATACTCGCAATAATAACAATATAAAACGAGTTTCGTGTCGACTGTCGCCTTAACGAAAGTGGTTTTATTTATGTAGGTTACGTAATATGATGTGGAGTTTTATGATAAGTTGTAATTTTAAGTAATTATGTTTGTGAAGTAATTACTTTTTTTTTTACTTTATAAACATGTTAATTATGTGTAGAGAATGGGATTATCTAAATTGGATCTTTCTTATTAAGTAGGTACGTATCCATGTTAGCTGATTTGATGCGTGGACATGTTCCACTATTGACTATGTATGCAAGATGATGAAATGCTACTCAGAAAGGCCAAAATAAAAACTTATAAGTGAGTGTTGATGTTAGTTGGGAACTTCTGTGATGGAGGAAGGGGTGGCACAAATTAAGAAGCTTGATGAACTTAATGAAAAGTATAAATCCGGCACACATTTTAACAGCTCAAAGCCCAAGTTTGTAATATAAAAGATATCTCACTCTACAAAATCCGGATTCCAAATCGGAAAGTTCATCTAACAACCAGCCAGACAAAACAACAACCGAAAGCGAAAACCGTAAAATCTAGACAAAATATTGGTCACACAATGGGCATCACTTTCGAACAGTAATGTGGAGTAATTCCCACGTACCGATTACCTGTTCCGTATGAGCGACACCGGAGTGATAACGGTGCCCGCAACGGACAAGCCTACATACACACGCTCGCGGAATAATCTGCGGTACTATTGTATCGGGAGCGTTGGCAAGGAATTTACCATATTTAGCTAATGGATGTGACTAAACTAAAGCACTGATAACCCGATCGCCGGTCGATTCTGTAACAATCTCACCGTGATAACTTAGATGAAGTGGCGTGAAGTGAGCTGTCATTCCACCTACTATTGACAGCTGACGTTAAACTCACTTCACTTACGTTTTCACAGTGACATTTTAACAGAATAACACTACTGGTACAATTGGGTATTTGAAAGGGTAGTCAATAACATTACATTTTATTAATTGTCAAAACGCGGCATTTGTACGAGATTTGTATGAAATATAACAATGTGACGTCACATATTTTTAGAATCAAATGGAGTACTAATTAGCATTAAATGCAATTTTAGAATTATATCTTCGCATAATATTTAATTTTTGTACGATGATGGAAGTTTTTAAGACGTGCGGTCTTTTCTATGTGATTTCATATTTTATTTTTGACCGTTTCAAATAGTCAATTTTGCCAAGCTCCTTTAGTTTTTAGATGTCATGTTAAGTATTTTAAATGTTTTGCAGTGATACAGAATATAATGCTCAAACGGGAACTACGTAACATAACTAATAGAGCTTGGTAAACTTGGTCCATGACTAAGTGACCATTTTATTACATCAAGGATTCAAAACCCTTCTTTATTTCGGGATAAACTGTCGATTATTAAAAGAAACTCAACACATATCGATTTATAATGTCTATTGTAGAATCAAGAAAACATAAACAAATAACAATATTTTAAACAAATTCTCCATTCAATCATCGCAGTATCATCTTCAGAAGAGCGTCGTTAGTTGCTTGTTTTCAAGGCTTCTGTTGGCATATGATGAACCTTTCGGCTTCGTTCTGGATCAGCTTGAAGATCGTGGTGATGGCTTCTTCATTCTTGCACGACATGGGAGCAACGACCCCGCGCTTTCCGCCGCCCCAGCTTGATGTGAACGTCAGCTGTGCTTCGGCGAAGAGGCAAAGACAAGCCACGAAGAACATAAGGAAGCAGATCTTGTTCATCTTGAAGTGTTTTGTGATAGTACTGATTGCAGACAGAACAGTGGTGGAAGTATGATGTCTCTCCTAGAATTGTCGGGCTTTTTATAGTCAAACCCATAATTGTGTCGGGAGAAAGAAGCCATAGCAATTTTAATTTGTATGTAATTAGCAATGGCCGCTGAAGACTGATGATTAATTGGCGATTTTCAATTGAATAGAAGCCTTGTTCGATTAATGATGAAACCTTAAAGTCAGACAATCAAACGGATACCATTAAATGATTTTGCAGTTTGGAGGTCAACTGGTAGTAGAATTGGGTAAAATGCTAATGTCCAGCTGGTCTCAACATAGCGGAAGCAGATGACATGTCTCTTTACCTGGGTATGGGTAGCAGGAACAAAATATTTCCTATTATTTGTTTGCTAGTTAAGCTTAGAGTTTTCCATCTTGGTAGGTTTTTTTAGGTTTGGAAAAGCGCCTTCATGGATATTATGGGAATACCGGTAGTTTTTGCGAATGATAATAAGTACTAATAAAGTGTAAAGAGCTTACAACTGGCAACAGAGCACAACAAGTATGTATGTAGGTACAGAACCATGTATTATGTTATGTCCATGTACCTACTTACTGCCGGCTCGTCGACCCGTACTTCCACTCATAGAAGGTCTGTACCAAGGCCAGCTCCGTCGCTTGTCGGATGACCGCTTTTTGTATTTGACAATTTGGAAACTATATATTCAAATAAATGACGGTCAAAAATAAAATAGGAAATCATACAGAAAAGAGACCGCTCGTCTTAAAAACTCCCACCACCGTACAGAAATTAAATATTATGCCGAGATATAATTGTCAAATTGCATTTAATGCTAATAAGTATTCCATTTGATTCTAAAAATCTGTGACGTCACATTGTTATTTTACATACAAATCACGTACACATGCAGGGTTTTGACAGTTCATAAAAAGTAACGTTATTGACTACCCTTTCAAATACTCAATTATGCATTGTACATATAATTATATTTGTTACGTGAAAGAGAAATGTACGATGGTATGGTTGCTGATAAGTCAGTTGTGAGAACTTAAAACATTCGTTTTAGCAGTTTCACTTAGATATACAAAAACCCACGTTGCTATCCTAAGGCGGGAAATTACGTCATAAAGGTAAAATTAGTATGTATTGGCGAATCCAAAATCATGAGTACAGTTGGACCTTGGCGAACCTTATAAATGATTACTTATTACAATCATTTGATAGCTATCAAAAGGTCATTAGCATTATTTTTTTTTTGCCGTGATAGCCTAGTGGTGTGACCGTCGGAGTGCCAAGTCATAGGTCTCGAGTTCGAACCCAAGCCACGCACCTCTGATTTTACGGATTCATGTGCGTATAGTATAATATTATCACTTGCTTAAAAATCGGTGAAGGAAAACCTCGTGAGAAAAATCAGCATGTCTGAGAGATATTTCTCAACAGCATGTGAAGCTAAGTCAGAGGCCCATGGGCAGCATAAAAACTCTGACACCAGGTTAGTCACTAACTGCACGAAAAGAAGAAGACATTCATTTGCAGTGCAGTTATTGCTAAGCACATCTTTGTTTTCACAACAGCTGCTTACATACTGATATCCAATAATTCCATTGGAGTCTGTGGGGTTCGGTATATTCCAGATTGAGGAGCAAGCGCAGGTGTTGCCGGCGATCAGCGGGATTGTCCGAAACGGTTGCCGCTACCCCGGAACATAAAAGACTGAGGAACGAACATGGATGGGCTTTTAGTCAGTAAAGTCTCATATTCCCTTTCACTCCACCCAAAGCGGGAGGGGTCATTTGACGATTTCCAACCCTCAAACACAAAAAAGGTGTTGCCGACAAGGCCAACTAAATTCTAAAGATTTTGAGCTATATCGGGCGGTTCTTTGCACAGGTGCGTTGACATTTGACTCCATCCCAATCTTAATTTATTTAGTAAAGGTACTTATGCATTTGAATACTACAAGTGCTACAACTACAGCAAAGGCCGAACGGTAAAGGTGTTTGACTCTTGATAAAATGAAATCCTTATCCTACTATCATTATAAACGTGAAAGTTTGTGAGGATGGATGGATGTTTGTGACTCTATCACGCAAAAACTATTGAACGGATGTCGATGAAATTTGGCACAGAGATAGATTAAAGTCGGGAATAGCACATAGCCTACTTTTTATCCTGGCAGTAAGTTCCCTTGGCCTAATATCTGACACCCACGCGGGCAAAGCTGCGGGCAGAAGTTAGTAATTCATAAAAATAAAGTTTGTTTCCAATATCACTGGCCATATTGACGATAAGATAAAGGAATCTAGTGATACCATTGACTTATCTTAAGTTCATGATCAATGATGAAAAATAGGCACTGATAATAAATTTAGGTTTACCGTCTATCTTGAGAGAGTTTGATGTTGAAAGTTATTGTTAATAGGTACATACACTTCTTTATTGTAAACTTTGTTAGTGATGAACATTCAATTATCAATTCGACGCGACGATCAGCGTTTGGATCTGTTTGTATTTTTCCTCGACTTTACTTTCATATACCTTAGCATATTTATTGGTTTGGTAGTTTGTTCTATTTATTAAGAAATAACTTTTACCGTTGAATCATTATCAGCTTCTACCAGTTTCTGCTTGTCCACAATTAGTTCCTTCCTATGGTTTCTTATCGTTATGTGGAGATAACCCGTGGCGTCACTATACCATCTGATCAATACCATCAAATCCGTTGCATGGGGCCCCAAATTTATATTTTTTACTACATTTTGTTAAAAATGTTACGTCACTTTTGAGCTCGCAGCTTCTCGGGCCGGGGACCCGTGGCATTTTGCCAGTCCTGCCACCCTATAGTTACGCCACTGGAGATAACAATACGACCATAAATGAAAACACTGACAATACTAATGAATAGTCCTATTCATTAGTATTGTCTTTATGTGTATTGTATTTTGGAGCTATCGAATAAATCCTAACACCGAAATTTAAAAAGTGAATTTTTGAAACAAACTAAATAATAGTGACGGGCCGACTATGGGTTTTGCCAATCTTTGACTAGTGATAGTGAATGGACTATTTGATATATTTGATTGAATTTTCGTCTGCAATCTGGGGACAGCATTAGATATACTCAGATCAATTTATGATCGTATTGTAGTCTGCACTTTGTATATCCTATTCACATATACTTTTCTTTATTTTTGTGTATTGTATATTTTTAAGTTTTATTTTATAATAAATAGAATTAGTTTATTCTGTTTGTTCATAGACAAAATTAATGACATAGCCAGCCTAGTTTAAGAAGAACAACCAAGATCGAATATTTTATAAGTATTTCAAGAATCTGTATGTGTCTAGATATTATAGGCATTAGGTACCAGCATCTATAAAATGAATGGAACACCTGTGTTGGCAAATTATTGTCGGTGGTCTCACATCTCGGATTTTCGCCCAAAACGATGATGTAACTGGTTCCATGGTCACCTGCATGTAAGCGTCAGTCAGAGTCAGGTTTACCGCAAACAGCCGTTAAAACAATTTAGTAAGTGTTTATTAGATAGGTATGTATATGGATATCATCTGTGCCTGATTTTAGGTAACTGTGTGTCCGAATAAAAAAAAAACTGTGTGTGATAAGAGCGTGTTTTTGCTTTTATCACGCACAGTAAAAATAACTGAATACAATGTGTTTGTTACGATATGAGTACCTATGCAATGATTAATTGAAAAAGCGCGAAGCGCTGTCTAGTTGTGTGTACTTATAATTAATTTATAATAATCATTTACTGAATTCATAGTTACTTTTAGGGACTAATTAGAAATTGAAACAAAAAATGTTGAATACTGTAGGGTGATTTAGCAAATGAAAGGTATATAAGAAATTTTACCATTCCCTATAATCCCTATCTCCAAAAATTCTGAGCCTATTTTTTTATTCAGAAAATAGTTATAATTTTATAGATTACCTACTAGAAAACCTGTAAAAATGTTATGGTCTTCAAATAAAATGGTAATTATCCCAATATTGTGCGTCCAAACTTAAATTTTCAGTTGGAATGTATGGGAGAACAAACGGAGGAGGAGATGCGCATTCCGTCACGCACTGGGGTAGATTTTTCTGATTGGAGGACTTGAAACTGTTAGAATACTGAATCGAATTGATAATTTTATCGAACACTGGCAAAGTTAGATGATGAATCACTGTGTGATGTGATGATAGAGATGATAGAGCTGAGTTGTTTATTTCAAAATGAAAAGGTAGAAAAGGTTATTTGTGTATGCAAATGTTATTTAAATTGAATATACATACGCATTAGTGATCGATGTACATACGTCACAAATACTTTCATTTTGCATAAGTAAAGCACATAACTGACAGCCCTGCTGCGCCCGCGCAGTCAGCCGTGCATCTAGTAATTGGACCGACCGCCATGATGTTACAAAATGTTTATTGTATTGTGAACATTTCCGCACACGATACAATTGACATTTTATCTCAAATACTACGGTTGTAACGACTTACTGACGTATATTGTTCATAAAAACCGGGTTTTTATCATTATTTATTGTGTATTGTGATCTTTTACATCTATAGAGGAGCTCGTGGCTAAGTAATAACAGCCGCACGGATTGATCCTTCAGATAAAGCTACGCTTGCCGGGGTTGGTCCGTGGATGGGTGACCATCTGTACATATCGAGCCTCGGAAAGCACGTTAAGCCGTTGGTCCCGGCTGTTATTCGTCGATCTTTGAAAGTCGTTACGGGTTGTCATAAGCCCGAAAGTCTGACAGCCAGTCTTTACAAGGGGTATTGTATTACCCAGTTACTGACTGGGTTGTGGAGGTCGGATAGGCAGTCACTCCATGTAAAATACTGGTATTCAGCTACATCCGGTTAGACTGGAAGCCGACCCCAACATAGTTGGGAAAAGGCAGTTTGATTATTACAAATATAAGGCTCATCCATTTAAATTGCATTTCCATTTAATTTGCTAGCAGTTGCTTTCTGTGGTTATAATTAGTAGCTCCATACAAGATATTATATTTCATAATTAGGTTATTTCCAAGCAGCAGACAGCTTACGACTTCCCGCCGCGGTGACGACAGAAATGATTTAATTTATCAACTAATTCATGTTTATTTCATTTGAGTATAAATCTATATGTGAAGCAATAGGGTCTGTTTTCGGTTAATAAGTTAATATGCAAAGATAAGGACGATGTGTGAGGGCAGTCAGTGACATCCTGTGATGTAGTGGAAACTGAAAAGTTGATAGTATTCTGTTATTTATTTATCCTTTATTTTAGGCAACGAAGGCCAATATAACAGAGTACATGTATAAAAATAAAAACTATAAACTAATACATAATTTTAAAATAAACTTAAAACTTACTGCACTCGTTGTGAACTTGTGACGGTGTCGAGTTACGCTACGAGGTGTCGCGTAGCCGGCCGCGGAAACGCCGATACAGCACACCTTTCGGCCAAAACTCTTCCTTGAGGAAGGTCACCAAGGTCCTGTTATGAGAAGGTAGCTTGAGTGTGGGTGTAGAGCAGGTATTCGACTGTTATTTAAGCATAATCAAGGAGCAGTGGCAGCTCAGTGGTAACAGCCGCGACTTACGAGTATATAGGTTGTATATTCGGATCCAGATAGGCGCTTTACTTTGTATAAATTGTTCACCACTGTTCTTTAAAAAAGTGAAAGAAAATATCGTGAGGATACCGGAATCGTTCTAGAACCAAAGACTCGAAGACATGTGACATCTTCCAACCCGCACTGGGCCCGCGTATGTGACTACGGCCCGCTCCTTCTCATCGAGAGAAGGCCTGTGTGCCAGCAGTGGAAACGTTATAGGCTGATTACACTTAAACCTTATTAAAAATATCTATGGAATCTTTAGCACACCGCGCTTGCGCATGGTGTTCATGCGCAAGCGCGGTGTGCAGCAAAGAAACGATTGTATGGTAATGTGTTTATAGTTTTCTGTACGTTGAATTTTAAAATGGTCGGCTATTGTAATATCATTCATGATTGATTGTCAGGACTTCTGGTTGAGGTATCAGACAAGAGATATGGGATAGATATTTTTTTTAATACGTAGCTGCAGTCACAGACAAATAGAGAAGTCCGTTTGCAGTCAATGTTATTGCAGTTATGACTACAGTAGGAAACAAATCATTAAACAAAGTTTTTCAAGGTCCTGTCGTTAATATTTTTGAGTGATTGCTTGCTTCAGGTTGTCAAAAGAAGAAATTATTTCCTAAATACATACGTGGTGAACGATTGTCCTAAAAAATAGTTTTGAAAATGAATGAGGCTATACATGCCTGCCGGGTAAGCGGGATTGTCCGAAAGGGTTAATACCGCTACCCCGGAACATAAAGGGCTAAGGAAGGAACATGGATGGCTTTTAGTCAGTAAGATTCTGACACTCCCTTCCGCTCCAATTAGTCACGAAAAAAAAGGATGGCTATACATAATTGTAGCAAAAGACCAAAGAAACGATGGAAGGATTGTGTGGAAGAGAAAGAGAGACTACTGAGAAGTATGGAAGAATAGAACGAGATTACTAAGGGCAACAGAATGATGATGACTTTTTGAACGAACAGATTGATGCTCTTCGTAACCTATAAAATCGGTTTCTCAATTCCGTCACATCTGCACCAATTTCTGTAACATGGAATGCAAACTATTTGCTAATTAAGCATAAGTTGCAAAAACATTATCTGATCAATGTCTCCATTGTTTGGACGCACATTCACATATATGTTTCATGAACAGGAATCCAATTGTGTGCCCAATCGGAATCCAATTCAGAAAACAAATAATATGTCTTCCACCAACAATACTAAATCTGATTGTTGCATTTCGTGGAGAAAGGGAAATGCGGTGTGAGTTACATTAAACTATATTTTGAAACACTAGTTCCATGGGGTCCGAGTTCCCACTATGTTTTTCGAGACATCGCCAAGGGGTTGATCGACTCTTCACTTGACCAGAGGACTGGCCTATTTTTTTTTGTAAAAGAATCAACATTGCCATACAACGTGGCAATGCTGCCAGCCTTTTGGGAACTTTTCCTGTTGACAGCTATGTGAACGAATTTTTGATGCTCTTTGATTATTATATTATACATATTATTTCTGTACATATTATTATGAATATTTAGCTTTTAAATGTAAATATGATTAGATTAACATATATGAATTATGAATTGAATAAGAAAAAAAAAGATACCATTTTGCAAGATGATGAAAATTTGTTCGGGAAAACAGTATTTATGACAGTGGCAACGATAAGAATTAAAATGGCCTTAACCAAGAACCCATACCTCAAGTTGAACTCAAGTTATTTTGATTTCGCAGCATCAATGATTTAGAAAATCCTTTATGAATTACTGAGCATTATTTTAAGGGGTTGTACTCATCATTATGAACAACTTTCACAATGCGAACAAATTTGAAACCGCGAAAAAAAAATCAACTGGTCCATACATTATGCTCGCATAGCTCGTTAAAAGGTAGGAAACAGCAGATTTTTTTTCGCGATAGTTGTTCATAGGGATGCGTGAGTGATCTCTTACAATTATGCACATGAATTCAAATTTCACCCTGTAGAAGAAGCTTTGTCACATCACAATGTACGACTATTTGAGTTAAAAATTACTCCAAATACGACCTATTCTGCTGCTTACGCTTGACGATGCTCAAACGAAAAGGCATGATATACAGTATCTATGGTATTTACCTGCTAAAATATGTTACTACATCAGTGTTTAAAGACCAAATGTTTTAAGACGAGCTCCAATCCTCACAAAGTGTCTCACAGTTTGGCAGGTTTATAAAATATGTTATATTTCTTCATTTTATTCATTTATCTAGCTGACTAGACATTTTTAATTATCTATGATCCCTTTTCTGAATCTTTACATCACCTATCTTCCCATAAAATCACAACATACAAGACCACACGCACATAAAGAACCACGTCATTATCAAAATTGCACATCAGTTAAAACGAAACGAAGAACTTTGCATCAAGCCAAACCTTATCATTAGCCGAAGCACTGAAATCTGCAAAATTGATGGGGCATTCAAATAATAAAACAAGGTGACATTGATCCGTATCCAGTGATCCCGTAGTGATGTCAATTGGTCATGTGATTCCGAACATCTTTATAAGGTCAGTTTAATCAGTCAGTCAGTGGCTGTTAATTGATGTGTTCATTATTATTTTGTTTGTTGTTGTGTAAATTGGCTGTGTGTTAATAAGAATATGATTTCTTGATTCCTATATATCTTCTTTTCTTGTGTCGACGCGGGGTCTAACTACTAGAATAGTTTTTCTGTAAGGTTTGGGCTTTTAACTGTTCATCAAATAAATCTGATTTCCTCATTTTACCTTATTATTTATTACATTACTTTTTCTAGAAATATGTAACCCAGAAGAAGGTCATTTTCATATTTCTTTGGGTATGTTTCGTTACTATTACTTGAATACCAGTGACATTCACGATAATCATCTCGGACATAATATGGTCAGATAGTTGGGCTATAATTACCAGGGGATAGACAAGTGTCAATCGCTCTGTGTCGATTCGATTTCGAAATTCGTTATCGGTCTTAGCGATTCGGTTTGTCAAGAACGCCACTTGTAAACGAATTTCTATGGAAATATTAATCGACTTTCGTTACACAATTTGACATTGTCTAGCGCGTAACAATCGAAATCGATTGATCACGTGACATTTCGAAAGCTTTTGCTAATTCCATACATTCCGGATTTATCTAATTTCGTTATCGTTAATGAAAATGTGACTTTGTATAGGCCTTCATGTCTGCTATTCGTCTCTATGTATCAGACAAATTCAATGGAGCATTAAAGAGACTTGTCGTATGTCAGTGACGCGTGACAATCCAGTCTGGTGTCGAATTACTTTCGCTTTATATTCCAATTACAAACTAATTACTTTACCTAGATAATTTTACTTCGTACATCAGAGACAGAGCTTGTGGCTAAGTACTAACAGCCGCACAGGTCGATGTAAAGCAATGCTTGCCGGGGTTGACCGTGGATGGGTGACCATTTTTACATAACGAGACTCCTCCGTGTCTCGGAAGCACGTTTGCCGTTGGTCCCGGCTGTCATTTGTGCATCTTTGAGAGTTGTTACGGGTCGTCACAAGCCCGGAAATCTGACAGCCAGTCTTACCAAGGGGTATCGTATTGCCTAGGTACTGGGTTGTCGAGGTCAGATAGGCACCTTTTGGAAGGGGCGACTAGAATCAATTCTATTTCTTGTTCATTTTGACGTTCAAAAGTGCCTTACTTGTGCCTATTTGAAATAAATGATTTGACTTTGACTTTGACTTTGCAGTCGCTCCATGTAAAATACTGGTATTCAGCAGCATCCGGTTAGACTGGAAGCCGACCCCAAAATAGTTGGGAAAAGGCTAGGTAGATGACATCAGTTAGGTAGGTTGGTTTTTTAGATTAATGTGCGGAAATAAAATAATTAGCTAACTATGCACAAATGACACAATATTTTGAATGCGCATTTAAAAAGTTAAATAAGAATGGGTAATAGAGGTGTAATCAAAAAATCTTAATTACAGTATTTTAGTTGAATTAAAAAAAAATATTCG
The DNA here is from genome assembly GCA_951799385.1 of Hyppa rectilinea. Classification (NCBI taxonomy): domain Eukaryota; kingdom Metazoa; phylum Arthropoda; class Insecta; order Lepidoptera; family Noctuidae; genus Hyppa; species Hyppa rectilinea. The sequence continues at coordinate 3,186,618 of OX637320.1, read as the reverse complement.
CACGTCACGTAACTTAGCCTTTATTAATAAAGGTGCACGAGTAAAATGTTGTTAATGAATTGCAGTAATTAGTGTTGCCCCGCTTCAAATGTTTTGTGATGTAACTGCTTTCGCTGGCTTACAATACACGTCTTCCTTATGTTCCGATGCAGTTTTTTGCTTTTCGTCTCTTATTCCACTCTGACACAACAATTATACTTGTTGAAATTGAATGGATTCTTGATGAATTGGTAGATTGAAAAAGTGTAATTGCCGCCGTGTCTCGTAACTAATGTTCTACATACAACTAGGAAAGGCGACAATTCGTAGCTCAGGCGCGCAACGACGCGGATTGTCCGAAAGAGTTACCATTGCCCCGGAACCGAAAAGGCTAAGGAAGGAACATGGATGGGTTTAGTCAGTAAGAGTCTGGAATTCTCTTCCGCTCATATCGGGCGGAAATCTTGTAGCGGGAGGAGTCTTTTGATGATATACCATCATTAAAAAAAGCGCGCAACGACAGTAAAATGTCACCTCACACTTTAATTGAAGAAATAGTGGTATTGACAAGGTCTAATTGATTCCCTTAAAACAAACAGTTAATGAATCGACTAAAAAGCATGACGAAGCTATGTAAATTTTTATGTGGACTTATGACAACATGATGAGTAAAAGCACGATTCCCCCAATGTCTATGGTGCGTTTGCCCTTTAACTCTCAAAAAAACTCAAAACTCAAAACTCAAAGTATTTATTTCAAATAAACCAATTACAGGCACTTTTGAATTGTCAAGGTGTCGGTCAGTCCGAGAAATGAAGCTAGTTGCCCATTCCAAAGGAGTAGGTACCTATGGAGAAGAACGGGCAAGAAACTCCATGGACACTCTTTTAAACAAAATATGGTTACAAAATATTGGTTACATAGTTCATATTAATATTATACATGTGAGAACGATGCAGAACGTTAAAAGCATCAGATATAAAATATGTAAAAACTATTCAATAATTAAATTAAAACAAGCCTTAGCCGCTAAGAGATGACCAGTCTCTACTGACAGCGCCCGTTCACGAACATGACGCATATATTAGCACCATTCAGCTCAACCATTTTGAAGGGAGCTAAATGATCCAACACACACGCCACCATCAGCGAGACATTAAAGTGAGCATGGCATACTCTCAGCCGCCAGGGCATATTCAAGTCAATGAAAGACGCACCCAGAGACTGGTCGCTTTATAGTAGGTACATAGTACTCACATATGTGCTAAGCAGTTATACAATATTAAGAGATTGAATTTATACAATGCAAAGATGTTTTTTTGTTGTTGTTGATCTTCCGCAGCTCCAACAGTTTTCAGTAGTCTAATAAATTAGTTGATGCGCCCTTGTGGAGCTGGACTAGCATTGACCCAAGCATTTTTATCAGCAATGTAATCTCCCAATTTATAATACGCTTGGCTGCATAGTGTGCGTTTTATACAAGTTTTAAATTTTGTTTCATTAAGTTCCAGAATGTGGGGAGGTATTTTATTGTAACATTTTAAACAGTACCCCATGAAAGATGAATCTACTTTAGCCAGCCTGAAACCTGGTTGAACTAATTGGTCCCTATTTCTAGTGAAATAGTTGTGTCTTTCACCTCTTTTACTAAAAAGATGCAGATTTTTCCGTGCGTACATGATGTTTTCATAGATATATTGACAAGGTACAGTCATGATGTTAATAACCTTAAACCGTTCCCTTAGAGAATCGCGCCTACGAAGATTATAAATGGCTCTGATAGCTCTTTTCTGCAGAATAAAAATAGACTCGATGTCTGCAGCTCGTCCCCAAAGTAAAATACCGTAAGACATAATACTATGAAAATAACTAAAATAGACTAGCCTCGCGGTATCTACATCAGTATACTGACGGATCTTTCTGACAGCATATGCTGCAGAACTTAGCCGTCCTGCAAGAGATGTTAAATGAGGACCCCATTGTAGCCTTGAGTCGAGCGTGATCCCCAGGAAAACAGTTTTATCGACAAATTCTAGTTTCTCTTGATTCAATACTATCTCACAATCACTACTTTTTACATTTGGTAAAGAAAATCTAATGCACTTCGTTTTTTTTCCATTTAATACTAAATTATTTGCAGTGAACCAATTTTGGACCTGCAGTAGGGCGTTATTTACGTCGTCAAAATTTTTTGCACGTCTATCTATCTTAAAAATTAAAGAAGTGTCATCAGCAAATAACACCATTTGTGGTTGATTTTTTAGTAAATGGAGAAGATCATTTATGTATACTAAAAAGAGGAAAGGACCCAATATAGAACCTTGTGGCACACCCATTTTTACTTTTAAACCGAGTGAATTGACACCTTTTATTTGAACTTGCTGTTGTCTATCGTTTAAATAAGATTTTACCAAACTAAGCGCAAGTTTTCCAAGTCCGTAATGCTCTAGCTTCAACAGCAAGGTTTCGTGCTCAACGCAATCAAATGCCTTGGAGAGGTCACAAAAGATTCCGATGGCGTCTTGAGCCTCTTCCCACGCATTGAAAATGTGTTTTAATAAGGTCACACCAGCGTCAGTTGTACAACGTCCTTTGGTGAAACCATACTGTTGATCGTTAAGTATTTTATTCGTGTTAAAATGATTAAGCATTTGATTAAGCATTATCTTTTCAAAGATCTTGCTGAAAACCGGCAACACGGATACGGGTCTATAATTATTGGTGTCTTTACTGTCCCCGGATTTGAAAAGTGGTATTACCTTGCTGTATTTCATTAAATCCGGGAAGATGCCTTGATCCACACATAAATTAAATATGAAGGCTAAATAAGGTGCTATCGTCTCAATGATCGAGGTACAGACTTTACTGGACATTCCCCAAAGATCTTCGGTTAATTTGATTTTAATTTGTTTAAAAGTTTTAAGTACTATTATGGGGTTAACATGCTTAAAGTTGAATTCAATTAGGCAGGCTGAAACGTTTGCCTTTAATAAATCAAAAGAGAGGGAAGGCGAGGAATTTAGAGTTTCAGTAGTTTTTAGGGGAATACTGGTAAAGAAATTTACAAATTCTTGAGCTACTTGTTTGCTATCACAAATGGAACCACATGACGTCTCCAGTACGTAATCAGAACTATGTCTTTTGCTCCTGTTCGTTTCGTTATTGATAATTTTCCAAACCGTCTTTATTTTATTTTCAGCTGATTTAACCTTGTTACTAATGTATTTGGCTTTAGCTGCTTTACAAGTGTTTTTAAAAATTCTTGAGTATGTAGAAACATACTTATTAAAAGATTCTGTGTTAATAAAAGGCTTAAGGCCATAAAGCTCGAAAAGTCTTTCCCTACTTTTCCTGAGTCCTTTAGTGGCCCAGTCACTAAATATAAATTTAGGGTTGATACTTTTAGTGGTCTTCTTGAAACAATTATTAAATTCGGTTTGCACTACCGTAAAGAATTCTTTATATAAAATATTAATATTTTTCAAAGAAAGTTCCTGATCGCTTAACTTACAATTTAATGTGATATTAAATTTATTTAAATTAACAGATGTTATTGGTCTGGATTGTATTTCGATTTTTTGTATAGGTGTGTTGGACTGAAAAGTTACAGTTTGACCACTGTGATCAGAAGGGAGATAATTAATGATGGATTTATTTAAATAGTCGCAACAACAAAAAACATTATCAATGCATGTAGCAGTAGACATAGTTACTCGGGTTGGTTCTACAAACACATTTGACAAATTAAATGATTTAAACAAATTTAATAATCTACTCGTATTTGAATTATTTTCTAAAATATTAATGTTAAAGTCCCCACAGATAACTACTGATTTATTACCAATAGCAAGTTTTGCCAAAACATCTTCCATTACTGCCTCAAATATCGGATAGTTTTGATAATTAGGGGGTCTGTAAACACACACTATAACATGCTTATCGAGCTCAACACAAGACAGTTCAATGCTATGCTCAACCGATAGTTCAACTATGTCCTCACGGGTTTTTGATTTAATACAACTTTTAATTAGGATTAGTGAACCACCACGCAGCATTGATTTACGGTTAAAGCAACTGGCCAAACTATAATTCTCGTAGTTAATTAACATTTCATAATCTTTTAACCAGTGCTCAGTAAAACAAATAATGTCATACATTGTTTTTTCCAAAAACAATTCAATCTCCAATTGTTTGGAAGAAAAACCTTGAATATTTTGATGAAATAATGTCAAGGATTTCTGTTTCTGCTTAGCCCCTTTCTTACAGTTAGTTTTGGTGCTAGAAAATACCTTTTTATTATTAAGTGAAATTATATTGTTAGTGGTATCTTCTGTTGTCTTACAAACTAGTTTAAATTATTTGAGCTAACCACACTAACATTAGTACATTTACTAAATGTGGTGCTAATTGAAAAAGACTTCGACATACTAATTATGTCTGGGTTAATATTAAAAGCTAATAGCCTAGCTATTTGACGTCTAAAACTAATGGGCAGATACACAGTATCCCTAGTCGACCTTAGTTTCTCAACAAAAATGTTGGTGTCAAAAAATATAAACTTGTCACTATGGTGACTCACTAAGAAGTGCATGTAATTATTTAACATGTGAATCTTATTGTTTTGCCTGTTTGACAAGTGCTGAAAGTAGGGAAAAGCACACAGAATAATTTTCTTACAATTTAACTTCAATAGTTCAGTGACACTATCAGCAATATCATATGTTTTAATATTAAAACTGTTACCTACAAGAATTGTTAAAATGGCATTAGGGTCATATTTATTCCTAGTTATTGAAGAAATTATTTTTTTGTATGAAGACTGAGGCATACAAAAGTTTTGAGAAGAAATACTCAGGTTGTTGCTAAGTAATTTACCTAACCCTTTTCCAAAACTATCAGAAAACATAATAGAGCAACTACACTCTCTACTACTACAAGGGGGAGAGTTAGCTTCTGTCTGAACTACTTGTAATGAATTTTGTTCACTAACTGGTGAATCCAGATTGATAACAGAGGTCCGGGGTGGATCCTCCGTTGCCTCAGGCTGGAAAGCCACAAGGTTGGATTCCCTTTGACAGATACATTGAGTGGTGCTGAGAGTTAGCGGGTCCACTCTGTCTGCCTCATTATTACACATTTCCACTAACTCATTTGCAGCAAGGATGTGTTCCTTTATTTGGTTTTGTGAGCTCACATACTTAATATAGAGTGAATGTAGTGACTCTTCAAGTACATCAATTTCAGATTGTAATCGATGTGTGTCAATTTGGTAAATATTTTTACAATCTTCTAATTTAATTTGATAATTTTGTAATTTATTTGTTAGAAAAACACGCTCTTTCCTTAGTTTAATATTAATGGAACTGTTTTTTTGATGTTTCTTATATTTATTGCATCTATTAATGATTCTATTTAGTTTTGCATACTTTTTCATTTTATTTTGACTTACTTTATAACTACTATTGTTCTGTTTCAAAATAGAGTCTTCTGTTAGGTCTATTGTTATCATGGAATGAGGGTGGCAGTTACTTTGGAATAGTTCATTGTATAAGTTATTAGTTTCCTTAGCTTGAGTACTTTCTTTATGTTTCCTTAACTTAGTAATTTGTATATTGGCATGAATTAATTCTTCTTCTAGGTCCCTAACCCTACACAAAGCCTCCTCATAAAGGTTACTGCAGTTGTTAAAACCATCCGTGACCACCCGCAGTTTGTCCCGTTCATCAACAACATCCAGGTATTGTTGATGTAGGCCCACTAGCTCCTGCTTCAAGCTTGTGTTCTTGTGAACGACCTTCTCGACCTCCTTCTCACTTTCGTCTATTTCCTGCAGCAGCTGTTGGCATTTGCTGTCTGAGGCCTGAAGTTTTTGAAGGGCCGTTCTCAATTTAAGCTCCAACTCCTGAGCAGCAGCCTTACGGGTTGTCACAGGCATGGTTTCAGGAATTAGTGCTGGAAGTAGAATTAAAGAAACGGTGAGAACTAAGTAGATAGACAAGCAAAAAGGAACGCTAAAATGAAAGGAAAATGGGAGAAATAGGTTTGACTTTATAGAGAAATGAGGCAGATTATTAAAACTTTCTGATTGTAATGCACCTAATATAATTTAATTAAGTACTGTGTTGCATTAATTATATTGTTTTATATTTATGAGTTATCATTTGCATATGAGGGTAGGATACCTAGCTTGAAAATAATTAAGGTAATATGCTGATTATCATTGAAAATAACGATTAAAAGCGTTATTGTTATTAAGTTAATACGCTTTTACAATGACAGTAATTTAATATTACACTAATTTAGGTTTCGTTAACCGTCATAAACCTACACTAACTAAAACTTAGAACAGACTAGTGCAAATTGCCAAATCACGACAAGAGGACACTGAAAGACTCAAATAAAGTTTTATTGAGTCCAAATAACAATTGTGTGCTAATTAAAGAATAAAAATAAACAATACTCCCCGTTTTAATCCACAGGTCGCGAACATCAGCTGTTCGTGATAGGTTACCGGTAACGGAGGGCAATCAAACACTGACTTTTACTTAGTAATTTTGCAGGCAAACAATAATCCTGAGTTTTTATGAAGTTAATTTACATTTAGTTAAATTATTACACTTAAATTACACCTATAAATTAAATAAAACTATTTTTTAAATACGGAGCAAAATTTTGACATGTCACTTGGACAGTGTTGCCACTTTTTTTCAAAGCTTTAGTTTGCGTTACCGACTTGTGCGGGTAAGTAAACAACCCGCATGCTATGGTAACCCTTTATCGATTGCACGCGTGTCCATGGGGGCTTTTAAAGAAAGACATTGCACAATGTACTTCGTAGTGGTTTTGTTGTTCCTAATTTATATATGTAGGTGTTTTTATTTTATTTATTTGGGACAAAAAACAGTTATACATTAGGGCTTTTACAAAAAGTTGTTCTGCATATTACACTCGAAAAACTTATAACCCACACTATTGTCCACGAAATGACATCGGAGTTATGATAACGAACGCAATACGCATGTTAAATGAGAAAAATAATAATATGTTTAGAAGAAAAACAACATACACCGACCAATTAAAGGAAGCGGATGACGAGAGCTTCTTGTGGACTTGCAAAAAACGTGTGTTCTGCTGCGCAATTGAACATAGTGCTGGCTGTGCTGGCAGACAGTCTGATGGTAGTGGAACTGATAGATGGACAATCAGACGCCACTGGGCGTGGGTTTAGTAACAGATGTCGATCTTTGATTATAGAACTCCATAAAAAGTATGGTTTTTAATTTTAGTAAGTATACAACAAGCTATCATCATGTCATCTTCGTGAACGGGCGTCGTCAGTAGGGACAGGTCATCTCTTAGCTGCCACGGCTTTTTTAAAATTTAATTTGACTTTGAATTGTTTTTTTTTAATTTTAATTATAGACTCTTTTTTATGCTCTGCATCGATCTCACATGTATATTTCAACATGAATGATGTTACCCAGATTTTGTAACCATATTTTGATTTGAAAGAGTGGCCAGGGAGTTTCTTGCCCGTCCTTTTCCATAGGGACCTACTGCTTTGGAATGGGCAACTAGCTTCATCTTCCTGACTGACCGACCCCTTGACAAATCAAAAGTGCCTGTAATTGGTTTATTTGAAATAAATGTTTTGAGTTTGAGTTTGAGTATACTCAATTACATTTTCGTCTTCTGTAACTATACTTTAACTTAACCCCTTTTGGGGTGTATTTTCAGAAATACTTCCTTGTTTGCGTAAAGAACTCTTGCGCAAAATTAATGTTTCTACATCTTTTAGTTGAGGATACGTGCGTCCTGCCGGGTAAGCGGGATTGTCCGAAAGGGTTACCGCTACCCCGGAACATAAAGGGCTAAGGAAGGAACATGGATGGGTTTTAGTCAGTAAGAGTCTGACACTCCCTTCCGCTCCACCCAGAACGGGAGAAGTCAATGGATGAATTCCCAACCTTAAAAAAAAAAGGATACGTGCGCTGTCTGTCAGTAAGTGATGATTTTAAACCAAACTAAACGATTAATAAAGCTATTAAAATCTTATCGCAGTTAGTATCGAGTGGTACCAGCAGGCATCGACCTCCATCAATCAAGTGATGTTTACCGCGCCGTGTGGCGTGACGGAGCGCTATGACTACTGACCCACATATGCTACATGTGTCGACATGGCAATGGGCTGTCGGTGACAATCATGTTCTAAAAGGTTTTTAAGTCATGAGGCTGTAAAATGTAGGGTATATTTTCGGGTGGAAAGTTTTGGACTGAAAGAGGAGCTAACTAAAGACCGCCATTCGTGCATCGGTTTATTAGTTTCTTACCACTGAAAATCAGCGCTGTACTGTGGATACCCCATGGCACAGCATCATGCTGAGTGGAAAGCCACAGACATAACGTGCAGCTGCAGACTATTTCTGCATTGAGCTCGTGATTTCAAGTTGTTTTTTTTTTTAATACATACTATAGTTTATTATCTGTGTGACAATAAATCTATTTTTCTTTTTTTACATGGATGTACATAATTTTGTATCAATTGGGATTTATTAAACGACCATCGATAAAACCAGTGTATTACTGGTTTTTCAGCCATGGTGTTCAATAATCGCAAAAAAAAAAAATAGTTATTTATTTACTAGCTGCTGTGTGTAATGTTGTTTTTTTTTCATACAAACTTCTACTCCTATTTCACCCCTTTATGGAGCGAGTTTCCTAAAATTTTTTCGTCTCCTACTTGTAATCTACCTCTGCGCCAAATTTCATCTCCGTAGTTCCAGTAGTTTTTGAAATTCCGTGTTTAATCAGTGATTGAATGCATGAATGAGTGACCTTTCGCTTAAATACATATGTATAGATGACGTGCATTTCCTATCATTGGTCTGCTCTCCGATGAGTGGCAACATTATCGTATTGACAGAATATCGAGTATCGATGGAGAAAGTGGCGAGCATTAGAAAGTTACGTAAGTTCCCATTCATGATCTTTTGTGAACACATTAGGTACATACACGAGATTGTAGTAAAACAGGTAAGTACGTATAATGTGTATTTTTTTAATGTACTTAAAAACATTTGTGCAATCGAGACTTATGTCCTCTGCCACGGGCCATGACGTGACAAAACCCACGACGAAAAAAAAAAGTTGTCTATGATATGGAAAAAGAAATAAAATAACAGATCTAATCTAATTTATGCAAATCTTAGATATTAATACTCTCCTTATAGTATTGTGTTTTTTAACTCACACATTGATTGATTTATTATTATTAACATTTAGAATGTTTGTAAATAAATATGTGAGCACCATGTATATTACCTATGACATAGCTAATTTTACCTGCCATTGTTATAATTTTTTCTTTTCACCTTTTGTGGTGTAGTATTTTTATTCCGGGTGCACCGTCTTCATGTATAATTTATAATTCATGTATACAAAACATTCTAAAACGTTTTAAAAGAGTAACGGCAGAGTTTCTTGCCCATTCTTCTCCATACGAAACTACCTTTTGAAAGGGGCGTCAAGAATCAATTCTATTTCTTGTTCATTTATCCTAAGATACAGGACTACCTATTATAGGAGTCAGGGTTACGTGTTTTGTGTAGCTTCATGTTGATATCCTATGCTATTTTTGTACAGACGCCAGCACATCAAGCTATCCCTAACTGTCAAATTTCCTCAATTAAAAATGAACCTTATGTCTTTGCAATAAAGTTGAAATACTATCAAATAAATTTGACAGATTGTGGTAACTTGATGTGCTGGCCTCTGTACATCTGCTCTTGTGTGCCATGAATCTTGTGTGTATTAAATAAATAAATAAATTTTTTGACGTTCAAAAGTGCCTATTTGAAATAAATTATTTGACTTTGATTTTGTCTTTGCTTAGATATCGACATCTCATAACTAGTATCATGTTATTAATCTCATTCATTGTCAATCAGTATTTTTTTAAAACATTATCATAGATCGTTTAAACAGCTTTATAAGAATTGCAGTGTTTAGTTCATTAAGAGTGTTTTAGTTTCGAACAACCATAACACAGGTCAGTTCTCACGGGGGCTTGGCATCCGGGTCCAGTGGCCTTAGACCTTTGGTACACTTAGGTTCTATTGAGCAATACTACAATCTCTCCTGGGTTACGAAATTTATGTCTCTAAGTGATCTTTTATGTTTTGTTTTGTATCCTAATCTGTCTACTCGCACCTTTTCTGTCAAAATCACAGTGTGTGCTAAGTGAGCTGAGCATGAAGTTAACTGTCATCCTACTTGACGCTGGGATCATCATCATCAACCTTTAATGTTGTAACCCTCTATGTGAGAGGGAGTGGGCCATGGTCCATCATGCGAGCATTGCGACCCCAGTTCGGATAGTGGATGTCACATGTCTACGAATTTTTGGGTTCTAGGCTATGCCGGTTTCCTAACGATGTTTTCCTTCACCATTTTGAGAGCAGTAGCAATAACGGCAGGTTCGAACCCATGACCTACAACTCTAACGCTTGGGTGCGCTAGGATATAGGGATTGACAGTTCACTTCACCTGAGTTTTCACAGCGATATTTACAAAATATCACTACATTTCTCAGTTTCAAATATTATACGCCAATCACGCCAACATTTCATCACATTACTTTTATTAGTATTTCGTTGGTTTGCATCATACAGCTATAGTTTTCGACGCACGCCATTTAATCCGCATAGAGTTACGAACTCAGTTAGGTATTACGCAGAAATACTTTGTGTATTGCAATACCGGTCAATAGTGCGCACAATGGTGCATACTTGTGTTGTTAGGCGTACGAAGGGTGCGCTTGATAATCGTATCGCCATTTTGTGACACCATTCCGCTCGTGATAGGCCGCGGAAGTGTGTGCACAACACTACGATCAGATTCTGCAAATATTTGCATAAGTTTGCCTCATGTTTTGTATTTGTGACGAGCTGGCCAAAGACAAAGGACTTACTGCAATTTACTCCTTAGTTTGTAGGGTTCCTAACCTGGACAGTGCCCAACGGAGCCCTTCGTCCAACCGTCCGTTTCTCTGTCCCTCCGTCCGTCTGTCCGTCTGTCCGTCAACGGTCTGTAACTCATGACCAGTACAAGGCAGACGGTTAACAGTTTCACAGATTGTGTATTTATTTCTATTGCCGCTATAACAACAAATAATATAAATAAAATAAGAGGGGGGACATGAAACGTGTTTTTTTTATACTGTAGTGTTAAATATGTAACGGTGGTAGTGAAACCTTAGTGTGCAAGGCCGACTCGCACTTAGGTTTCTTCGTAGAGGACACATTTTATGATGAGTTTTTGTTCGAGCCAATTCACGTCGCTTAAGAGAACCAAATCAATCACGATATCACGAACGACTGCCAGTCCATATTTAAAAATATTTGAATCACTGACTGATAACAAAGCATGTTGATAAATTGACCTGATTTCCAGCCGGTAGATTCTGTAAAAATCTCACCGTAAAACTTAGATGAAGTGAAAGTGAAGTAAGATCTCGTTCCATGTAATGACACTTAGGGATTGATACTTTTGACAGCGCACTTCAAACTCACTTCACCTGCATTTTCACGGTATTTTTTTTACAGAATAGCACTACAGTACCTGCTTACCACTACGTAGTATTTAATTAAAGTTAATTATAATTTCCTTCTAAGAATAAAATCTAAACAGACAGTTTCAAGCGGGCGAACTCATATAATTATTTCGGTACATATCTCAGCAACGATGTCGTTATTTTCCGTGATATTAAACTTCAAAGCCGTTCTGTTTTGTTCTCATAAAAAGAAATGGGCCGTAATGCTAAAAAACCCATTTCGCTATGGAATAAAAAATTGTTCACTGAATTTACGCTTAAGCGTTAATGTGCGTACCGTACTCGTATGCGCGTTACAATGTAGCTGCTTTCTTGCTGTAGGCCTATGACTTCATTGGCGTTAATATCAGAGATACGTTCTTTCTTATTAACACAAACATTGCCACTATTTTTTGTGCTATTCTAAGCTCAGTGCCTTTAAAACACATATTATGTGTTCATGGCAGAGTATTGGTTAATAGACATTTTAATACTTATTATACTATTTACCAGGTTCTTTATTTAAACGTAGGTGAAAAAAAAACAAGTCTGCTAGCCAGTCTTACCAAGGGGTATCGTGCTGCCCACTTACTGGGTTGTGGCGGTCAGATAGGCAGTCGCTCCATGTAAAATACTGGTATTCAGCTGCATCCGGTTATACTGGAAGCCAACCCCAACATAGTTGGGAAAAGGCTAGGCAGATGATGAGGTAAAAAAAAAGACAAGGATTTTTTGTAGCAGTTTCTACTGTTGACGAAATACTTTTGTTGCTGGTCTACTTTCTTTGTCGCAAGTGAGCCTTGCTATATTATTATAGTGAATTCGCTGGAGTCCTTCTGGACTATATTGTAGCACAATTTTGCTTTCAGCCAGTGTAATAAAACGAAAAACCGCGCAATTCAGCAGCTACGTTTGCTACAATCGCTGTATTTCGTTGCGCCATACATTCTCTCGTTTCCGAGCGGAGGCAGTCGGTCGAGAGCGCGCAGCCGTGGCGTGCGTTGCGCATCGAACGCTTATAATCTTTATTCAAAAACTGCGCCAATTTGAAAGTTGACTAAAAAGTTTTTAATTGTTCATAATCAGTTCAGTGACCACGTGACATTTTATAGGATTCGAAAAAGGAATTTTTACTTTTTTTATTGTGTAAGTATTTTGTTTTTTGTACGCCACATTGTGCTTTGTTATAATATTTCTTTGTAAACCTGCTTTATGAGATTAGTTGCCGTCGGGTATGGTATTGCGGATGTGTAAACTAAATTAAATTATGCGGTCTACACATGAAATTTAAAATGTATGTTGTGTCACATTACTTTATATTTTATTAATTCTACATAAAATTTTTGCACTTTGGCGCCATACGTATAATTATTTTCAGCTCTACAAATTTGTTTTTTCACGAAGTTTTAAATTACTATTATTCCTTAAACAAATTTTAACATTGGGACAGAGGCTACATTTAAACAATACCTTTATTTAATCGGCTCCTTGAAAATAATAATATTTTATTGTTGTCTCAAATGTTTCTAAATGTCAAGAAACTAAGTTTTAAAACAGTCAAGGTTAGTTCAAATATTTTATGAAATAAAAAGACGAAGAATTTTCTAATTGGCCATGCAAAGTTTTCATTTCTCATTCATTGCAATGTTTTTGTTGTACTTACTCACATACTTAATGGTATCTTCTAATGTTGGGGACATTGCAATGAGCTAAGAACTGACGGGCGTTTGGTTTTCTTTCGACAGAGATTCCTTAAAATATTTAATAGGCATCCTTTTCTCACTCAGACTCACTCAGGTCTATTCTGTATAAAAAAGTGAGCTGTCAATACTGTCACTTCCTAGGTGAAATGATTGCTCACTTCACCTAAGTTCACAGTGAGATTTTATACAGAATAGACCAACAGTTCTCTAAGTGATGAATACAGACACAGAATAATGAGCATTAAGAAAAGTAATATCCGGTACAGCGAGGTAGTATATTAAATGTATAGTTACTTACAAAAGCGCGCATTTACTTTATCTTAATTAATTTAATGTCGTGATGCTTGCAAATGCAGCTGTATTAATTAATTTTAATCTTTTACGGAAGCAGCTGTAGTAAAAATTCTTACAAAAGAATATTTTTTTGTGTGTCTGTCGTAATTAAAAAAGAACGCGTCGGTTACTATCTTTTACATTTTATTTGTTTGTGGTTTTGTAATCATTCAAGAAATTGATTTTTAGTTTAGGATTTTCATTTCTATATTAGGTACCGCTGTAAAGAAAGAAAGAAAAAACGTTATTTTCGGTTTATACATGATGCAAAAAAAAACATTAAAAGAAAAAAAGAAAATTGAAAATATGCGTCACAGATTTTCAATACAATATTACCGGCGTGCGTGTATGGAAGGTGTGAATTTATGACGCCCTAAGTCGAGATCCGTACCCCACAGGGGGTGCCCTTAGTCGCTTAGTATGTTATTTTCGTTGAGGCTTCCACAGACAAGCCCGGTTAATAAGTAGACAACCTCCTAGTTTGAACTGCGAGATGCGGGATGCCAATCACAAGAAAAACAAACGCAGAATGGGCTCATTGGATTACTTGCCCTGACTCATTGAGTAGCGAAGATCTCAAGGTCTGTGGGACGTAGTACTCTAACGTACCTAGTGGTGTGTCATATAGGGCTGTATGGGCGTTGTATACCGTACAATGGAGCTATCTATACTTCTATACTAATATTATAAAGAGGAAAGATTTGATTTTTTGTCTGTTTGTTTGAAATGAATAGGCTCCGAAACTACTGGACCGATTTAAAAAATTCTTTCACCGGTGGAAAGCTTAGTTTTCTAGGAGTCGTAGGAAATAGGATTTTTATCCCGGGAAAAATAACGGGTCCCACGGGAAAGACCACGGGAGCGAAGCTGCGGGCAAAGTGCTAGTCATTTATAATTATAGATATACTAGTAGACGTTATATTTATTATGCATGGCATTATTATTTTGACATAAAATTCTGTGCTTATAGCATTTAATAAATAATTACAAAAACTGTGTCCTCACGAAGAAAGCCTTTTTTTTTTTTTTTTTTAAGGCTGGGAAATCATCCAATGACTGCTCCCGCTCACGAAGAAAGCCTAAGTTACGTTTTGGCAAATTCAGACTAATAATAATAAAAATAAATTTATTTATTGACATAAGTAATTACAATTACAATAATGAATTCCCTGACACCTACGCTAGTAAAAACTGTGTTGCAGGTGTTAGTGTCTTCCCCTTAATAAAGTGACAATACTTTGTCTGTCAGAATTATTTTAACACAAATAGAGACTACTTTTATACTGCCTTCGTGTTTTTTATAACACTGCATACAGTAAATATGTTTTTTTCTAATAAATACACACAAAACCATTAAGCAGTTCATAAATTAAAATAATTAAATAACTAGGAACTAGTTGTATATCAAGATTCGTATACAGTTTGTAAATACGACGATGACATGTCAAAGAACTCGAGTAACAAGATTTTTTTTGTAATTTATTGACTTAGGAGCGACTGTTTCCGGTCTATGAAGATTATGAGCAAACAAAGTGTTTCTTTACACGTTATGTCACTAATCAAATAATGTAATCGTTTGACTATGAGACGTCAAGTTCTGTTGGAGTGATTCAATGTTACCGCATTTCTTAAAAAAAAAATTTAAAACTATAAAAAAACACGCTTTATTAGAGAACAAAACTAAAAAGTAGAAGATAATCTTCAATAGTTTAAAATAAGATTACAGTGATTAACAAAAAAAAAAAACATTTTTTCGTAAAAAGAGTAGCGTAGGTTTTTTTACTTGATGTCAACTGTTATAAATATTTCATTGGTAAAATTGGAGTCATTATGAAAATACCGAAAAAACCACGCTTTTCGTACATAATTTCAACAACCCGCACTGGACCTTTATGGTAGATTAAGGCCCACTCGATCTCAAAGAGAGGAGGCTTATGTGCCAGCAGTGAGTACAGAGGCCAGCACATCAAGTTACCACAATCTGTCAAATTTCTTTGATAGTATTTCAACTTTATTGCAAAGATATAAGGTTCATTTTTAATTGAGAAAATTTGACAGTTAGGGATAGCTTGATGTGCTGGCGTCTGTACATTACAGGCTGTTTATGGTATTATGCTATGCTAATAATTGTGTTAGCACATAATTAAAGTAGGTGCAGCGCCATTCTAAACAAGTCTATTTTAGTGAGAGTGCTTTGATTACGTTAGTGGACTTGAGTCTACCTTATAAGGCTTGTTTGCACATTTGGAAAGGAATTTGGTGCATTTCCTTTTAAAATGAACTGTCATTACTTAGATATATTGCTGTGACTGTGTGTGTTATTCCAAATTCGAATACATTTTTTTTTTAAATTAAGTTATTCGATTCTCCTTGACGAAAAAGAAACGATTTGACAGTCTGGTATGTTCTCAAGCGATGGAAGAAAAAAAAAAGGACTTTGAATTTTCCTTGGTGACGGCTTGAACGCACGTGCATTTTTGTGTTACGATTCCTTTAGATCTTAGTAGTTATTAGTGTGAACTTCAATCGAGACTATTCTGTGTGGTTGTGTTTTAGCAAAATAAACTAACGCCAGAGAGTAAAGTCAGACGGCCCGCCAGTTTAACACTGGCTGAATAGTCGACACCGGCTTAGTTGCCATAAACAAAAAATAGGAATAATCTTTCAAGTTAAACTAAGTGCTCACTACACTGCTGATTCATACGATCTAGTGCACTAATAACAGTTAGTTATATAACCTACCTTAGTGCACTTTCCGATACTAATTTTGTATCATTGTCGGCTTGGCAAGAACCCATAAATATTAGCAATGGGATGGTCACCCTTATCATAAGCAAGTGTCGGCTTATCACATAGTTAATCAACTCAGGAATCATGTAGTAATTATTGGTAATGATAGCTTCATAAGTCTGACAAACAGTCCTACCAAGGGGAATCGTATTACCCAGTAAGTACACTGAGTTGTGGAGGTCAGATAGGCAGTCGCTCCATGTAAAATACTGGTATCGAGCTGCATTCGGTTATAGCGCATAAAGCGTATAGCTTTCATTGTATTTTAGTAATAAAATTAATTTAATTTTGGAAGACGGATTATTTTACATTTTTATTTTTGCTTAACTGAACATATAAATACAATAACAACTTATACATACTTAAATTAAAAGACTATTTAACTAACTATATATACTTACAAATAAATCCAAAAAAGACAAAAAGGACACTTAGGTGTCGAAGTACTCATCCGCATCGCTGTCGTCAGGAAACGTGCCCAGAAGACTGGCAGCATTGCCACGTTGAATGGCAATGCTAATTCTTTGGCCAAAGAACAATCCAGCCCTCTGGTCACGCGAAGAAAATTTTAGTAATAAAGTAAATACTAAATACCATAACATGATGATGTTATGTTAGGCCTGTATTCTTCGAAAGGTTTGGCACAGGTGTACCTATAAAACACCCACGTTTTGGCAGTTATGTTTAAGTTCCATGTAGTAAGGGCCGAACCTATTGCCATCACCCGGGCATAAATCCAGACTCCGGCCAGTTACTGAGAACTTCCAGATGGAAAACTCAATAACACTGTACCTGATCTGGGTATCGAACCCGGGACCTCACGCTAAGTAATAGTAATTAGATTCACAGACCATAAGCAGCGATGTCTGCTATTGAAGTAATTGACACAATACTTACTACCATTTTATTTTACATTAAATATAGGTACCTACAAACATAAAAACAATATCAAATACAAAAGAGTTGACCAAACAGCTGCAGAGTGTAAGAAAACAGGAAAACCGAAAATAAAATATACTAGCTTGTCCATAAAGAAAACTGCTAAGGTCATCGTAATCTTTCTCTATCTTATCTATGCTTACACAGTTTATGTATAAAGACTCCCGCAGACAGGTGCGACGTGACGGTGCGACTACGTGATTCTGTTAGTACAATTTCCACGAAGATTTCACAGATTTTTTTTCTACTAAAGTAGCGTTGCGCTGTCGCATTATGCTTGACTACAGGAGGCTTAAATACTTTATCTAATCGACTCTTATGTTAATCAGCAAGGATTAATTATGTTTTTTGGCAAGTATATTTTGTTTATAAACATTGCAATTATTTTTTTCCTCAAGTCACGTCATTTGATAAGTTACTGGGATTTCTGGTCAAATCATTAAAGTGTTGTTTACCTATGTAAACAACACTTTAATGATATCGCTTGATCTGTATATTCATGACTTACATGCATAGATGTACCTATTTGTTGGTTAAATAGGAATTTAAAAAAAATTGACAATAATTGTGTTGGCAATATTTTAGGATTTGAGCCTGTTGACAGATTTTTTTTCCCTCCCGTTTTATAATTTATTATACTTGTAGGTACATGGTTATTATTAATATTTTAAGTCTTTTTAGGTATGTAAATACTATTTGAATGATAATTATAAATAATTATGTTGGTGCTGAATATCGAAACTTATCACATTTTGCCCGACCTTGCTCAGGATTTTTCTACTTATTTATTTTCGACAACGTGAATCATTTAGCTATTTTTATTCTTATTGATATGACTATGAATAATGCGTTTTATTATAGGTTTTTTTAAGGCTGGGAAATCATCCAATGACTGCTCCCGCTCTGGGTGGAGCGGAAAGGAGTGTCAGACTCTTACTGACTAAAACCCATCCATGTTCCTTCCGTAGCCCTTTATGTTCCGGGGTAGCGGCAACCCTTTCGGACAATCCCGCTTACCCGGCAGGCTTGGCCCTGAGGGGCCCCTTCATATGCTGACATCTCTTTGAGGCGCGCGTGGAACATATACGCGCCGTACGGCACGGGTCTGGTGCTGATCGGACGCTGAGTCACCCCTTACTCACCGTCCGCAGGCCCGCGCCTACGGTGGCCGGGAGTCGTCAAGTGGCTCCCGACGCCCGGGGCGTCTCCTGCGGCGGCTGGGACGGGAGGACCTTTCTCTCTCCCATCCCGCCACCTCCTTCGCGAGCATGACTTTTTCGCAGAAGGAGGTGACTGCCTCCCACTCCCTCTCGCCCCGGACCATGGCTTGCACCAGGGCCGGGCGCGAGAGGTCGCCGCCGCCGATCGCCTCTACGAGGACACGGCGGTGCTCCGCCCAAGCGGGGCAGGTTTGCACCGTGTTTATTATAGGCTTACCGTTTAGGATTAATAATCAATTAATGTTAGGTAAATACTTACTCGCGGATATCGTGAAAGAAAACAACATCACATCGTTTTGGTGTAGTTGTAGATTCAATAATATTGTTACCTTAACCTCTGCCTTGCCCTTTGAGGATTACAAGCGTGGTGTTATGTATCGTGTGCCTTCAAAATAAAAAATAAAAAATTGTTAACACTAAAACAAAAATTGTGGAAAATACCTATCTTATTTTTTACTTACTTAGGTACTTACGTAATTTCTTGCTCCTAAAAAAAAACGAAGAATGCCTTTCTTTATTTAAAAAAAGTAACACGCTGTTTCCTGTACGTACTAAACTTTCAAACTTCGAAGATCGTATCGAACGTTACATTATAGTCATACATCATAGACACAACCTTATCAACAATACCCGTCTTAAGAAAAAAAGAACCAGTCAAGAGACATACAATTTTAAACCTTATTCCTTTGGAATACGGTCCCTAATCTGTACATCAAAAATAAGGTGCGGCAGTAGTTGCTGTAAATTCTTACATTTTACAACGAAGGCAGTTCCGTGATAGGAATGAGCGGCCATTTGTATGGTAATCTTATAGAAATATTTCGGTATGTGTCGCTGGTGTTTGCTTAGCCTCGAGGCTATCTTCAAGGCACGTAAATACCAAGTTATAGTGACAAAATGTTGTACATACATAATTTATTTGATATACCTGCAGTATGTTAATGGGAACTCGTTTTATTATTAGCGAAGACTTGGCATTCTTATCGCAGATGGCGTCTGTCGCATCAGCTGTGCCTACCCGAGGATATGGTGATAGGTGGTATTTGCTTATCTACCTATTATGTTAAAATACACCTGAACTACTTATTCGTATATCAGTAAAATACTAATTAAGGAGTAACAATGCGAAACGATAAAATCAGTACTTACCTAACACTTTTTCATTCAAACTAGCGTACCTAAAAGTGATTTAATAAAACAAAAAGTTGGGAGATTATTTTCTTGTCTATTGTTTGTTACGTAATTGAAATATCGAGTATGATGAATAGTTCGCGTGACTTTGAATGGCAAACTTTAGTTTGTGTGCTGGGAAAAAGTGAAAATTGTCTATGACATTGACAAATTTCGTAGCGGTTTCCACGCTTAATCTTGGAATAGCGGGAAAATCAAGATCATTGATCTTTTACTTTATGTATGTTAAAGCTGCAAACAGTTACAATGCGTTAGGTCGTTCCAATCTAAGCTACTACTTTTCGTGTATTGTCTATGAGACGTTCCAAGATACTAAGGGCGATGCGCCAGGTATATTTCTTGCCCGTTTTTCTCCATAGGTACCAACTGCTTTGTAATTGGCAACTAGCTTCATCTTTTGTGACAAACCGACCCTAAAGTTAAGAAATAAACATTTTATACGAATAAATGGCTGGGTTTTTAGGGCTCTCGTAAGAGATTGTTATTGTTGTGATTGTGATCAGTAATTAATGTTCTTACTACAATCACAACAAAGAAAACAAAGCAAGGTTACTCAAAAACTCATCTCAGAATCCCAATTTCATTGCATTAAGCTCTCTTGACAAGTGATGCGAAGAGCAATCGAAGTTACACCACACCCCATAAGTAAGACGATTGGGTATTTGAAAGGGTAGTCAATAATGTTACTTTTTATGAACTGTCAAAACGCGGAATTTGTACGTGATTTGTATGAAATATAACAATGTGACGTCACAGATTTTTAGAATCAAATGGAATACTTATTGGCATTAAATGCAATTTTACAATTATATCTTCGCATAATATTTAATTTCTGTACGGTGATAGAAGTTTTTAAAACGAGCGGTCTTTTTTCTATGTTATTTCATATTTTAGTTTTGACCGTGTCAAATAGCAACTATATCGGTCTCACGATTGATCGCAACTACGTAATTAGGTTAATATGGGCAGACCTTAAGCATTACAAACATACATAGCATGTGTCCATACATGACACAGATGCCATATGACTCATAAAATGATAGCAGTCAGAGTGGAAACGTTGCTCTGATGTTCATGGGAACATTAATCTCGGTGTTCAATCAGAAGTTGGTGTAGCAATTGTTCGTATTTCATCATCATCATCACTTCAGCCGAATGACGTCCCCTGCTGCATTGTTATTCTGTAAATATCTCACCGTGAGAACTAAGGTGAAATGTGCTGTCAATAGTGTCAATCCCTAGCGTTAGGTGTAATGACAGTACACTTCACGTTCACTTCACTTAAGTTTTCACGTTAAGATTTTTACGGAAGCAACCGGCCGGAAATATACATTTGTACTTATTTCATAATTGCCTGAAAAAGTGC
Organism: Hyppa rectilinea; assembly: GCA_951799385.1. NCBI lineage: Eukaryota > Metazoa > Arthropoda > Insecta > Lepidoptera > Noctuidae > Hyppa > Hyppa rectilinea. Next base: position 3,165,507 of record OX637320.1, on the reverse strand, counting down.
AACGAATTTTTCAGACAATATTTTTTTATTTAACTTTGCTTTTGCGATCGTGGAGTTCGAAATTGCCTTGTAAGTTGTAATTCTCCTTATAAATGAAGAGCAACAACACAAAAAGTACTAACATAGCTTTGTATTCAAAAATTCCTCCACGCCGCTGTCCGCCGGAAACACGTTCAAATTCTGGCAGCGTTTATGAATATTGTTCTGTCTCAGTTCATGGACTTACTTCAAGGACTGGCAAATACTATAAACATGACATGATTCTTAGACTCCATCCAAGTGTTCAACGTTAATGAATAGAAGGAGGAATAATTAACTAAAAATATACCATAGAATCCATCAGCACATGGCTTCAAACAAAAAGTACTGTTCAATTGATGTCTAACCTCTTTGGAATCTATGCTGCTCAGCCTTGAACCCAAAACAGTGGAATGTTGACGAAAACGAAAGTCAAACGGAACGCGCTAAGTAGGCCCGGCGCGACCTCTACGGTTCACTGCTTCCATGGCTTTGTTTTATTCTTGACATTACTGGCCGAAAATACACGGAAAATTTCTTAACGTTCTAAATTTAAAAGATATTTTTTTTTACAAAAAAGAATTTCGAAATACTTTGAACTCTTTTTAAAGTTTGCTAAGGATTAGTTAGCCGCTTTTTAAAGGAATCCCCAACCTCTTTTCGAAACTTGACATTAACTTACTTCTAATTAGATGGCACTGACCTTAGGTGCAAGAAAACATCGTGGGAAAATAAACCGCAAACACATGAAGCCCCCACTGAGCTGGCGTGCCTAGTGATAAATTTCTTCTTTGATCTGTATGTGTAGTTTTTATGTTTCAGTAGGACTATCCCGCTGTAAGATAAACCGGCTGAATGAAAACAAAATATTTTTAGGTGGAAATTGAATTGTTATAAAAATATTCGCAAAACACGCTTCTGATTGTCATAATTTTGTTTTATTTAAGAACCAAACAGTAAGTAAGTACTTACTGTTATGGATGACGGCATAAGATGACAGCATACATTTTTATTTTCTTTTATCAGTCTTCACCTTGTTGTCGTCAATTTAAAATCAATAAGTAACGGTATCATCAGACCCCTCTTTCCCACTGGGCACTCTGGGCAAGTGCCCAGGGCCCCGTGATCGATAGGGCCCCCCTAGTCCCTGCCAGATCACTAAACGATAACCGATATTTATTGCTGAAAACTTTTTTGATTCGAATAAATCGAACCTAAATTACTGACTACAATATTAACCAGTTTGTCGCTGATGTCCATAGAATGTGATGTGTTCAAAAATCTCGATTTTAAAGAAGTGATTAACGATTTTGCCCATCTCAAATCGAGAAGGGTTCCTCTTCAATGAACATAGATTCTTAAGTACTAGCCTGTGAATGTTAAAAGAGCTACTTTTGTGGATTATATTACATTATCTATTCATTTAATGTGACTGTCAATAAAAATGAATCTAGAAGCTTGCTAATCTACTTTCTTTGTGTATTCTAACAAAATAGGGTTCTGTCAAAGTCATAGGGGCCCCATTATCCTAATATGCCCATAGCCTCCAATAAGTTAAAGACGGCTTTGGGTATCATCAGCATAAGTTTACGGTAACCAGTGACTGTACACTGACTAAAACAAAAACAAAACTTACTTTTTCCTTTGTGACTGATGCTTCTTTCTTCTGATGTTCAAGCAGAAAAAATTTATTATCCTTTTGAACGCCAGAGCATAAACGCACGCGCGTGCCCTCCACGCCAAGATACAAATTTATTTCTTATTGTTATCATGAATTTTCCAATATCCACGGTGTCTTTTAATTTGATTCATGTCATTCAATATGTACGAGAGCTTCAATTTTTAAGATAATTATATAAACACACAAAAAAGTAATGATTTAATTGTTTATTTCGTGTTATAGTTTACCCGCACATCTTTGTGTCGTTGGCGTACAGGGCATGCGCTTGCTAGTCACGGATGTTTGACAATGGCGTTCAAAAGATTATTTTATTCCCTACCCAAGTGTATTAGGTTGCCCTAGCAAACATTTTTCACATACAAGCTTCTCAATAACACCTTGTGTGTTAATAATGTAACAATACCAATTATTATTGCCTATATGTTACGAAAGATTCGTACCCAATAGGAAACTTAGAAACCACGGCAGCGTACTACTCAATCATTCGCCACATGTATTGTGACAACAACCCGCATTTAAACAACAACGAAATAATATACAGAACACGTATTTCCGTATTTACAACAATGCTGGTTATGATAGTCGTAAAACTGACAACTTGGCCACGCTTTCTCACGGAATTATGTAACGGCCACGGTTTTTGGCGGCTGTGGTTCTTGGACAACGGGAAGTGTGCCCAGTGCATACTAATCAGAACAAAGTGAATCGATTGCGTCAGGGTAACGTGTATTGACATGTCTGGCAAGGGTCAAGGAAGGTTACAAAAATGATTGTTACAAAAAAGAAAAAAAATCGACGAATTAAAAATTAAATGGTTTATGCAACGTTTAAGTTAATGGTGAGGTGCGTTCATATTAAATGATAGGGGCGTTTATTGTAAAATGGGTTATTTATTATTCTTATTAGAATGATGTTAAATCAGGAGGCGCTCGTGGCTAAGTACTAACAGCCGTACAGGTCGATCCATCAGGTTAAGCTACGCTTGCCGGGGTTGGCCGTGGATGGGTGACCATCTTTACATAACGAGACTCCTCCGTGGCTCGGAAAGCACATTCAGCCGTTGGTCCCGGCTGTCATTTAATTTTGTGCATCTTTGACAGTCGTTACAGGTCGTCAGAGGCCCCAAAATCTGACAGCTAGTCTTACCAAGGGGTATCGTATTGCACAGTTACTGGGTTGTGGAGGTCAGATAGGGAGTCGCTCCATGTAAAATACTGGAATTCAGCTGCATCCGGTTAGACTGGAAGCCAACCTTAGCATAGTTGGGCAAAGGCTAGGCTGATGATTAGATGTTAAATCAACGGAAGCAAGAAGATATTAAAATATTTAAGAAACTGGTTGGATAACTAAAAAAATCTGGGTTAACTTCACGACATTATCACATTATAAAGATAATAACTGGAAAACAACGATTGACAATCGATTGATTCATTTGCCTGATGCTCACAAATAAATCGATACTTTATTTGCAAAATGAATCAATGTAATCAAAAATGTTATATCATTTAATAGTCACTTATTTTTTACGGCCAGTCTGGCTTTGACGAAGAATAAAACTGTGCGGAAAGGTTAATTAAAATATTTTATTGTTTTATGCTTATCTCAGACTAAAAACATAACTTTAGCAGATTGTAATGCACCGCGGAATAGCTTACATGTAAATGGAAATTGCACTTATTACATAATACAAATTACTTTGTCAAAGAAAACAGCAAAGAAGAAAGAAGGATACCTATCGGAAACAGGACTCTTTATTGAATTAATGAATTCAGCCAGCCAATAAAATTCCTTTGCTAGTCCTTAAAGTTGGTGTTATTTAAATGTTAAATCTGTTTCTATAACATACATATGAAACTCAAACTCTTCACTTCTCATTTCAACGCCAAATATGACATGTTGCGCTTACCTTTGATTTGTCACTCTCGTCGGTTCTGAACTCTAAGGCATTGTTTAGTATGTACCTACGTTGATTAAATTTAGTTACCTTTATTCCCTTTCTTACCTAGTAACTCAAGCTAAGAGCCATGCCAATGTTATCTCATATTTTGAAGCAGCGTAACCAAATGGAACTACTTTTGAATTCAGAATGGCTTATTTATTTTTTAAAGCAAAAACCACATTTCCATTCAGCCTTTAGTTGTTATGCGATCGGAAGTAACTTGAGGTGTGAATAATCGATTTAAGTGTTCATGTATAAAACTGATTACATTGACAGTACGTGACATTTGTTCAAATTGATCAGCATTAAATAAAAACAAAAGCGAAGAAGTGAACTGTCGTTTCCTTAGGATAATCTCTGCAAGATCATTGGTTATGCTAATTTTATTCGAAAATATAACCTCATTGGAATATTTAAAAATAAAAAAAATATTTTTAAACTGCGTCTTTTGTAGTTTTGGTAAATATTTGTGCCAGTGTTTAACGGTGACGTTTTGTTAAAGAAGTTTGTATGCAATGAAGGTTTGAATACTTTTTGTTGTTTGGTAAACGAATGACAACCGTTAAACCATAACTTGAATCATCGTTAATTTTGAATGAGTCAGTTCCTGTTATACTTACTGTACTATCAGCTTATAAAAATATGTGTTACTACTGAATCGCGTTCCCTTTTTACCAAGATTAAATATCACAAGGGGGAAATTACAGTTGTGGATGAGTAACAGCATCACGTGATCATGTGTGGGTATAAAAGCAGGAACCATAAATCTGTATGCTAATTGGAATGACAACGTAATTGATCCCTGGAATCGGGTATATATTTCAGTTAAATTTGTAGAACTACATTCAGCAGAGGACATTTAGCTTCATGATTCAGTGATGTGCGCAAACATTTTAGTCATGTGAGTATATCGGACGAGATATTCTACATTGGTTGTTTAAATGCGTATTCTTTGCCTCATTGGTTTAGTGGTCGCAAGCGCTACTGCTGAGCTTGAGGTCGTGGGTGCGATTCCTAGGTTAGGTAAAGTGTTATTGGATTTATCCATCTAGCATTTCTCAGTAGCCTGTAGTCTGGATTTGTGCCCGGTTGATGGCAACATTCTCGCCCCCTATTACACTGAACTATAACAAAACTTGCGAAATGTAGGTGTGCTATAAGTACAAAATAGACAATTAGTCAGCAAATATACAAGATAGAGATATGTTATATTTGTCGAACTCTTAGAAGCCGAGACATATAATATTTATTGAGCTCTTGTTAGATAATATCAACCTGTTGACGTGAGATAAAGACGGTAAGACACATAAGACAATGCTGGTAAAATCCCTGACATTGTCATCGGCGAGTAAGTGAAATTTTACGCTATAAGTGCTTCTCAAACAGCTATCGTGGATTAGATAGCGTTTGCCGACTTTCCCTCTAAGAGTTTGTGAGTCTTTCTCCGTAATGACTTGAGTAAATCGTATGAGGATCTCTCTCTCAGGAAATGCTAATCTCTAATCACGTTGGAAGCCATGAAAATGTGACCCGGAGTCCGGATACGACTTTTAGATTATCAACAAGTAGGTAATTGTGAATAATAAATTAACAATAACAACAGATAAGTTCATTTGTTTATGATTAGAAATATTTCTCTGAATAAATATGAGATAAATGTCACGTGTTGATGTTGATAAGCACATAAAAAAAGAATTATTTTTGTGATAAGCTTCCGTCTACTGCACGTTTGTTTGGGACATGGGTACTGATATTTTTTTTTCATATGGCATCTCGCAGCTCAACCAAGGAGATTGTCTATTGCGTATCCGGCCTTGTCTGTGGATGCCTTAATTAAGGCTTCCAGCCAGGGCTTACAAGCAAATGCCGACTACAAGCAAATGTCAATATTTAATTATAGTTTATGTTATGTCAGTGTCAGATAGCTACAGACTGATGCTCTTTTTATAAATTGGTACCCAATAAAAAAGAGAAGAAAAGGTAGACCCTCTAAAAGATGGAGTGACGACATTAAACAAATAGCTAGAGGCTTATGGCCCAGACGGGCAGGGGATAGAGCCATCTGGAACGGTTTGGAGGAGGCTTTTAGGCACCTCAAAAGGATACCCTTACGCCTATCAATACTAACCTTATTTAAGTACAAACCTAACATTACTAAATAAATAAATAAGTACACAACACAAAACTAAATGTAAGGGATAAATAAAGCTGATAAACAAATAAAATAAATAATGTCAGTGTCAATATTCCGTAACAATAAAATTATGACACTGACAGTTCTTCAATGCGGTTCAGATGTATTGATTGAGTTTAGTTTCATTGGTGAAAATTGCCCGATTACAATACAATATAGTTTATTGTTGCAACAAATTGACTAATTTGCAAAACATATTTGTTACAGGTATTGATGTGTTACTACGTTTTGGTCTAGCTCCGTGGATATAAAAGGTAAGAAAACATACAAATTATTAGTAAGTATTAACAAACATTTTTTTAGGCTGGGAGGTACTAAATGACTTGTTGAACTTGAAAGTTCATTGACATCATACAGTAAAGGGAATAACCCTTATCTTCATTGCTCAATCGGTTTCCTTCGGAATTCGGGGTATCCGCAAACATCCAGGATACCTCGTATCTCGGCGGCCACAAAAACCCCCACGTCCGCTCATCCGGTAGATAAGCAGCTCCACTCTATTTGCCGATGAGCACACTAATCGCGACGAGCATGGGAATCTACAATCGAACAGATCAAAAATTTTAAACTTCTGCATTTAAATTTTATCTTAATCCATGTATAAATAGTGCTGTTTTGAACGACATCGCTCATGTTTCATTTCTGCTCCAGTTCCGAAACACAATGCTATCGCGCATGCGCGGCGTTGTCATCAAAGGATGCGTCTGCGCACCGATTATGGTTATTGAACTCGGTATTTATGTATTTATTGCTCTCTCCTGTCACTCTGTGTGCTATTAGATTTTTCGGAAAATGGAAAATAATTTAGCGATGGTTTCATTCTGGTTTTTTTACCTTCGTTTCTATAGCTATTTATTGTTATTAGCTGACCTCATAGACAAACGGAACTTAGTTATGTGTTACCATATCACTTATCTAATGCCTAAATTCAAGTTAAATATGTAACATCGTATTTACTAATACATTCAAGACAGAAAAACAGCACGAATCTATCGAAAACTACAACCAAAAACAAAACCCGGTGACTCAGCTTACCCGTTTTTTTAAAAACCATAACAACAAACAACGGTACTTTCGGAAGAAAAACAATCTATTTGTCTGTCTCTGACGAAAAGTTAAACACGTAACTCTCGATGTTTTTCGCGGAACTTCTACGTCACTGAAAAACAAAAACAGGAGAGCAATATGCGTCATTAGTGTACGGTACTTTTTTATGTTACTGTTCCGTGACCTGATTATTGTTTTGTTTATGTTTAACAAGCTACTGCCAGCAGCTTCACCCCCCGAGCATATACTCCACGGGGACCGCACATTTTTTTTTAGAGATGAAAAGCCTATGTGCTAATTCAGACTATAATTGTACCACTGCGAGGTTCGCCCAGAGGACACGGTAGAACATACGGTGCAAACCTGCCCCGCTTGGGCGGAGCACCGCCGTGTCCTCGTAGAGGCGATCGGCGGCGGCGACCTCTTGCGCCCGGCCCTGGTGCAAGCCATGGTCCGGGGCGAGAGGGAGTGGGAGGCAGTCACCTCTGCGAAAAAGTTATGCTCGCGAAGGAGGTGGCGGGATGGGAGAGAGAAAGGTCCTCCCGTCCCAGCCGCCGCAGGAGACGCCCCGGGCGTCGGGAGCCACGTGACGACTCCCGGCCACCGTAGGCGCGGGCCTGTGGACGGTGAGTAATGGGTGACTCACCGTCCGATCAGCACCAGACCCGTGCCGTATGGCGCGTATATGTTCCACGCGCGCCTCAAAGACATGTCTGCATATGAAGGGGCCCCTCAGGGCCAAGCCTGCCGGGTAAGCGGGATTGTCCGAAAGGGTTACCGCTACCCCGGAACATAAAGGGCTCAGAAGGAACATGGATGGGTTTTAGTCAGTAAGAGTCTGACACTCCCTTCCGCTCCACCCAGAGCGGGAGCAGTCATTGTATGATTTCTCAGCCTTAAAAAAAAAAGACTATAATTGTGAATAAGTAATAACTGTCGCTGTACGGGTCGATCTATCAGGTTTAGCTACGCTTGCCGCAGTTACTTCGTGGATGGGTGACCTCATTGAGAAGACGCCTAGGCTGTGTTCCAGCAGTGTGAACATTATAGGCTGATTATGCACATTTAGCAAAAATCAAACAAAAGACGAACGGCTAAAATCAACTGTTGCCCATCCCTAGCTCTAGGGGCCAACATATGTCAATGTGGGCTGTAATGAATGATTTCCGTACAGAAAATCCTTGGCTGAACCGCAAAACCACAATATAAGTACATTGAATAAGTCATAGATAACAATCTACTGGAAATAAATACGGTACTATATCAATCGGATAAGCACTTTACGTTAACGGCTATCAAATAAACATAACTTTCTACGATTAGTACTTATTAGATTACGCGTTTATACAAACACACCTCGTTTAAGTGGGTCACAGATTAAAAATATTTGATGTGTAGTCATAGATAAAATACATCTAGTCTGTGGTCATAGAGATTGAAGTTAATGCGCAAATTGGTAGGATTATTGGCCTTTGTTATCGTAAACACATAACATGATCGTTCAAAGATTATCGTTTATGATTTCCTGTTGTTTTAGAATACGAAGAGACGCGTAGTTTCTGGTGGTTTCAATTTCCGATCTGACGGAAGTAGACTAACAGTGTCATCCTTTAAATGACAGTTTACTTCAAGCTCACTTCACCTAAGTTTTCACGGTGAGCTTTTACAGCATAGACAAAGTATTTGCAGTAATCAACAAAAGAATGAAAGTAAAAATAACCAACTTATTAAAATTAGAAAAAGTCAAGGTGGTACTGTTTTATACCATGGTTGTGCAATCGTACTACAAAAATATGAAAATTAATATTTTATCGCGAAATTAAAAAAACACTATCAATAATTAAAATTTTGTTTTATATAGATATATTATTTAACAATACGGTGTTTTGTTATGTTAACGCTGTTCTACATTTCACATAACACCTGATATTTCCTACTCAATTATCTAGAAATATTTACCTATCTGTTTTTTTTATGTATTATGTAGGCGTTAATACATAGGTACATAATCATACGTAGGTACTATTTACGTATAATCTTATTTTTTGCCTGATTACCTTTAACTAATTTTAAAATCAACAACAGATAATTTATTGACTCATTATTGTTATGTAAAGAAAGCATTAATTTTTATTTCAACCGTTTCCTATGGCATAAACGTATTAATTTTTTTTCTTGAATAATAAGTCTTTAAACAATCACTATTTGTCTATGGTCCGATCCCATTTGTTTACATTTTCATCAGAGATTTTTGGAACAGACTATACGTACCTACTTTTGGTTATGGCTCTGTAAATAGGCTAACTTTTAGGAAATTATATTTATATTTTGTGACTTTTTTTTTTTAAATTACGATTTTAGGTTGGCTCGTGTCATTGGTCTAATAGTCGCAAGCGCATTTATTATTGTTCGTCTGATTGGCGATCAAGTGTCCACTTAAAAAAAAAAACAAAATCTGTTCAGCCGTTGAGACCTACGATGTTGCAGACAGACACACAGATGCAATACGTTAAACTTTTAACACCAAAAGACACTGTATTGTACTAAATAACCCTATTATGAAATAGTGTTCAGGGTCGGCCATTGTGCCTTTTATATTATTGATTATTTGATTGTGAACGATTAGTGCTGACTACATAATCCTGTTACATAGCATTTGCAAGGTTTTACTGTCCATACATGATACAGACAAGCAATAGTACTCACAACATCGCACTTATTCATCGTGGGGGAAATTGCCGGGTTTAAACTGTATTAGCCAGTCTACAAGAAGGAAACGGGGTAACTTCCTAAGTTATCCCGGAGTAACTTTCATACAGTGACTTATGGAGGCTATTTCAATGTAGGGTACATTCTAGAAAAAAAAACAAAAACAGACAAAAATTGTTAAATGATTAACGCAAATAATTGAATATCAGCGGGATTGTCCGAAAGGGATGTTCGTATAACTCGTCAAAATGTAAGGAACAGCTGATTTTTTTTTCGCGATTTTAGGTTTGGTCCCATAATAAAAGTTGTTCATAATGATGAGTACAATGACCTCTTAAGAGGTTTCTGGTGTTTTACAAATAACCCTGTATACTATGTAGAGTAAGTGTTTAAAATTTTCAGATTTAAGATCTCTGCTGTATGCGCTCGTATAAAGTTCATCATACACTACCCGCTAATCTCGTTAATGGGTTAACAAAGAAACAATTAGCATGAAAACACAAAGTGAACCCACATTTGGCACAGATTTGATGACCTACGTATGTAGGTACCCTACAAATATTACTAAGCCGTGTTAGTTAGGGTCGAGAACAAACTATCTTCATTTCAAGAAAAAAGAAAAGTTACTTCAATCATTCAGATTCCAGTTTCAAGTATAAACTCTACATCCTTCGGTAGTTTTGGTAAATATTAAAAAAAAACCTTAGCTCAACAAAAAAAAGTAATCTTAGAACGCCTAAAGAAAGTGAATATAAGGAAAAATCTCGTGTAACAACAGTAATTACATTAACGTGACGTGTAATCAGTAGCTCGTAATTAGTGCCAAATTATCATCTCTTACGATAGCCCCCGGTCTTCAGCAGGCGAATACTTTTAATTGGTAGAAAATGAAAGTCAGTAACCACTGCTGAGATGGTTAATTGTCAAGTTTTATATAGCAGCAATAAAAATGTGCGTCGAAAGACTTTGTTGACTAAGTAAGTAATAAGTTTTAAATTGAAATACAGTCGCACGAAGAAGTGAATTCAGAAAATGAAGTAGAATTAGCGTGTAACCATATAATTGATTGAATGCTTTATATCTGTGACGCGCTATTTATCTGTACTATCTATACCACGGATATCGATCTATAAGTACTAATATTATAAAGAGGAAAGATTTGTTTGTTTGTAACGAATAAACTCAAAAACTACATAACGAATCTGGATGAAACTTGGCACAAAGATAGATTATAGTCTAGAATAGCATTTAAGCTATGTTTTTATTCCGGAAAAATGTACGGTTCTCGTGGGATAATTTCCTACATACACGCGGGCGAAGCCGCTGGCAAAAGCTAGTTGAAACATAAAGAAGGGGAGTGCTACACTACACTACTTTGTTATAAATAACACTAAAGATTTGAGACGCACTAACGGTATACTTGTTCATAAATTCAAGTTCGCTCAGCGAGCTATTGAACAGGCTTTTTTTTTTAAATTATCAAATGACTCCTCCCACTCTGGATGAAGCGGAGCGAGTGACAGACTCTGACTCACTAAAACCCATCCATATTCCTTGTTTAGCCCTTTATGTTCCTATGCTTGTAACTTCAGGTGATCAGGTAGAGAACCAAAGTTGTCGACATAGCTCACAGAATAAGCAAACAGGCCGGCCGTATTAGCCGTAAAACTGATGACTGTTGGGATAGACGTGTTCTTGAGTGGTCGGTGAATCGACAAACGTAAGGTAGGATCCCCTAAGGTTAGATGAGCGGCAGTCTCCGCAAGGTGGCAGGTATAACCAATTCACTTTAGCGTGGCAATAGCGGTCATTTACCCACCTACATTTTCTAACATTCTTTATTCCAAAAACTGAAATAAAGTCCGTTAACATCCTGAATTAATATCTATTGTGATATTCAACATATTCCAATAACTAAAAACCATGCATAGTTTAATAATTGGGTTACTACGGAGAGACATTAGGCAAAGGGCAATGACCGCTTTTGCCATGCTAAAGTGAATTGGGTATAGCAGCTGGATGAAGGTTGCCGAGAATCGAGCTGAATGGCGTGCAGTAGACTATTTGACTATTTTCGGTCAAAAACTAAATATGAAATCACATAAATAAAAGACCGCTCATCTTAAAAACTTCCATCACCGTACAGAAGTTAAATATCATGCGAAGATGTAATTGTAAAATTGCATTTAATGCTAATAAGTACATATTCCATTTGATTCTCAAAATCTGTGACGTCACATTTCATACAAATCACGTACAAATTCCGCGTTTTGACAGTTCATAAAAAGTAACGTTATTGACTACCCTTTCAAATACCCAATTGGAGAGGTCTATGTTCAGCAGTAGCTGATGATGATAGTGATGATTATAATAAATCTGGTATCAGCTATCATATTTCAAGATGTCCTCGCCCCTGACATTATACACATACGAACAAACATAACTACATTCAGCGTTGACTACAGTATCTATATATTATATTCAACACGCCGTTACTCCGGTTACATCATAATATAATTGAATGTACATAATCTTAGACAGGTTTAATTAAAAAATAAATCGTAAAAAGATGTTACGCTACCAAACAGTGTCTATCAACGGAGTAAAATGTTTAAAGCGTTTTCACTACATATTTTAAAGGAGAAAGCGTTTAGTTTAGATAGAGTATTGCTTAGTAATGCTAAACTGTAATTGTCACCTAGCTTTCTTCACAGTCAGCTGAGGTAAAATCTGTGATTTGGTCCGAATTAATCGCATCTGCTTGAACGAATTTTTGTTCGACCGAGTGTACTTTTGCGGCAAGTCGTATCAGCATCTTTAGTAAGTAGTTATTTTGTGATACGATTTTTTATCTAACTGCTGTTTTTAATTCTGTGATCATTGTACAGGCGCTAGCACATCAATCTATCCCTAACTGTCAAATTATCTCCATTGAAAATGAACCATACCTTTTTGCTTTTTGTAATAAAGCTGAAAAGCTATCAAAGAAGTTTGACAGATTTGGGTAACAATGATGTGCTAGCCTCTGTATATTAAATAGTACCAAAAATAAGTACTTTTAAACTTACTAACTTGCGTTGCGAGTATCGTACTAAACCCTTAGGCCCGGCGCACATTGGTGGCACGGTAAGGTATTTTGAGGCGAACATTGAAATTTCAACTTTATTTTCATACAGTTAAGTTACATTTTTAATCTTCGCCTCAAAATACGTTTCCATGCCGTGCCGCCAATGTGCGCCAAGCATTAAACGTGCGTTTAAATGTTGTAATACGTTTTGACCTAAATCTTATTACATATCTAAATTGGTTAACTTTTTTTAACGGACGTCAAAATCACAAAAATGCATTACGATTACTTATCTAAATTATACCAGCAGTGACCGACTTATCGCTTACAAAGCAGGCGTTTACCGCCATACACAATCTTTTTCAAAAAAGGGGACAGTGTTTAACATTGTAATGCTTCCGTAAAACTCTGCAAGTGGTAACTTTCACCATCTTTTCAAGGACAAAAGAGTATTGTTTGCCTTTAGTATGCCGGTGGCAATTGACAACGCTTCTAGTTTTCAAAACGCAACATTGTTTTGCTCACGTACTGTTGGCTTATTGGCTAATCAATTAGTTTAGCCATGGATCTGGTTCCGTTCTGTCTGTCTGTCATGGCAGGTTACAAGTTCCGTCCTATATTCGTTAATTGTGTGTCGTTTGGGCAATGGTGTTTCCGTCAATTATTTCTGTGTGGTCATACGATGGAACTGAGGCCTTGAGCATTAAAGAGAGAAGGGTTTTTGAAATTTGAATTTCGAATATGTTTATACCGACTTTGCTGAATCGCTAATCTGATTTCACGCGCATGAATTAAATAGACTGATTAATTAATTCGGAAAATGCACGAAAAATATTTATTCCAAGGAAATTATTAGTATGATAGTAAAATTACTGTTTTCAATTTATGGATAGAAGCTCTCGTGATACAAATTCCTAATCCCAAACTGGCATAATTTAATAAACGCGCTATACATCTTAATAAATTACACAGTAATGCGTGCAACATGGCCGCATATGGTGGTAGACGTCATTACGCGCAAATTGGCGCAAACGTCGGAACATTAACATTCTAGCGCATGCGCCAATCTAGAAACTGAACATCGCTCCTGAGAGGTTAGAAACTTTGTTGATAAAGCTGCTGGTTGATTAAGGCGAACATTTAATGGCGAACCGAATGGTTAGATTAGCACTTAGGTAGGTCACTCAGTCCATGAAGGACTTTATTTTTTTCAATGATCTTGAGTAAGTGCGATCTGGGGAAGTGGGTTTTCTGATCGTAGAGTCAGTTTAATTGTCATTGTTATTTAAGGAGTGCCTACTGTCATACCCCATACCCAGTGTAGATTCCAATCTCACAAAGTTTAAATCTTTGACAGACGTTTATAAAAAAAATCTTTTTGAGTGAAATAACAGGAGTGCATATAAAATAACATGTACATAATATCAGGTATTATGTACATCGTCATCATCATTCTCCTGCCCTTATCCCAGTTTATGTGAGGTCGGCCCAATATGCCTTTTTCTTGCATACTTTTAAATAACTATTATTAGGTATACATACAAAATAAAAACGTTGCCATACTTTATGCCTACACATTTTTAAATAATTTCGGAACAGGATAAATAGCTATGTTTTATCAATATTTGTCGTAAATTATACAAATAGAGCAATAAAATAGCTGTTGAATAATAATTGTGAAAACCCACCGACGAACATGATTCACTGATGCATGATAAATAGAAGTTCAGATAAAGACCTGTTTGCATATATATTTTTTGAAAAAAAAAAATACTTTAACGTAATTGTAATTGTACAGCAAGCAAATCAAGTTACCACAAACTATAAAATTTCAATTGATTTTGAATTTAATGTTCAACGTTTTAAGGTTCAGTCAATATCTGATTGTTTGCATTGAATAGGCTCCGAAACTACTAAACTGATTTGAAAAATTATTTTTCTGTTGGGAAACTACACTATCCCCGGGTTAAATAGGCTATATTATATTTTGAAAAAATTAGGAGATCCTTACTAAAACTCCAATTATGTAACAATTTCCGACCTCCATACTGGTGAGGCCGCGGTCAGAAGCTCATTTCATAGTAACTAAAGGAACATGAACAGGATTTATTAGCGGCTGTGTTCGTGTGGAGATACAACAAGACAGTAGAACGCACGCGTAAATGAATGACAACATTAACATTTTCACTCGCTGACCGATAGCGGCGTCGATTTCGCTTCTTCTCGGGAACACATCTAGAAAATCTAGGCCTTATAAAAAACATAACAGGAATGTGTGCAACGGTCGAAAGTCGACTCTATTCCGTGAAAGACGGAAACGCACTGCTTACAATCCGTTTATTTTTCATTCTGTAATTCTAAATGGTAGTCTTTTTACACGCTTTTTTGTTATTTATGCTGTATGCGATAATGGTTTAGTAATGAACAACTGCAGAATAGTTTATCTTTAACTAAGTTTATTATTTTGAGGTTATAATCTGTGGTTAACAAAGTCCATTTCTAATTTTGCGTCTTTAAAACTACATTTTTTTTCTTACTGGCCAGTGTTAGTGGCTCTAAAAACAAGAATATAGGATTTAATTTCATTTTTTTTTAATTTCGTTATGACTCCCGCTAGTCTATGGTGTCTCAAGTGTTTCTATGGAAATTGTTCTACCAGAGTCCGATTAGCCCTGTCTATAGAAGCATTTATAGACTGTCAAGCTCTATGGTATTACCAAAACAAAATCGCGTGCGAAAAATCTTTAAAAACACGGAGTTATTTATCTCACTGTTACAATTACAAAATTTTAATTCATAACTGCAAATTCACTGGCTATCCGTAATAAGAAAATGTCTGTGAACAAATTAACTATTCAATACTTTTGTTCCGTAACATCTAGATAATATTTTGACCGGGTTAAAATTCATTTAAAAAGATGCTTAAAAATGAGAAGGTAATTTTGCAACTGTTGTTTCATGTCTGTAGCGTTAGGTAACAAGTTTTAATAAAAGGTTCTATTTGACTGATTATGTATATTAAGTCTGTTTGACTGAGCACCGGTTGGAAGAGCGCAAGCATAAGCATAATAGCCTATAATGTTACCACTGCTGGGACACGGGTCTTCTCTCGGTGAGCCCAGTGCGGGTTGGTGGGTCTCCTCACATGTCCTCCGAGTTTTTGGTTCTAAGACATGCCCGTTTCCTCGCGATGTTTTTGAGAACAATAGTGATGAAACAATTTACTGGTAAATTTTCTGGTAAAACCTGTATTTTCTGCAAATAAATGATTCTTATTCTTTACACAATGTGAAGCGCTTGTCTGGGGTGGAACCTACAACCTATAAACTCGTTACGACTGTTGAGGTGGGGGACTTTGTAGTGATACCGAGTAATGATTTCCTATAGAATTATTGGTGTTGCATGTGTGTTGGCATGGTAGCAATAAACAAGGTAAAAGTTTTTTTTTTGCTCAAGTTTAACGAGGTAAAAGTTTTTTTTGCTCCTAGCCCGCAGCAGTGTCGACATGTTTAAAAAAAAAGTCTACATTATTTTGGCCCATGCCGCGTTGCTACAGTTTTAAAGTCCCACTGACCTACTAGAGGGAATATAAACTCCAGTTATAAAACTCTAGTTAACAGTAGTAAAAAAATAAGAGCACATGTAAAAGATTTTATTTTCGCACGAACGTCAGGGGCGTCGACCTCATTGTAATTTCACGTTTTCAACACTCACAAACTGTAATTTGCGTAATTACAGCATAATTTCGTTGCGAAAATTAATTGTACGGTAAATTAATTAGATATATTGTATTGCGTTTTCCTGGAGAAGTTTGGTATGAAAGCATGACTGTGTGCGAAGTTATGATTAATTTCGTTATTGTATGTATTTATTTTAACCGTTTCGTCTATTGCGTAATATATATAACATCAGTCCGGTATTTCCCAAAGGCTAAGGCTGGACTCACTCACTCTGTTGAAATATTATAGACAATTTTGAGAAAATCATAATCTGAAAAAATCTGATTGTGTGTGTTTATAAGGAATTTTTGGGCATTTCCGGGCTTTATGAATTGAGAGTGTGTGTTGGACGCGTTTGACGCAGGAAGCATAGTGGACGAAGAATGTCAGCGCGATTGTCCGAAAGGGTGACCGCTGGCCCGGAACATAAAAGGGTAAAGAAGGAACATGGATGGGTTTAAGTCAGCAAGAGTCTGACACTCCCTTCCGCTCTACCCATAGCGGGAGGGGTCATTTGATGATGTTCCACTCTCAAAAAAAAGGCACAGGTGTGTCTATAATAAACCCATATTTCGCTCGTTAAGTCCCATCTCTGGACTCTGGACTGCTACTGAGAAAATCCAAATCGAATAATCCAATAACACTTTCCTCTTCCGAGAATCGCACTTAGGACCTCATGCTCAGCGGTGCCGTTTGCGACTACTAGACCAACGAGACACTCATTTGGCAGTCATAATTGCGTAATAGTTGGTTGTAATAAAACGTTTAGCACGTTTAATTTAACACTGATCAATTTAATGTCTGTTTATTGATTGGTAGAGTGGACGGAACAAGGACTTTGTCTGCACGAATGTGTCCTATGCATAGCTATTATGTTATGTTTAAGTAATTGTGAGACTTCCATCTCGATATAGATCGTAGCTTTATTTTGAACTAACAACCAGCCCCGGCCTCGCACGGCTTTTCAGTCTTGACAATACATCGAGATTTCTATATTATAACCATGTTTAATATTATATTATATAAATTATTTTACACATACTACTGCCTAAATAAATACGTTAAGTGCTGGTGAAAACCGCATAAAAAATCATTGTGTAGTTAAGGAGAATAAGCACACAGACACACACAAACAGACACGAAGGTTAACGTAACGGTTTTGCTGTCAAATGTCGATTACGCTGGCCTTAAACTTAGTTTAACAAACGAAAGCTTTAAACGCATGTTTGAATGGATGACTCGGTCAAACAGCCTAGCCTTTTCCCTACTATGTTGGGGTCGGCTTCCAGTCTAACCGGATGCAGCTGAATACCAGTATTTTATATGGAGCAACCGCCTGTCTGACCTTCACAACCCAGTGACTGGATAATACGATGCCCCGTGGTAAGACTGGCTGTCAGACTGTCTGGCTTCTGAAGACCTGTAACTATCTGTCAAGGATCCACGAATGACAAGCGGGACAAACGGCTTAACGTTCTTTCCGAGGCACAGAGGAGCTGAGTATATTTTCATTAGAATCTGACGTATTAATATTTTAATAATATTCAGCAGACCATTTCAAGGTAACATTTCAAAAGCTCTAACTAGCCAGACAAATGCTTATTCATCTTTTTACAAAGCTATACTTGGTCGTATCGCTACGAAACGAGCGACTAGGTTCAACGACTCGGCGACATACAGTCAACCGCATGTCTATGGTAACAGTGACAGTATGATTTTGACTGTGGCTTTATTTCCAAGCAGTAAGAGCGGTTTTCGCAGCGCGTATTTGATTACTGACGTGCGTGACATTATGCTTGCCGCGCCTGTGTTTTTTTTGCGCACACGTGTTGACTTGTTCTGCCATGCCCAATTGCCCAAGCGACGATAAGATTTTAAGTTTCTTTTAACTATAGATTAAATAAAGGTAAATATTTGAACTGTTAGTTGTATTAGTTAGTCTCATTCATCATCTTTATAAATTAAAAAAGAAAAGTTTTGTTCATGAACAAGTTTTTTATTAAAATGACCAAACGCCAATGATATTTAAATATAAGTAAAATACTTATGTATACATAATATCATTGCCCTACCCCTTTTTTTTTTTTTTTAAGGCTATAAATCATCCAATGACTGCTCCCGCTCTGGGTGGAGCGGAAGGGAGTGTCAGACTCTTACTGACTAAAACCCATCCATGTTCCTTCCGTAGCCCTTTATGTTCCGGGGTAGCGGTAACCCTTTCGGACAATCCCGCTTACCCGACAGGCTTGGCCCTGGGGGGCCCCTTCATATGCTGACATCTCTTTGAGGCGCGCGTGGAACATATACGCGCCGTACGGCACGGGTCTGGTGCTGATCGGACGGTGAGTCACCCATTACTCACCGCCCAGAGGCCCGCGCCTACGGTGGCCGGGAGTCGTCACGTGGCTCCCGACGCCCGGGGCGTCTCCTGCGGCGGCTGGGACGGGAGGACCTTTCTCTCTCCCATCCCGCCACCTCCTTCGCGAGCATGACTTTTTCGCAGAAGGAGGTGACTGCCTCCCACTCCCTCTCGCCCCGGACCATGGCTTGCACCAAGGCCGGGCGCGAGAGGTCGCCGCCGCCGATCGCCTCTACGAGGACACGGCGGTGCTCCGCCCAAGCGGGGCAGGTTTGCACCGTGTGCTCTACCGTGCCCTCTGGGCGATCCTCGCAGTGGTGACACCCGGGCGTTTCCTCCCGCCTGATGATGTGCAGGAACCTCCCGAAACATCCATGTCCGGTGAGGACCTGCGTCAGGCGGTAGGTGAGGGCGCCGTGACGCCTCTCTAGCCACTCCTCAAAGAGGGGCCTTACCGCCACTATCGTGGCGTGCCCTGCGCTGGGTTGCGACAGTCGCTGATTCCAGGCCACCATGAGATCGCGCCGGAGGTCCGTCCGCTCCGCCGCAATTTGCTGCGGAAACGGAGTTTCCCCCCGGCTTAGTACCTCCACGCGCCACTCGAACAGGCGCGCGAGGACTATCGCCTCCAGATCCCACGGCGGCAGTCCGGCAAGGAGGCTTGCCGCCTCGCCCGAGATCGTGCGGTACCCCCGGATTAGCCGAATGGCTACCACCTTTTGGGGCGCGTTCAGATAGTGAGCGGCTCGTCGCCGCAATGAACGCGCCCACACCGGGGCCCTGTATAGGGCCATGGACCGCACGACTCCCGCGTAAAGCCTCCGGCAGGAGGCGTTTGGCCCCCTCAGATTGGGCAAGAGCCGCTTGAAGGCGGCCCCAGTCCGTTCCAGCTTGGGGGCCAAACGTCGGAAATGCTCCACGAAATTCCATCGGCTGTCGAGGACCAGACCCAGGTATTTCATCGTGGTCTCGACGCCGATGTGAACCCCTCCTACCGTAAGTTGGGATCCCGATGGTGGCCTATTCCGAGGCCCATGAAAGGACATGGCCTCGGACTTGTGCAATGCCACCTCGAGACCCAACTGCCGGATCCTCTCAACGACTATCGCAACCCCGCGTGTCATCGCGTCGGCCGCCGCCTGATGCGACCTTCCCTGCGCCAGGACCAGCGTGTCGTCAGCGTAGCAAACTACGCTGACGCCGTCAGGGAGTGCCCTACCCCTGTTTTAGTATTTCTTAAAAGTACCTACATTGTATTAAAATAAACTAAGTATTTCCTTACTTCATAAACTGTAAACTAACATGACAGCAATATATTTGTTTGCTTGCCAGGAATGTAATGTTATCGTGTCTCAGTATACGCATTAAAGCGATACTTTTGCGTAATTATGGACATGGTGTATGGAGAAAGTGATTAAACAAAAGACGAGTAAGAAATCTTAGCGAACTCCATGACACGTCAAGGTAACCACTAATTTGTCTGTGCAACCCATGAAGGTATAGATAAAAATGGAGACCACACTCAGAACAACAGCTTGAGTCAAATACCTACATATCTCTATCTCACTCTCTGTGGGCCGACCTCTCTTTTTGGTGAGGACGATAGTATTGCTATCTTCTTATTTGAATCTCCTAGTAAATTCTTAGGAATAGTCATCACAATAACAAAATCATAAGTTAAGCGCTGTCTGGTATTATATAAAGTAATAAATAGTTAAAACGCGATTAGTTAATTGTGTTTTTTTTTTTTTAGGCAAAGTTGGATTGGCTCATAACGGAGTTAGAATCCCATTTCCTTAGGATTCGATAAAGTGGCAACATTGACCCTATGTCAAAATAAATAAGAGGCAATATGGCGGTTGTTTACTTTGCGGTTCACAGCTTTAAATGAGATTATTCACGGTATAATTGATATAATTCAAGAAATGGTGCAAAATTGTATAGTGCGTGGTTGCGGAAGTAAGTGGTGTCCAGGAGGTGATATAAGATATCACCCGTAAGTGATTTATGGCATTGAATCATTGCAAACATATTTCTTTGTTTTTTTCACTTTATTTCTACCTAAAATGTTTTATCAGTGTTTTCAAGATATTATTTAATGATAATTACGACCGAATCAAATAGTTTTACATTGAATTTAATTGACTATGTGCAATTTTAATGTTCTGTTTACGTTTTTTTTTGTTTTATGTCATGTTGAAGTAGTGTAACCATATTGAGGATATATCTGGGAATTTCCGTGGAACATGAACTAATTAAAAAAAAAAGTCTTAAGTATTATATATGTCTCTTAAGGATTGTGGACTATGTGATTTTTTTAAATATAAAATCTTTGTTTCTCACTATTCAAAAAATTTAATATCCATCAAATGCTTTTTTTTCAGATTTCCTAAAAATAGTACTCATAGAAAATCGTGGTTATCCATTGTACCATTGAAAAACAAGTTTTATGAAAGTGCACGGATTTGCAATTTACATTTTCAAGAATCAGATTATTATAAAAAAACAAGGCGCTTAAAAGAAACAGCAGTTCCTAATATAATAGATCAAGAAACAGTCCCACCAGCCATGGTAAACATTTAACATAGTTTATATATCTGTATTACAATATATTACGTATTTAGAAATATAGTTCAAATGTATGGCAAAAGGCAAAATTTTATAAAATATATTATAATTTTCAGATAATAAGTTCAATGCATGAAGACTATATGGTGAAAATAGATCCTCTGGCTGTACCAAGCACTAGTTCTGACATTTCTGATAGAAATTTTCCACTTATGGAAATAGCAGTGAAACGTGCTGGCGGCAATATTGAGGAACCAACTGATAAAAAACAATGTCGGAAAGTTCTGGAAAATATAAGCAATCTTAACGAGTTACCTGTAAGTTTCCCTTTCCCATACAAAATATTAAATACTCATTTACATAACATCATATTATGTATAGATTCCATCACGGAATCAATTTACTGTAATGATTTGCATGACACTAAGATAGTTAAGCAAATAGCTAATTCGTTTTTTAACATGCGTATACGTGCTCACTTAAAGAGACATACAGAAAATATACTCAGTGATTTACGTGGTAAGAGACAGAAATTACATAGAGCAATGATATTCAGTCATGTATAATTGAGAAGTTATAAATAAGGTTAAATAAATGATTTAATTCGGAATATGTTTTTTTTTTTTGAGGCTTCACACTGTTCCTATTACAGTTCCGCATAATATATATAAATAATATTCATTTGCCCACATGGTAAAAAATTCTGAACACTGACTAACCCAGAATACTCGAAAAAAGCTGCTGTCCATTATGTTTAAGTAATCTAAAAAAAAATTAAACTGAGTTTTTTTTTTCGCGATTTGTGTATTGTTCCCATAGAAAGAGTTGATAGTAATTTATAAGTACATCCCTAATAAATTCCTTTTAGTTTTTACGCAAAACTAAAAAGTATTTTTCAGCTTCTCCCGAACCCCCACTTATCACAGTCATTCATATCGCATTACCCGCGGTAACTAAACCTATGTCATGCATTCTAATTGCGTATGACGCTATCAATAACAATCTGAATCCATAACGATACTTACATTTTTATGCAGACAAAATTTATAATAACTGTCACAATGATAACTATTTTTCTCTGGTAGAGTGTTGTGCAATTACACCTCTGGTCATGCTCTATTTTCGTGCAAAATTCTGTATAATACATCTACCCAGAACTTTTTGTATGATTAATGACAAACAGCCAAATTTACACACTCAGAAACATCACAAGTTTCACACTTTATCAAACAACTTTTTTCGTAATTTCATAAACATGCATCATATCATGTTGCATACAATCTTTAGAAGCTAGAATCTAAGTAGTAAACAGTGATGTAGAGAAATTTATAAATATGTTAATCACTAAATGGAAAGTTACTACAAGCGTGTCCCAGGAAAACTAAAATAAAGGTTACCCTACTGAGAAAGAGAGGGGCTGCCCACAAAGAGCGAGATAGCGATACATAGGTATAGCTTCAAGTAGGTATTCGGAGTGTGGTCTCCATTTTTATCTATACCTTCATGGTGCAACCCACTTTCCAGCTTTGTTTCCCGCGGAAAACCATTTGACGTATGTCACTTTGACAGCTTATTGTTTTAAAAATGCTGCAATTTCGCGCCTTTTACATGGATACTTTTTTGTGGTATAAAATACGGTCAAGGTGCTCCGCATAATTTTCAAGGCTGACTGGAGTAATTACATTCGATACAAATTGACATAAAAGTTAATATTTTAAGAATCGCAGTTTATCTATTCGGTCCTATGTCATCATTGTATTCTACAGCTACTTATTCATATCTAATTTCCATGCTGCCAGTATCACCAGAAAATAAAACCTCTTTTGATTTAATCATATTTTCAGCCAGCTCTATATTCCGCACATAGCCTAGTTGTGAAACCTGAATAGTTAGTTGCAGGCTTGCAGCGTGGTTTGCGCAACGTATGCGCATAAATAAACTCCAATAAATCAAACCTCATAGTTGTGACAGAGATATGATTGCTGTTATTATCCCCAAGAACCTTAACACTATAATTTGTTGACAGAAGGATTAGCTTTTAAAAGTTTTTTAAGTGCTTTTGTCTTGACGGTAATTATTATGTTCGAGGTTTGAATACAATTTCGAATTAAAATTAAACAATACCTGACAAATAATAATTTGTTATTACGGATTATTTATCTAATTAGTATGTAGAACCTACGTTTAATGTTTCCCATTTCTCAATCTTGGAATTCCAATTATGCCAAGCTACTTAATGGTTGAACTCATTTTCTTAAACAAAAACCATTTTACTCTCACTAAGTGAGTGTGTTTCAAAATGTTTTCCGGCTTTTTCTCACAAACACAAAGACATAACGGTCGCTGGTGTTAATTGACACCAATATTTGTGAACTGGGTTGTGCCAGATTGTCCAACAATTGGTTGGTGATGTTGACCCGTCATCGCTTAATGACTCACCAAGAAAAACACGGCTTTATGAAATTCTTAGTAATTAGTGAAATTTTCTAGTTTTACTGATAAATAAGATGTATTCTACAGTCGTTTTTCATACAAAACATTTATTTATACTAGCTACTGCCCGCGGCCTCGCCCGCGTGGAGCCGCATTCTTTTTCCAAAATAAAAGTAGCCGACGTGAAAGTCCTATCAAAATCGGTCAAGCCGTTTCGGAGATTAGCCGCAACAAACAGACAGACAACAATCCGTACCGAGTACCGCAAAGTTTAAATTTTTTACGGTAGGTACTTATGTACCGTCTATACTTTCATATACATAAATGCATCTGTTATTTTGTCATTAAAAAGGATTTCAGGAAATATTTTTGTCTTTAACATCACGCTACGACCCTTAGCAGCGAGCAAAATGGATAAAAATTTACAAAGAATGCTAAACGAAAACAAAGCATCAGGGCACAGCTATAAGATCTATTTTATGTTAAACAAGAAACACACGCACAAACTCGCGGGCTCGCTGTACATGTACGTACTACGTACTGTAACTTCAACAATACCTGCAGTTTTATTGCACTTTTTCAGTGCACTAAAGCAAAGCTTACTGACTGAACTTTGCGCTATCCTTGACCTCGCGCGGGGTCACGCCTCACTGCGCCAACGCATACTTTCTTCTTCATTGAGCAAAGAGCTTACTGCAACTATTGAAGGTTCACATGACCAAGTTAAAGGCAGTCAAGGTACATAATACTGGTTTTTGTTATTTATTTTTAAAAATATGTTGATGTATGACATAATCAATTTGCTTACCGCAAGATCAGATAGCTTTATTTCTGATTTATTACCTACCGTTTTTCGGTGCTTGAACGATGATTTTAGTTAGTCCGTCATCTAAATAACAATTTTATTTAACTTAGTAATATCAAGGAAGTCAAAGTGACTAATATCTTTATTCTGGCCATGCATAACATGATAAACTGTGTAGTTCAGCCACCAGGCAACATAAAGCTCCTATAATACGGCCGTGAGCCCATGACCAATCAGATGTAATCGTAAACTAAATTAAATGTCCGTTGATTTTATCTCATGTCTTCCGCATAGATCTAATATAACCACAGCGATACTACTATGTGGTTTACGTAAAATCGGTACTAACGACAAGGAACTCACGACTAATTTCGACAGGTTCAGACTTGTTTAGCTGATCATCCAGTGGGCAGTGACGCATGGTGGGGAGGGCGGGGTCTACTCGCCTCCCTCTGCAAAACTACTCGAGTAATTTACTAAGGCTTAGTATGCCAGTTCGTTGCAATAAGCTCCGCCAAGTCCCCTGTCCCTCAGAAGCATCAGCACGGCTGTTCTGCAAAAAACGCTCTGTTGAACCACCGCAACTAGTTACTCTGTGACAAACCATTGTGTGCTTGCACCCACTTAAGTTCTAAGCCAAGACTTGTTGCAATACCTGCAATGGCTTTATGAATATTGAGGCTGTCGCTAGCTGTCGTGCCCAGGTGTCTTAACTCCGGTAGCTTGACGTGTTTCGAATTGAAGATTGAGATTTGCATTGACAGGTTACTGGTCCAGTTCCACAATGAGCAAATACTTCGTTGTTGTATCGCAATTTGCATTAAATAAGTTGTAACTCGACTTGAGGCTTTAGTCCACCTGTCTGTGTGTTAGTTCCAATAAAGTTGGAGGAGAAAGACATTCTTTCACAGTACACAGTACATATTAAAGCAGTGATAGCCTAGTGGTGTAATATTCGGACTGCCAAGTCTTAGGTCTCGTGTTTTCAGATTCATGTGCGTATTGTAAACGGCGACGGAAACATCGTGAAAAAATTGGCATGCCCATTTTTTAACAGTATATGAAGCTAAGTCGGAGGCCTATGGGCAGGATAAAGACTCTGACACCAGGTTAGTCACTAACCACACGTAAAGAAGAAGTACATATTGAAGCTTAAAAACTATAATCCCAATTGTAGTTTTAAACTTATAATATGTACTTTTCTAAAAATCAATCCCAATTATTAAAAACCAAAGGGTGGTTCGCCTTCCTTTGTTTTTCACGAATTGGGCTTGATTTTTTTATAAGACAATGTAGGTAATATTCTTATACATATGTCGATTAATTTATTTCGTATCTTAATGTTTTTACTTAGAATTTATTACTGCATTATGTTTCGTGTAGTGTTTAACTTGAATTTGAATATTGTAATTTAACAATGCGTGCCTTCTAGGGTAGATTTTGAGCCACTTTTAAATTATTTGAAGACCTTGTTGTGTCACAAAAATAGCATTAATAATTTAAGTTTGAATTTAGGTTTAATTCAATATCTAAACAGATCAGCACCCTAAAAATCTTTCCAATCTAATATTCAGATTACCAAACATAAGCTATGAGCATTTAGAGAGTGTAGGTAGTAGTAGGCAGGTATGTATTGTGTTATCCTTAACAATACGTGTAGCTAGCAAGCCCAAAGCTCTGGCATTTGCGTCACCTTCACTTTTGAACTATAACGTAGTTGTATCCATCACGAGCGTTTCGCAACCGCCGTCACGACAGTCCTTTGTCAGTGAGATACGGGCTTACTGCGAACACATAAGCGTTATGTTTGCATGAATATTCATGTGTTGTGCAGTGAGCTCGCTTTTTCTCTGTCTTTAGCTTTAGAGGCGAGAAAATCTCTTTTCTTATTTTTTTGTTAGAGTTGAGGTCTTGAGTAACCGCTTCATTAATAACCATCATTGATTCTTCCGTTGGAAAATGCATACGTATTGAGCAGTTTTAATGTCGTTGTTTCATCTAGCGAAAAATACTAGCAGAAAATACCTAAGGCTTTGCGATATTGGACAATACTTTTTCCATTCTTCTGGCTTCTGGCTGTAATAATTTATGGTCGCATCTGGTCAGAAGTAACAAAAAATAAATTTTATTAATGTCTCACGGTCTCTTTCATTTATAGTCTTATGCATCATCTATTTCGTCGTACTAAACTTAGTCCTAATTCAGTTCTATTTATTGAGCAAACTGGGTATTTAATGGTTCTTCTTTTTTCGTAAAGCTAATGATAAAAGAATATCCTCTGACTCTGCACATAACAATTAGGTATAGCACCAAACTTCCATCATTCCCTTTTTGCTGACTAACTGACGTGCAATAACATTGCCAGTCATCACAGGCTGGCAGCCATCTTAATGCGTCGGCAACCTTTTGCAGAACAGAATAGGCGGTATTTTGTTCTGAAAAAGGTCGAAAGATGCAAGTTATCTTGAGACGTAGTATATATACAGGTATTTCATAATAAAAGATGAAGAAGGTTTAGTCCTTACAAAGAACTGCTACGGTAAATTCGAATTTTGATCTAAAAATTATGTAAAACGGAAGTACTAAGAAGTAATTAAATGGTATATTGATTTTCTGATCGTCGATTCACCAGTTACTAAGGAGCCTGGCAGCTTGGTTGGTAGACAAACTCTAGGGACTAAAACTCGATGGAGATCAGACATCAGATTATGTGTGTAATATTGGGTTTCATCTAATAAGAAGAAAATTAGAGAATGAATGGGCTGTGATTGATGGGGTGCAGTAAAACTTCTGCACCTGTCCAGTGCAAGCTCTCCCGCCTGCGCAGACGCATGCATAATTTATGTCGTGCGCGGATTGCGATTGATATGCGGCGCAGACGCACGAACGCCTTTGCGATATTCAGTCTTTGTTCCCGATGCTAAAAGCACCGCGCTGTCACGTTTGGTAACGGCTGTTGTTTGAATTTTGAATTAGGAATAGCGCAGTTCTGTTCGAATTCGTACGAGAAGAAGTATTACTCGTCTGGATAGCAGCGTTCAGTTGGATAGCTTTTCCAACCGAACGCTACGGGGTTCTATACTTGAATACGATGCTAATTCACTTTTTGCCAGCATAAACGGCATCTATCTCAGAGTAGTATCGGATAGAGCTGCCAGCTCGTGGAACTATAAACTAAGAAAAAGGTTTTATGCACCATGAAGACTATACCACAAAAACTTTAAACTATGAATTCGTGAGCGGCTTTTGATAAAACCACGCATGTACATACAGTGCTTGACATTTTAAATCAACTTATTTTTAAGGAGCGCCTTGTTCTTAAAGTTTACTTTGGACTTATTGTTTTGGCGGTTGAAATTCAAGTTTGCTAGTTTTTTCATCATCCTTTTTACACTAGGCCGCACGTCAATGGTAACAAATCCTTGCGATCATAGCTTAATGTCGAAGTGTTACCATTGACTGTACATAAAAACCTTCTGATTGTTAAAGTGATTTTTCTATTGATTATTATTAATTTTCTCTGTCTTGATTTTATCAAAGTTAACACAAGCGGAGCCCATTAAGTATTTTGTAATGCGAAAGACAACTGACACAGTTCATTTTTCGTTATCAGATTTTAACCACCATTTTTCCAGGCCCCTTTATCATATTTAGCAGAAGTATTAGTACAATGTTGGGAAATAAAAGTCCCTAAGTCATGATCTTGGGCTCTGCAGCGATTACTATGCGCAAACAGAAAATGATAAGATTCCATGTTGATAATACTCGTAGTTATGTCTGTTGTTCAAACAAACGTGTAGGAGAATTTAAGAAACGGTGGAATTTTCCAAACACTTTGACATTGATCTTATTTGCCAGGCTGCCAGGCCAGCCTGGTAATCCCAGGTTTAAAAATCAGTCTCTCCGTCGGTTTTCGTGAGTTTTCAAAGGTTTTTTATTTATTGTTAATTTCATGATATTTTCAAATATTGTAAATTCCATTATAATTTCTAATATTGTTAATTTCATTATAATTTCTAATATTATAAATTTCATTTAAAGTTTCTTATTTTATAAAGTCAGGGTTTTTGATTATAATATTTATATTTTTCGTTTGTCATTTTAACTTTTTACAGGCCAATAACTAACTTGTTGGAGTGGTTTTAAACTGTACCTAAATGCAAGTTGGTTATAATAAATAAATAAAAAAATTGTAGACAAGGTAGGTCCTCAAAACTTTAACATTGAGTCAAAAGGAGTATTTATCAATTCTGTTCTTTTATATGAAAAAAAAAACAAATAATATAGTTTGCGAATATTTAAAGAACTTCACAGTTGAGAAACAAAGGAACTACGTAAATTGCCAATACCACTGTTCCGTTGTTGAAGTACCAAATTGGAAGGAAGCCGGTCGTTGGAGATATTTAAGAGATCGTTATCATAATCTACATTGTTACTATCATGTATACCTTCTTTACGTTCTTGCAAAACTAACCAATTACTTAAACAACTCCTTAGAAGTCTGTGGACACACATTATTAAACCTGAAGTAGGTATATACCTTTGCACACATAAACTGTAGATGTAAAGTAATTACTTTATCCTTACATTCTTTGAGTCTTTTGTTAGATACGTACTTGATTGTCCGAAAGGGTTACCGTTACCCTGAAACATAAAGGGCTAAGGCAGGAACATGGATGGATTTTAGTGAGTGAGAGTCTGACACTCCCTTCCACTGCACCCAGAGCGGGAGGAGTCTTTTGATGATTTCACACCCTCAAAAAAAAGGCCGTTTAAAGTAATGGTTGTAACTGACAGTAACCCTTCTTGCACTAAATATAATTCACACTCAGTGTATGAAGTGATAGATGATAAGTTAACAGAGAACAATCAATTTAGAAGTGAAGCAAAAGTATTTAAGAAACTTACAACAAATATTTACACTTTATTTTCAATTGCACCTACCACTGTTTATCTCTGCATCACCCAAAGGTTGACTGGTAGAAAATGCCAACGGCATTAAGTCCGCCTCTGTACATTTCTGTGCTTAAAGTATTAAATAAATAAATAAACCATTGTTTTCATTCTAATACATTTTATGTTCAGAAATTGTATTGTAATCTGACTCCTAGATTGAGATGTAGTGCTAGGAATAATAGCAGGGTTGCCGATTATTGAGACGTTAGATAAAGATAATAAGGGCATTACTGACATATCTGAATAAATAGTGAGGCATATAAATTCAGATGTAATAAACTCGAACTCAAAGCATTTATTTCAAATGAACCAATTACAGGTCCTTTTAAATTGTGAAGGGTTTGATCAGTAAGAAACATGAAGCTAGTGTCTCATTCCAAAGCACTAGGTACCTATGGAGAAGAAAGGGCAAGAAACTCCATGGACACTCTTTGAAATCAAAATATGGTTACAAAATAACAAATGACGCAAAAATGATGCTGTTTTTGAATAACTAAAACCATAAGCCGTAGATTAAATAATGATACAAATAGCATGAGCAATTACTCAATACCAATTAAGCCCAACACAATAAGTATTATATTACAAAATGTCAAGCAAACCGAGCATCAGTCATCGCTATTCAATACAATAATATTCATACATTTACAAACCAACCCAGAGACATCGATGACGCCATCTTTACGAAGCTTTAAAATCTAACCATACTTATAAACATCCTATGTAATATCTTTCTATATGTAAGTATCGATATATGTATATTACATATTTCTCAGTAGCAGTCCAGGGACTTAGACCCGGTTGATCGTACTAGACGTTCCCCTTATTACATGGAATTTAAATATAAATGACTGCTTTAGTCTGGGTACCATTTTTAGGTCAGGCTAAATGTTATTTGGTTTTTTCCTATCAGGAAATACCTATCTTACTATCAGCCCGGAGTCGGCATTTATGTTTGTTAATGGCAATAGACTCTTCCCCTATTACATAAGATTGAAATATAACTGGCCAAAACATTATGTACAGACGCCAGCACATCAAGCTTCCCAAACTGTAAAATTTTCCCAATTGAAATGAGCCAATAAATTATACTTTTGGAATAAAGTTGAAAACTATCAAAGAAACACAGATTGTAGTAACATGATGTGCTGGTCTTTGTACTGATGCCAGCGCATCAAGTTATACCAAACGGTCAAATATTTCCAATTGAACATAAACCGCTTTAGTAATAAAGTTGAAAAAAATATCAAAGAATTTCGACCGATTTTGGTAACTTGATGTCTGGCCTCTGCTTAGCCTTTCAAGGAATGAGATGTGATGTTGTTACCTTTTAATCAACTTAAATGTTTCCTCGTTTCATTAGCACATGTCTACGATCCCTTTGTTTGCTAATCTATTTACTTCAACAAGTTTACATTTGCACTTATTATCGTAAGGTCAACTAGTTCCATAGTCTATGTCATGCGGAACTGTCGCGCCGCCATGACAGTTATTGCAGGTCATCACGTCGACTGTTCGGCCGGCACGTTGTATAGGAAATACACTAATTAGGTGTAGTTCGCTTTCACTATCAATGGCTAGTTATTTAGTATCTGGAAATGCCTTAAGGGGTACAGTACTAAGAATTTGTAGTTGATTTGATTGGTTTTAACTTTTTCTTGGTAAATGTGGTGTGTTTTTTGTGCAAAGACTTCATTTGTTTCTGTATA
Organism: Hyppa rectilinea; assembly: GCA_951799385.1. Classification (NCBI taxonomy): domain Eukaryota; kingdom Metazoa; phylum Arthropoda; class Insecta; order Lepidoptera; family Noctuidae; genus Hyppa; species Hyppa rectilinea. The sequence continues at coordinate 3,134,303 of OX637320.1, read as the reverse complement.
TGGTTTCAATGGTCTCATTTCGGAATATGTAATAATTAGCGTTTTTAATAGTTAAGTATTAGCTTTTGCCCGCGACTTCGTGCCTTTTTTTTTTTTTTAAGGCCGGGTAATCATCCAATGACTGCTCCCGCTCTGGGTGGAGCGGAAGGGAGTGTCAGACTCTTACTGACTAAAACCCATCCATGTTCCTTCCGTAGCCCTTTATGTTCCGGGGTAGCGGTAACCCTTTCGGACAATCCCGCTGTCGATTCGATTACCTATATCGCAATACATATTGAAATAAAAATGCATATATGTTTTAGGTATAAAGTATCGAATTGTATAAAATCACCCAACTACTGCCCGTGTGAAAAATACCATTTTTACCTCCCAGGCTCGGAAAGAGTCTGTTTGTCATTCGAAATCTGAGCCGAAAATCGCTTTTTGCTCTCTAGCGCGGAAAGAGTTTTTAAAATTCGAACCTTTCTATTTAATAATTTTCTATACTGCCATTCCACTGAAAATGCATGACACGGTCTAAAATAAAATATTAAATAATACCGCTCACCTTAAAAACTTCCATCCATTCCAAATTAAATATTTTGCGAGGATATACATAATTGTAAAATTGGAATAAATGTTAATAAGTATTCCATTTGATTAAAAAATCTGTGACGTCATATTTTCATGGATAAATGACGTTAATGACAAAATTATTTATTACTAACATAAGTAAACAGATGGATCGTTAAGTTAAAGAGCTTTAACTTGACTCATTAAATTTTTAAGTCCAGATTTCATGGTTTTCCTTTCATTTAATTTATCAAGTTTCTTAGAAAGATTTTATCCTTATAATTGATCCTAACGATAAATGCAATAAAAGTACCTACAGGGTGTACTTTTTACAGATTTTACTTGGTTCGATTCCCGGGTGTGGCAAGCGAATTTTTGAAAATCTTTGAATGCAGTTTTCTTTCTGTTCAAAAATAAAGGAAAGTTTTCTTTGAGTAAAATTTTCTAACTACAGTATTAAGGGTACTGTCCCTTCAGGGGGCATTACAAAATTCCACCCTGTATATAATGTATATGAAAATGAACAACTTTGACTATGGAACTATACATGAAAATATGAAAAAAAACAGCTGTTCAGTACATTTATGTTCGGATAATTCTTCAAAATGTATGGAACAGCTGATATTTTTTATATATTTCACTAGCTACTCCCGCGCGGTTTCACCCGCTGCGCGGCTCCTATTGGTCGTAGCGTGATGTTACATAGCCTATAGCCTTCCTCGGTAAATGGACTATCTAACACAAAAAGAATTTTTCAATTCGGACCAATAGTTCCAGAGATTAGCAAGTTCAAATAAACAAACAAACAAACAAACTCTTCAGCTTTATAATATTAGTATAGAGTATAGATAGTTGGTCCCATGGACAAAGTTGTTGATTTCCATGAGTACTATACAACCTGAAAGTATGTCCCGTTTAACCTAAAACTCTGTATATCGATTTCGTGTAACAATATAACATAATTGTATAATAATTTGGAACTATTATGATTTGATGAGACAGCATCATTTTGACGAAATCTAATAAACATTAAGAATATGACCACACGGAGAAAGCTCATGTCATCGTTATGATTTATCACCGTCATCACTAGCACTTTCTTCCATCGTGTCATAATTATTTATTGATTCTTTTTGACGTCAAGTTCATGACTTTGATTGCAAATGTGAAGTGCGTTCATTCAATTGGGTATTTGAAAGGGTAGTCAATAACGTTACTTTTTATGAATTGTCAAAACGCGGAATTTGTACGTGATTTGTATGAAATATAACAATGTGGCGTCACGGATTTTAGAATCAAATGGAATACTTATTAGCATTAAATGCAATTTTACAATTATATCTTCGCATAACATTTAATTTCTGTACGGTGATGGAAGTTTTATCTACGTGATTTCATGTTTTATTTTTGACCTATTCAAATAGTCAATTGAATTTAAAATGCATGTCCTTAATAACATGGAAGTCGTTATATATCTCTCAATTGAATTCATTATCTTTCAATCAATTAATGATACAAATATTATACAACTTTAAAAGCTTTTATCTGGTCATTATTCTCAGTGAAATAAAATAGCTTTATTTATTATCAATACTTATTTGTATTCGCTGGCCACTTATATTTCTTTTACTGCGTTCAGGGTCACAAATACCACGATGTAATTACTTTGATAGTCTGTTCAAATACACTAACATTCTTCATTCTCATAAAAAATATTCAGTAGTACATTTTTAGCTTTTTTATCAGATATAATTTATATGTACTGTATTGTCCATGGGGCTTTCAACGCCATCGGCCTACTATGTGTGATGTCATGTAATGAGTTCTTAATTGCGGTTTAATTACATTCCATACGTTATCACCTTCAAAGCTATCATCTCTATTCTACTATTTTCGTTGAGGTTGCTTCCAACTTCAGTTACCAACACTATACTATGGGATATCATCTCTAATTATTACTATTGGTTTAGCTAGTGATAGCCTAGTGGTGTGACCTTCGGACTGCCAAGTCTTAGGTCTCGAGTTCGAACCCAAGACACGCACCTCTGACTTTTCGGATTCATGTGCGTATTATTATAACTTGCTTAATAGACGGTGAAGGAGAACATCGTGAGGAAACCATCATGCCTTTTTTTAAGGCTGGGAAATCACTTAATGACTTCTCCCGCTCTGGGTGGAGCGGAAGGGAGTGTCAGACTCTTACTGACTAAAACCCATCCATGTTCCTTCCTTAGCCCTTTATGTTCCGGGGTAGCGGTAACCCTTTCGGACAGTCCCGCTTAAAACCAGCATGCCTGAGAGATATTTCTCAGCAGCATGTGAAGCTATGTCAGAGGCCCATGGGCAGCATCAAAACTTTGACACCAGGTTAGTCACTAACTGCACGAGAAAGAAAGAGAAGGAGAGACTATTGATTTATATGTTTAGGGCTATCAAGTATCAACTATACCCTACAGTCCATGACTGCCAGCCCTATTATACTTAGATTATTTGTATGTTTGTCAACTAGACTGCTCTCAATGGCTGCTCTATTTTAAGATATGTTCACGTTATTATGTACCTTTAGTAATTTAGCTTTACGATTGCCTACAGAGTTAAATGCTCTACAATTTTGTTTGTATTGTCCTCAGGGCCGGCACCATGTTGCAGCAGATCCTGCGCGACATGTGGGTGGACCCCGAGATCCTGGCCGAGCTCGATGAGACGCAGAAGCAGACGCTATTCTGCAAGATGAGGGAAGAACAGGTAAATATAACATGATAAATGATAATTTATTTCAGTAATTTTACAAACTTCTACAATATATCTTACATAGGGGTTTCCTTTTAAGTATAAGGAACCACGCTCCCGCCCCGCTCTTTAAAAAAATATAACATGACATCATGCTTGTATTGCCGAAGGTTTAGGCAGAGGTGTACTCATAGTGCCTTCATACCATTTAATAAGGGGCGACCGTATGGCCCTCAACCCTGAAAAAGTTAAAACGGACCTACTACTGTGAAACTCCCGATGGAAAAACCCAAAAATACTGCCTGACTTACTTAGGATCTCAAACTCAGCAGTAGCCGACCAGTAGACCAAAGAGACAGGTAAAGTAAAGAGCAAATGTTTGACTAATCTAGAAAGCCCGATGGGAAAATCATCAGCTGCTTCACTTTACCCAACCATATAGAGCAACCGGAATACCAGCATTTGACATGGAGCTACTACATAGTTTACCTCCACAACTTAGTTACTTGGAAACATGGCATCCCTTGGCAAGACTGGTCAGACTTTCGATAAGGAGTGTCAAAGATCTACAAATAACAGCTGTGTTATCGCTTTCCGAGAAACTTACGAAGTGGTCTATCGGTACATACATATTGTATTGTTATACACGGGAAAGACAATGAATCTTACGATCAATACGTTGAATCAAATGACAAATCACGTGTTAGCTAATACGATTTACGGATAAGCTTTCAATTATCAGGCAAGTTAGATTACCTTACCTGGTAATCTAACGTTCGGGATGAGGTGAGAAGGGAGCACAAGACGCCATACTTTAAAAAAAAAATAATTATGACATACTTTGGTGTAGGAAAAAGATGATGCTACCATATTTTCTCTGGCTAGATCTAAACTAGTTCAATTCACCGTATTAAGAAAAGAAGACCATAAATATAAAACATTAAGCGGGATTGTCCGAAAGGGTTACCGCTACCCCGGAACATATAGGGCTAAGGTTTTAGTCAGTTAGGGTGACACTCCCTTCCGCTTTACCCAGAGCAGGATGATTTCTGCCCTCCCAAAAAAAATACAAAACATAACAATCCTATGCGAGTTGAAATAGACGCTTCACGTTCCATGTGTAAGTATAACTTGTCTACAATTTTCTTTACACTAGTGTCAAGTCCTTAACGTGAAAGGAAAAAGCATAATGGAAAATCGTTTACGTCTAGACTCTCGGGAATTGCATGCTTGGCATAAAACCTTTGTTATCAAAGCAGTTTCAACTTAGAACGCACTTAGTACCCAGTAGGTCTCTTATCTCTATTAATACGCATACAGTCATTTGACACGCCTTCGCTTCTATTAGTTTACGAGATTCGGTGACGCCATGACACAATGAATGCCAATTGGTATTCCTGTAAACGTTACGTCAGTTGTTAGGCACTTCAATTGAAGTTGTTTCAGAAATGGATGCTTGTTTATTCAGGACTGTACATAAAAAGTTGTGTTTTCATTTCTGTAATAGATAAGTGAGATTTATCCCTCGTTGCTGACTCATCATTGTCCTGCCCCTTGTACAGGATGAAATTGAATTCATTTGCAATATTTTAAGGGGTCATTGTACTCATCATTCTGACTATAACTATGGGAACAAATATGAAATCACAAAAAAAACAGCTGATCTACCGCCACTGCTTTCATTTAGTGACTGATCTACGGTACCTTGCTGACTGACTAATCTTTTTACCACTATATACATTTAAGCTGTAATAATGTAACCTATGGGATACTACGACACAATATATAAGGTCCCATTAAAATAGATGGACAAATTTTAACACAGCGTTCAGTACGCTTAACCAAAGATATCCAAGCCAAAAAAACACTGATTAAAGGGATTTTATCTAAACTAATAAATTGCCGGCGCGCTAGAATAAATACATCCATTATGGGTACCTACTTGCACAGTTCTTGTGAGTATCTATCTAATGCGTTTTTCTTATTATTTTTTTTACCATCGAACTTATTTTGGTGGTCTGAATCATACCTAAAAGTTTGTCCATCTATTTTAATGGGACCTTAAATTTGGGTAGTTTTTTTGACGACACCACTTTCCGCCTAGCTGCTTCCCTGCTACTAGAAGCTCCTAGTTGTTTTCCACATCGCTGTCACCATGGTGAAGTTGTCAACAGGCTCTGACACCACATGCTGTCCTGCAGCCGAAGTGCAAAGTTGCTTATAAGCTCAACTGTGACTAATGAGACACAATAACTTTTTCTATTGTTTTGAATCATAATTTGATATTTCAACAGTTGAGCGGATAAATGACGATCATTTATTAGCAATTGATTGTTAGATTATTGATCGTAGTACATTAGGACTATTAACTATTTATTCTATGCTCAAAGTTTGTAGTATATATTATACTTACTGTCATTTGTGTACAGGCACATAAACACAGCACACTATAGCTGTCCATTCACCACAATTTTAAATTGTCTTGAGGTAAACTGAGGGTGTGGTCTATAAAACGTAGTGATAGTCTAGTATAAATTAAATCTACCGCAACTCCTTCAAATGTCATATCTATTAAAGAATAGAACACAAGGCCTTACAATTTGATATGCAATTAAGTTATATAGCGTGAAGTCTTGTAGGATATCGTGAATTAGTACCGTCACGTCTGGAGATAAGTTCCGTGTTCACTTCTTAACCACGCGTATAAATAAATTAGCTTTTGTCCACGACTTCGTCCGTGTGTAGGTCGGTTATATTATCGCAATATCCGGCGATCATTTTGAGACCAATAGTAGTATATGTCCTTCCCCGGGATGCAATCAATCTCTCTGCCATTTTTTTTAGGCTAAAAGGTAACAGACATACAGAGTTATTTTCGAATTTATAATATTAGTATGGATTTTAGTTTAACTCCGCCTGCGTCTCAGCAATCTGAACATTATATGCTGATTAAGTATATTATGTGTATGTATGAAATTTTAATTTGCTTTTAACCTGTGTACTTGCTTATGTATTACCTGGATACTAAAAATAACTATGTAAATCATCTTAACTGATGTCATAATTAAACAAAATATGTGGTTGCGAGTCTTACCAAGGGGTTTCGTATTGCCCAGTTACTGGGTTCTGGAGGTCAGAAAGGCAGTCGCTCCATGTAAAATGTTATTCAGCTGCATCCGGTAAGACGGGAAGCGGACCCCAACATAGTTGGGAAAAGGCTAGGCAGATGATGATATGGTTGCGAGTTTACTGCTGTGGGTGCGCTAGTCATCGGTTCTTGCAGCACATCTGCACTAATTTGATAGCGCGGCAAGTTCCGTGTAAACGCGAACCTGAAACTGACTAGTCATCACGGATATATAGACAATTAGGCTATATTTATGTTCTGTGGTAAAAATTGAGCATTTGTTTTTGCGGTATTTCTTTTAAAGACTATTATAACGATTAGGATTTGATTAGGCAGGAAGGTTATTTGAATAATGGCTTATTTATAGCTTCTGTTTAACTATGAATGTCTAGTTTTTGTTCAAGTTAAATGGTGACTGACTGTCTAGCTTTAGAACTAATTAAATACTTATTAATTATTTGCAATATCTCTTCCTAAGGTTGCGGGACTGTCCGAAAGGGTTACCGCGTCCCCGGAACATAAAGGGCTAAGGAAGGAACATGGATGGGTTTTAGTCAGTAAGAGTCTGACACTCCCTTCCGCTCCACCCAGACCGGGAGAAGTCATCGGAAGATTCCCACTCCAAAAAAAAAAAAAAAGTTTCTTTGTTAGCCTGCTCTGTCCCATTTATTTGTATATATATATGTATATCCTCTGTAGTGATTTTGTTGTTAATTTTATTTTTTATTACATATCTAGTTCGAATGACTATCACTTGAAGCCGTTTTGGCCCCGGCTGTCATTCGTGGATCTTTGACAGTCGAAACGGGCGGTCAGAAGCACGAAAGTCTGACCACCAATCTTGCCAAAAAGTATCATACCACCCAGTTATTGGTTTATGAGGTCAGATAGGCAGTCGCTCTAATGTAAAATACTGGTATTCAGCTGCATCCGGTTAGGCTAGAAGTCGATCCAAACAGTTGGGGATAGATAGAAATAAATATAGAAAACAAAAAACGATCCAAAGTGTGGGTACTCACACTTTGGATCGTTTTTTGTTTTCTATCTATTTTAGAGGTCCTAGAATCCTAGATGATAAAATCCTAGATTGTATTTCAAACAATATCTTGACTAATGAATGGGCTCTGAGGTGACGGCAGAGGTCAACTCCGCGCAACCTTGATGCAGCATTCCAACAACAGTCTGACCACGACAGGAGTTGTTTAGTTGCCTTTACTACAGCTAGTTTAATACACAGCTTTGAACATTATGAAAAGGAAACTTCCTGATTTTGATTCGTCTTTATAGACATTCGATTCAATTAATTTAGGGCCAATTATTCAATCGCCTGATAACTTTTATCTTTATTTTTTAACGCTGGGAAATCATCCAATGACTTCTCCCGCTCCGGGTGGATCGGAAGGGAGTGTCAGACTCTTACTGACTAAAACCTATCCATGTTCCTTCCTTAGCCCTTTATGTTTCGGGGTAGCGGTAACCCTTTTGGATAATCCCGCTTACCATAAATTTTATCTGAAGAATAAAAATGGCGGTTTGACATATTTTCATTGCAAAAGCTACCAAACTGCCATTTTTATACCTATCTAACAATAAGAAGAAAAAAATCTGTGTTTAGTCTTCTGCATACGTAAGACTAGATGCAGAACAACATTAGGGAATCGAACCTACTACACACAATAAAATACCTCGCTCCCTTTTTATAAAAAAACTCACCAGAAATGATAGAGAAATAATAAGTCAAAGTCAAAGTCAAAGTCAAATCATTTATTTCAAATAGGCACAAGTAAGGCACTTTTGAACGTCAAAATGAACAAGAAATAGAATTGATTCTAGTCGCCCCTTCCAAAAGGTAGTTTCGTGTGGAGAAGAATGGGCAAGAAACTCCACCGTTACTCTTTTAAAATGTTTTACAATGTTTTGTATACATGAATTATAACATTATATGTGATAATAAAAATATAGATATAATAAAAAATATACCAACTGTTTTTTGTTGAGAATGTCAGATAGGTATCTGAAGTTAGAAAAAAAACAAGAATTCCAACCGTAACAGAAATTTCCTAATGAAACAACTGCGTGTAATTACTGTAATTACGAAATATTACAATCTGTCTGAACTCTTAACAAAGCCTTTGTTTACATTTTTTTCAAACGCTTCTGCGTTTTGCTAATCACGCACCGCAATACAAATAATTATCTCATCCAATTTCAATACCTTTTCCAATACGTTTGAAATTAATATCATTGTAGTAAAAACAATAGACGCGAATGCAGAATGTATAGATTAATGTTATAATATAAAATTTGGTAACAAATATACTGTATCATTATCAAAATACCGGTTTGTTTGGTATATATCATTATGAACGAGTCCAAATTATTTTTTTCACATGCAAATAAAGCCGTCTGAAAAGGATTACATCACTATAAGTAGAGCTAACTCTTACTTCCTGTAAAACGTCTCACGGCATTTAAATTTAGTTACTTATTCTACTAAGTAGCAGTATTCAACACTTTTTAATGACACATAAATGTTTTCTGTAATCTCATAGACTAGTTGATGCCCGCGTTTCCGCCCGTGTCAATATTGAAAATTATTTAAAGCGAACAAATCAAATCAAATCAAATCATTTATTAGTTTGCAAACATGGGTAAAAAATTTGTATATAGATGTTGTCTTATAAGTTAGCTCTCCATGTTCTGCCGTCACATGGGCATGCAAAACATAATCAATTAAATAAAATTCATTTCAGAAAACAATCAAAAGTGTTAGAAAAAATCCATTATTACAAAATTACATGTCAAAACATTTGAAACACAATAAATAGAAAATAGAAAAGTCAAAAAATATTACATCAAATGTCACTGGTTACAACAATATTATGAATGTCAATACAAGCATGTCAATTTAAATAAGAAAAATAACAAGTAAAGAAATAATTCATTTGGTCAATCAATTTACCTTTTAATTTTTATGTGCATGTCTGAGAAATAATAATGAAAAACAAAAGATCATACCAAAAAAGTCTAACATAAAGCCATTACAATATTGCGACAAAACATAGATATTAGATTCCACTTAGGTCCCACAGTTTTTTTTCCGATAGGAACTCCGAAATACTATAATATGATTTACAAATCAGAAACTTTTTTAGGTGGCTTTTAAACAAATTAATATTTAAGCTTTTAATTGACTCTGGTATGTGATCATATATAATTGGTGCCCTGCAGAAAACACTTTTATGCATCATAGCTGTCTTAGATTGTCTTGCACATAACATATTGGCGTGTCGTCTACTTCGGTTATTTAAGTCTGATAACTTGGGAAATAATTGTGGGTTGGTTTTCACAAATACCGCAACCTCAAATATGTACAGAGAGGGCAGTGTCAATATTTTATACCGAATAAAAAATGGTTTACACGTGTCTGTGCATTTCAAACCGAACATCGCCCTAATACACTTTTTTTGACATTTAAATATTAGTTCGTTATTGGTTGAGTTTCCCCAAAACATAACACCATATCTTAATATTGACCCTACTATTCCATGGTATGCTGTTACAAGAGCATCCGTTCCAATGACTGGAGCGAGTTTATATAACGCATACGTCGATTTACTAAGTCGCTTTGCCAATTCTTCTGTGTGTGCTTTCCAGTCCAAGCGTTGGTCTATTGTTAAGCCTAAGAATTTGGAAGTGCTTACTTGATTTATTTTATTATTACCGTAGTGAATATTCATCGTCATATTTTTGCGTTGACTGAAAGCCATTATTTTGGTTTTATCAATGTTTATTTTGAGATTATTATTATCAAGCCATTTTATTATTGAATTAATAGTATTAGTTATGTCATTATTATAATTTTGTTTGTTTGTACAGTCAATGGTAATTGTACTGTCGTCAGCAAAAAGAGTCATGTGGTGTTTAGTCACTTTGGGCAAGTCATTTATATATAGTATAAAAAGAGGGGGCCCAAGCACGCTCCCCTGTGGTACACCATATAAGTTTGATCTGTCACGTGACCTATAGACCCTTTCGTATTTTGTTTTTGGATCTACCTGTGAAATTTCTACATATTGTTTCCGGTTTTTAAGAAACGATTCGATTAGCAGTAGGACGTTTCCTCTTATTCCGTATGCTTCTAATTTATCAAGCAAGATATTGTGATCAACATAGTCGAATGCTTGAGTCATATCGCAATATATTGAACAAACAGGAATTTTACGGTCAACATTTACAATTACTTTATTCAAGAAGTCAAAAATGGCCATGTTAATAGTTTTATCTTTCCTAAAGCCTTTTTGTTCTTCAGTCAAGATGTTATGTTTTACTAAATATTTATTAATTTGTTCATATATGTACTTTTCAAATATTTTTGAGAATATTGGCACCAGTGCAATAGGTCTATATGACTCCGTGTTTTCTTTGTCATTTTTTTTGTACAGAGGTTTTACTACGGCAGTCTTAAGATCTGCCGGATATGTGCCTCGTATTATACATAAGTTAACTATGTGGCTTAAATGTCCACTAATGCTGTCCGATACATATTTAATAGTTTTTGTGGAAATGCCATCATGTCCTACACTATTAGTATTTTTAAGGGAATTGATTATGTTTTTTATGTCATTTTCACTACTGGGTGCCATAAACATGGAGTGGCTTGGTTTGGAGATATTTGTAGTTGTTTGTATACCTCTATTACAGACTGGTTTAATTTTGTCAGTGAAAAAATCATTAAAAGCATTTGCTATGTCACGTGGATGCGTTATATTTGAATTTCCCATTTTAATGCTGGTAATTGCATTCTTAGGTAAATTAGTTTTTGACCGGTTTATGATTTGCCATGTCGCTTTCGCAACACTCTTCCGGGATGAAAAATATTCTGTTCCATCCAGGACATAGATATACCCTTATGCCATGTTCCATCTAAATCCGTACGGGCGGCCATTAGTAATAAATGAAGGTTTTGATTTATCTACGAAGTTTCAAAATAATTATGACTCAATAGCATTGCATAGTCCAAGGAACCAAACGTTTCATACAAACTTTCACCCCCTATTTCACCCCATTATGGAGGGGAGCTTCCTAAAATCCTTACAAGTTTTCATCATCATAGGTCCAGTAGTTTTTTAGATTTCGTGATTTATTAGTGAGTAATGTAATTCTTTCCTATCGCCTTTTTATGACCCTTCCCGCTCTGGGTGGAGCGGAAGGGAGTTTCAGGCTCTTAGTGACTAAAAACCATCCATGTTCCTTCCTTAGCCCTTTCCAGGGTAGCGGTAACCCTTTCGGACAATCCCACTGATTTTCTATCCCCTGGATACACGATACAGATCCTTAAAGAAAATGTATCAAAATAGTATGGTTCTATTTAAGATCTTGTCCGCCGTAAAACTCAGACCATTATGAAAATCCCAAAACCTACTTTAAAGACTCCTTTTTTAAAACACAATTCTTTTAGCTTAATCTTCTAATGTACCCAGCACTTGTTCGATATTCAGTGCGGCTTTCAATTTGGCACAAGGTCGCTTTTTGTTCAGCTCTTATGCTGAATGGACTGTCGATTCGTGACGCCATAGATTGCATCTAACAATAATACTACTTAATGTTACTCTTACAAACTGTAATTGTTTTGTTATAGTTGGAGTCGCAATGGATTTATTTATCTATGTAGATTAGCAATGCGGATCTATGATTCAGATTTAATTAAGTGCAAGATTTTTCGAAAAGGTTACAATGATTTTTAGGTATAAATTATGATGGATATGGTTATGAAAATTAGGTGCAATCATAAACATATGTGCAAATCGGGAGTCCTCTTTATCCCAATTTATTTACCTTTTGGAAGGGGCGACTAGAATCAATTATATTTCTTGTTCATTTTGACGTTCAAATGTGCCTTTCTTGTGCCTATTGAAATTAATTATTTGACTTTGACTTTATTAGGGTTCGATGTTACCATATAGTATGTCTTTTTTTTTTGAGGCTGGGAAATCATCTAATGAGGGGAATGTCACTCTTACTGACTAAAACCCATCCATGTTCCTTCCTTAGCTCTTTATGTTCCGGGGTAGCGGTAACACTTTCGAACAATCCCGCTTACCCGGCAGGCTTGGCCCTATATATGTAGAGTATTTCTGTGCTCATCATTGAAAAGATCACCCCTTTTTTAACTAAATCATCTTTCACCCATCTGTCGTGATCATGATAATGATTGGAACTTCTTATAACTCCAATCATCATCATCTTAATTTTAGCCCAAAGACGTCCACTGCTGGACATAGTCTTCCCCCAAATACAGGGGTATACTCCAATATATCAATAATTTCCCTCTGTAAGCTAAACAAATGAAACTTAACAAATATCCTTGACATTCCAGGTGCGTCGCTGGCAGCTCTGGGACGAGAAGGTGGGCAAGGAGGACGAGAGGCCCAAGTTCCAGAAGAATGGCAAGAAACAGGTGCAGTTCCTCACGGGGGAGGACGGAGAACCATGGGTGAGGAATATTTACATTATTTAGTGGCGAAGAGTTTCAAAGTTTACGAGACTACAACAATATAATTTATTCTACTAATATTATAAATGCGAAAGTTTGTGAGGATGGATGGATGTTTGTTCCTCTTTCACGCATAAACTATTGAATTTATCTGGATAAAATTTGGCACAGAGATAGATTATAGTCTAGAATAGCACATAGGCTACTTTTTATCCCGGCAAAATATACGGTTCTCGTGGGATAATTACCTACAAACGCGGGCAAAGCCGCTGGCAAAAGCTAGTACCTACATAAAAATGTTAATAATCGTGCGTATTTTTTTGTAGTCTCGCATGATCTGATTTTTCAGATTAAGCTTTGCTATTACATAGTTATCAATATGCTTACGCCAATCTCATCTTGATGGTACTCTATACTAGTTCGAAATCAGCAACCGAATTTATTTTTAAATCGAGCGTAATTTGTTTGTTGGAGAAGTCAGTTTTCATAATATGTTTATAATTGGCAACCTAACTAATTTACGCGTTACTCGATAGCTTATTGGGAGACCTTAAAACTGATCATTTGGCCAACATTTGAAGGTTGCTTCCATTGTTTGGTCAAACATTTGAACTTTGCACACAATACCCAAACATACTATCGTTTTAACGATTATCGTCATCAATAATTGTTTTGTCAATTTCATTATGATTTTGGCTCAATATGGCAATGTTATGTCTTGCCAATAGGTTTCGGCTAGTGCTCTATATCGTTGCTCAATTGGAGACTACAGCAATGTTTGCGAAAATATTGTGTTATGTATCAAAACCCGCCGTATCTTTGTTTAAAGAATTGTGTAGTTTCTTTGTTTAACCAGGGTTGCTTAAATATTAAAAAAAAAAAACTGTTTGGACCCACCTACAAAATGCACTAAAACACATTAGTTCAATTCAGTTCTAATTGCCATTAATAATTTCGTACATAATATTAGACACCGCGTATCGAATGTTTTACTTTCCAGTATAGGCCTCCCTCAAAGCCAACAATCGTGAGCTTCCCCATGTCACAGCTGCTGCTGATCTTCGGTCATCTCTCCACCTACATACCTATCTTCGTCTTTTTCTCTTTCGGGTACAATTAAGAGACATTTCTGGCCCATTTTTCGATATCGCTCCTGATAAGAATTGTAACACATTAAGTTCTTAACTGTTTAATATTTTTTTTCTGGTCGACATCACCTAATTACGACAAAAATAATCAGTTCAGTTTTTCACCGTAAAATTCTTAATGTTCCAGGTATGGGTGATGGGTGAGCATCCCGACGACAAGTCGATAGAGAGCATCCTTGCGGAGGAGGCGCGGGAGAAGGCCATCGCGCAGGCGCGCCAGGAGGTTCAACAGCTCAGGAAATCTGTGGAGAAGGAGCTCACACAGCTCATCGAATACAAGCCGCTCGATGATTTAGAACAGGTTAGCTTTATTCAAACATGGTGGTATCTTCTAACCAGTAGGTTTCACTGAAGATATCGGTCCCGTGCTAACGTTTATGGCCGGAAAGTTTTGACGGCACGGTTGGCGCAGCGGTTGAGCGATTGACTGCTGCGCAGCATGTCGCGGGTTCAATTCCCGCACGGAACAAATATTTGTACGACCTGCAAGTATTTGTTACGGGTCTGGGAGTTTCTTTATCTATAATATGTATGAATTTACAAAAAAAAATTATATAAGTAGTTTATCAGCCATCTCGTTACAATAACACAAGCATTAGGTTGCTTAGCCTGGGACGATATGGCGTTGTGTGAAATGTCCAAGGATATTATATTATATTATATTATTATTAAAGTATAACAATATCTTCCATCCTTTCTAGAAATTCGACCTATCACCGAAAACGATAGACCCGTTAGAAGACACACTAGAGATCTACTGCACGGTGGACGAACTGAGGCAGAGGATCGAAGCTCTGGAGCCCGACGTGAAGCTGGAAGGAGACGAGTTGGGAGACAAGCCCGACTTCAACGACTCCCTGAAGCTAGACCTCAACAAGAACACGCTGCACTTTAACTTTATTGAGGGCAAGAGGGACGTACTGCAGGTCAGTTGAAGGCGTAGTTAGAAGCACTGTTGTCATACTAAGTCTAGTTACTTTTAGGGTGTGGTTCTATTTTGTTCGTATCAGAAACGCTTGCTGTATCTTTTACTGCTTCTAAAGTGCATGTTTTGGACTCAATCTCTGGTGGAGGCACTTAATCATGAGATTAACTCGCAATGAGGTCGCAACTCTTCTTAACTCTTAGACAGTCCTGTATCATAAACCGCTTCCTGGTTGTATGTCGTTGCAAAAACCTCAAAAACACCAGCAAAAATCTTTATCTAGCGGTCACAGATTCGGGAAGTGATATTACTTGGGCGAACAAAGTGGATACACACAATTAGATATAAAACTCGCCTTGAAACTGTCCTGAAATTGATGTAAGCTGAAAGTTCAGTCACATTTTGTTTAATTTCGAATACTACACTTGTACTTGTTTACTTAGCCTTGCAATTTCTTTTCTTGACTATTTGCTAGGCAGTTGAGGTTTATTAAACAGTCCCAGCTTAGCGCGGGACGAAGAAAGTTTGTTAATTGAATGTAAACATGTTTATAATGTGCAAAATATTCTTGTAATAGGTTTTCTCATATAAGAACTATACTTGTGTATATTATACGAATGAATAAATAAATTTTAATTAATTATAGATTTTTGTAAAACAGTACTGTCGTTTTAATGCACTATCCCTGACGATATCAAAAATAATCACAATGCATGATATCATAACCATTTTCTTATCACACTAACAAGTTCAATCATGAAAGCTCACTAATCATTATGGAAGACCTACTACCCAGACTGTTTTAAATTTCTTTCATTTATTCATTCCATGAAACTAGAAGAACTATTCTTAGCAGCAGGATAACTTGACAGAACCAGATCAATTTAGAGATCTACATCATTTTCATTTGCCGCACGTCATGATTTCTTCGGCTTCCTTTCTTCTCACTTAAGCTTGAGAAATTAAAAATCTACCACGTTTCTAGCAAACTGTCTTAGTCTTTAAGTGTGTCTCCAAAGACGCCCCTATGTGTTCAGGACATGGGCGTGGGTGCCGGCGGCGACGGCGTCAGCGTGCTGGTCGCGGCCTGGGAGCGACGTGTGGCCGCCGCCAGAGCTGGGGACATACTGCGGGGACTGAGGGCCAAGCGAGCGAGGGCCATGAGACTTGCGCATCATGCAGCACAGACACACGACGCGACCTGGCGGGACCAGGGTATGTATATACAACGTCTTTTAGGTTATGTTGCAGTTTTCGGCTTCAGGAAGAGACAGTAACACGAGTATCAGACGCGACGCTCTATACTGTTGAACTTTTTCTGAAACCTGGATTTGGAATATGTATGTTCTATAGTTATACAACTTAGAGAACAGCTGGTATGCTGCTGTGTAGAAATGTAGAACATTCTGTTATATAAGAAAATTGTGGTCCTGCCCTTTCAGAGCGCAAAGCAAAAGAAGCT
Source organism: Hyppa rectilinea (assembly GCA_951799385.1). Taxonomy (NCBI): domain Eukaryota; kingdom Metazoa; phylum Arthropoda; class Insecta; order Lepidoptera; family Noctuidae; genus Hyppa; species Hyppa rectilinea. The sequence continues at coordinate 3,117,863 of OX637320.1, read as the reverse complement.
GAAGCAAGCATGCGAGAGATCGCCCGCGCAGCAAGAGAAGCACATCGGCGAAGTGCAAATCTTCCTGCACCACCAGACACAACACAAGGTAAATATAGTGTTCCCAACAGCAGTCTACCTTTATCAGACTCCTCAGAGGACAATAGCCACAACAAGGCACAGAACTTACAAACTTTCAGTCTTCTGACTATTAATTATTTTTCTGTCGAGTCGATGGAACATGTACGTACATCTGTTTTAAATGGAGTTTGGTTTAGAAGGTGGCCACAACAAATTTTTGATTCGTACTTTTCCTAGCGGGCAAACCACCTAGCAGAGAGGCCGTGGTGGAGTGGTTCCAGACTCACGAGCTGAAACGAGGAGTTGGACTTGATGAGAACAAAAAGCCTGTCGACTGGTTTCACGGTGAGACCTCACATTACACTGTTCATCGCTAAGGCTTCTTATGTTTATTTCCAAATTGAGGGTTTTTTGCTTCGAGCTATAAGTTCAGTTGGTTCAAAACAACACATTTGGGGTCTCTAGCTTTTAGAATTTTGTTCTGCTACTGTGGTTATTTTAATAATAATAAAGAGTTGTTTGTTTCGAGCTCAGCGAGCCTGCTGATAGACTCAAATAGCATTTTAGAAGGTCACTTAGAATTTTAAGCACTTCGTTTCCCAGGTCTGATCAGCCGGTCAGAAGCTGAAGCAGCCCTCTCCGGCTGCGCAGCCGGCAGCTTCCTAGTGCGAGTGTCCGAGCGCGTGTGGGGCTACGCCGTGACGTACCGCGACCCGGTGCGCTGCAAGCACTACCTGGTGGAGGCGGCGCGCGCCTACCGCCTGCTGCCCACCGGACACGTCGCGCACGACACGCTCGGTATGTAGTCACAAGCATGGAGCTGGAGTGTGACGTCACGTACCGCGACCCGGTGCGCTGCAAGCACTACCTGGTGGAGGCGGCGCGCGCCTACCGCCTGCTGCCCACCGGACACGTCGCGCACGACACGCTCGGTATGTAGTCACAAGCATGGAGCTGGAGTGTGACGTCACGTACCGCGACCCGGTGCGCTGCAAGCACTACCTGGTGGAGGCGGCGCGCGCCTACCGCCTGCTGCCCACCGGACACGTCGCGCACGACACGCTCGGTATGTAGTCACAAGCATGGAGCTGGAGTGTGACGTCACGTACCGCGACCCGGTGCGCTGCAAGCACTACCTGGTGGAGGCGGCGCGCGCCTACCGCCTGCTGCCCACCGGACACGTCGCGCACGACACGCTCGGTATGTAGTCACAAGCATGGAGCTGGAGTGTGACGTCACGTACCGCGACCCGGTGCGCTGCAAGCACTACCTGGTGGAGGCGGCGCGCGCCTACCGCCTGCTGCCCACCGGACACGTCGCGCACGACACGCTCGGTATGTAGTCACAAGCATGGAGCTGGAGTGTGACGTCACGTACCGCGACCCGGTGCGCTGCAAGCACTACCTGGTGGAGGCGGCGCGCGCCTACCGCCTGCTGCCCACCGGACACGTCGCGCACGACACGCTCGGTATGTAGTCACAAGCATGGAGCTGGAGTGTGACGTCACGTACCGCGACCCGGTGCGCTGCAAGCACTACCTGGTGGAGGCGGCGCAATACCTGATGTGTCCCTAGGTACGGTATATTAAACACACGCTAATAAAACATCGTGTGGAAACCAGCATGTCTAAGAGATATTTTTCAACAGCATGTGAAGCTAAGTCAGAAGCCCATAGGCATAAAAAGTCTGACACCAGGTTAGTCACTAACCAAACGAAAAAGAAAGAAAAATATAACATCCGGTTTTTTGCGTTCCATCTTACTCTACCAAACCGCCTTTAAAATAATTTCTCAAATACAATTTTGTTTACAGCTGATCTCATAAATTACCACAAGTCGGTGCCTATCACGGAGAGCGGTGGCGAGCTCCTGGTGGCCGCTTGTCCACCCGTACAGACGCCAGACATCTTGTGCGCGTCGCCATCTTGAATATACGCGTGACGTCACGTGAGCCCGTGCACTTCATGTGTTCGTTCTTGTACTCACTTAGCTTATAAGCTGGAAACTTTTACTTGCATTGTTGCCGTTGGGATAAAAAGAGATTGATTAATGCCCTTCTCAGAAAATAGTCGTGGTTGAGTGAGAAATTGGCTAATTTAATAGGAGCCTGTGCTTTTTCGAAGTATACATTAAAATGAGCTTAATAGTATACTATTAAGCTCATTTACCAGACAGACCAGGCATTTCATTCTCAGGCTGTTTTAATAAACCACGTCTCGTCAAAGGACAAAAAGTGAATATATAGAGAGAAAAATAAAGGTTATTCCTATTAGGTTATGTACGGCAACAGTGTAAGATATGTTAAAGAGTCGAATAGCGTTCTTAGCAGTCAGGCTATCGCACTTAATTCAATCTACAGAAGAGATACTACGATAACATGGCGCGCCCCTCCAAATTACTGTTTCAATGTTTATAGACACTCCACGACAGAGTTAGTATGGATTTGTGTAGTTGTAAGGATTCGTCTTCAGTAGCAGGTCGGCAGCAACAAGCCTTGTCAATCTTGGTGGCGCTTTGAAATTACTTTCACAAATGCTTTCAAACGTTTTGAATTTTGGAGGGGCAGGCTATGTTATCGTAGTTTATCTCTATCTATGTATTTTGCTTGTCACAGCCTGATTCATTAGGGCAAATATTTTACCTAAACGTCTGTACATATAGAAGCACATAAGCATAGTTATCACATAGTGTAAAAACATTCCAAAATATGTAAACCTACACTGTGACAAATTGAGCAAGAAAATGCAAGGATTCCCAAAAAAACAAGTATTTCGTCTTACATTGAAGTAACGCGATATTGGTGCTAATTACTCGTATATTAATTAAGTTGATCTCGATAGTTCGAAAACTTTAATATTTAAAACATATGCATTTCGTTAGCAGTAACTAATTAATGAACAAAATTGTAAGTTAGTTGTCGTGTAGGCTAATGTGATATTTACAAGTCCTTCAACATATAGCGCTTCAGTATTACTGCTTGGAAACGCAAATATATCCAAGTTTATGGAACCAGACTTCTTCAGCTTGTTCCCGTATTCCGAACTATTGGATAAAGTCGTCGACCCCAAGGTATAAAGGCAGGATGGTGAAATGATGGCCTATTATATTAAACTATTGAAGTATATTGGCCTAATGTATTGGAGTGTTCAAATATATTGGCCTAATATACAGAGTTGATACGACAGAGGGGCTTTCATTTTCATTTTACTGCCTATAATAGGGACCATTTTCAGGCTCTATACCAAAATTCTATTAAATAGGAGCAGTAGTTTAGTCGCAAATGATTTTTTAAGTTTTTGCCCCGTTTGAACACGATGTATCTTTCCTTACAGCGCTCCGGCGCGCGCGTGTCGTTGTTCTTTGTTACAAAGTCAGTTTTTTACTTACAAAGTGTTTTTCTGATTTGTGACCTATTTAGTTTATTTGAAAAAAATATACTAATTTTTGATGCTTTTTATTTTTATATACGATATCGAATTAATACTTAACATGTATAATATAAGTAGTGTAATTTAATGCCCCTGTGTCATATCAACTCTGTATGAGACTGTTCAAGCATATTGGCCGACTTTATTGGACTGTTCAAGTATTGGTCTACCATAAGCTAAATATATTTTCGTATAATATAAGTCCGAATTCTGGTAAATTAAGCCAAAGTTAACTTCAACACAGAATCGGAATCTTCATGATATGCTGTTATTATTTTATAGCAATTTTGTATGCCATTTGTATCGTTCATAGGTGACGTACGTCTATGATATTATTGTACTATAGTCATTAACTGCCAACTAGAATAATATTATAATTATGAAAATTAATGAGCGCCTTTTTATTTCATCCATTTTAAAATGTTGTAGGTACCTACTGAAATAGGTGAGTACACACGACTAAACTCTGGGTACCCGGATAAATACTGAACAGACAAAATACGTACATAGATAATAATCAGTAATCTGTAAATCTTCAATTAAATGAGTAATCAAGCAGTACTTACAAATCTTGTCCAGCTTTAAATCCAGAGACGACTCGTACTACTACCTGAAGCTTCAGCACACATCACATACCACATTTACACACCACACTTAGGCGCCATCTCCACGGGCGAGAGAATCGCGGCGATTTTCTCGCCGTGCCATCAAATTCTGTCCGCCAATATGATACATATTTCTCATATCACCAAGTGGTGATACATACAATTTCTGTCCCCACCATACTCTCCACCGTATAGCTAGTCGTCTATTGTTCTCTGATTATCCCGGAACAATTGTTGCTAAACCCGTGCTATGCGAAAACTTCGCAAAACAAACGCGCACTACCCACGACTTGTTAATTTTTCATATTCACAAGTATTTTCAAGTATTAGGTATATAAAACTGATACGTACCTATCAGGTATTAAACCACGGGTATGAATTTTGTCAAAGGATTGTTTTAATACCTAGTTATGTAAAGTGTCATACATTAAGTACCTCTACTCTTTAATTAAACTTCTGCAATTTCATCAATCAAGAACACAATAAATAAATTAACCAAAATGGAGCCAAAATCCAAAATTCCACGCGCCACAGCAACCGATCAGCTGTTGTGATGACGCGCCGCCATTTTCAATATGGAGGGTAGAAGTAAGGAGGACCGTCTTGTATGGGGTCGTCGAAAAAGTGTCCACTTGTAAACAGCAAATTATTGTTCGAACTCTCACCGAAATAGCGCTAGTGTAGCAAGTGGGGTACTTGAAAACACTGTATAATTTTATTCCATTCTCATGTTTGTCTATATATTGCGCTGTAACAAAGCGAAAATGTTTCTTTCCTTTTTTAATTTAGTATCCTACTCTAATAATTTGTGGCGCTCTATTTAAAATTCTTCCACTTGCTACTGTAGCTCCACCTTAATTTGCTCCCTTTCAACGTACACTTTTTAATACACTGAGATGGTCCTGCTTACTTCTACCCTCCATAATTTTCAACAGAGTTTTCAACGCCACAGATAATGCAGAAAAGGTTGGACGACTCCAGGCATCTCTTGTAATTAAGCACATTATTCACTTATTTAGGAATTGATGTTGGGCTGAGTTCCCAAAAAGCATTATCATGTCAGGGGTAATATATATATTTTTGTAAATTTAATTAAGATAGGAAATTATGTTACGAAAATTAACAAGTTTATAATAAAGTGTTTATTGCGTGTAATAAAATGTAACACTATACATATTTACAAATAACGTTCCCTGTCACCGCTCCTATTAGCGGCAAAACTCGTCAAAATAACAAAATTCTATTCTCTAAAAATCCCTTTGGCATGTCAGTTTGCGACAATACGATCACTTTCTAATTATTAATAATGATTCAAACAATTTATAAATTAAGTAACAGAATTGGTAATCTAATAACTATCGATTGTTATTCTAAGCGTAGCTTAAAATGAAATCGATAAATCAATCGAGTTAAAAAAATGTGGGTTTATCGATTCAACAATTACATACACAATTTAGTTTTACTCTTTTTCTCTCTGTCTGAATCATTTTTCGATATAGAAAACAAGAGTTTTAAAAACTTGGTTACACATGCCTATGAGTTAACTCCAAAGGTCGAAAAAGAATCGATAAATCGTAATTTTGTAATCGATTGAATATCGAAATACCTAAATAACTTGGGGAATTAAAAATATACCTAATATAAAATAATGAAATTACATAACATTCCACTATTGATTTGTAATGTTCGTAACGTCAATATGCACGATAGCAGCAGTCTTTATGTTCGCGGTGGTGACGACGGTTCCTGGTTGTTACCGGTGGCTGGGCCACCAGTAGCTGTGGTACGGTCACATGTAGGGCAGGTTAGTTGGCGTTCGGCTGCTCGAGATCTCCATGCCGCTGCGCTGTGATGCGAGAAGAAGTCATTGGTACAACCAGTAATATTATAAGTAGTTATTTGAGCAAACAGCAATATTGTAAGTAGTCATTTGAGCAACCAGCAATATTGTAAGTAGTCATTTAAGCAACCAGCAATATTGTAAGTAGTCATTTGAGCAACCAGCAATATTGATCAGAGAGACAGGCAGATCTAAAAACTGCCGTTATTATTGCAATCGCTTTTTATTATTACAGTTTAAAAAAGGGAGGATGGCAAGGCAAGGCAATCGCGATCAAACAGAATCGGTCAAGTCTATTTAGGAGAGTGTACTGAACCATGGTTTTGGAATTTATTAATTTGATTAAAAAAACAGACTAGTAATAAACTTAAATATCATCCACATGTACTAGTTAGTAGGTACATAAATTATTATTGCGTTAACCAGAAATGTAGAGATAGGACTGTGAAACTGACCCATAAACTTAATAATACAACATACCTACCTTAGAGATTAGGAATGAAAGCTAATCGAATTGAACGATATTGTGTATATATTTAGCTAAAGCTAATGCAGTATTACAGACCAGAGAGTAAAGTAAAACTCACAATGCCGTCCCAGTTGTCGTACGCTTTCGAGACGGTTTGAAACACCTGGATCGGCGGCTTCTTCACCTTCTTCACAGGACTGTTGGTTGCTACAAAAAGTAATTTAAATTTAAACGATGGGGGCCACAACTGTATCCTTTAGCATAATAATGACAAAAGCAAACACTTCTTGCTCTATCTATGATGCATGACAAAAGCAAACACTACTTGATCTATCTATGATGCATCTTATATTTAAAATTCTCGTATCACAATGTTACCATACTCCTTCGGAACGGCTTGACCGATTTTTATGAAATTTTATAAAATATGCATATTCAGTAGGTCCGAGAATCGGCCACTATATATTTTTCATACCCTTAAGTGATTAGGATTACCTACCTAATCACTCGGTCGGTATGGTAGGTATGGTAGGTATGGTAGGTAAGGTAGGTAAGGTAGGTAAGGTAGGTAAGGTAGGTAAGGTAGGTAAGGTAGGTAAGGTAGGTAAGGTAGGTAAGGTAGGTAAGGTAGGTAAGGTAGGTAAGGTAGGTAAGGTAGGTAAGGTAGGTAAGGTAGGTAAGGTAGGTAAGGTAGGTAAGGTAGGTAAGGTAGGTAAGGTAGGTAAGGTAGGTAAGGTAGGTAAGGTAGGTAAGGTAGGTAAGGTAGGTAAGGTAGGTAAGGTAGGTAAGGTAGGTAAGGTAGGTAAGGTAGGTAAGGTAGGTAAGGTAGGTAAGGTAGGTAAGGTAGGTAAGGTAGGTAAGGTAGGTAAGGTAGGTAAGGTAGGTAAGGTAGGTAAGGTAGGTAAGGTAGGATACCTACCGGTATCATAGTTAAGGCAGGACAACGTCTGACGGGTCAGCTAGTATTATTATAAATTAATGATTTTTTTCGTTAAAACCGTGCGAAGTAGGGGCGGGTCGCAACAAGGATGTTACGGTTTCACCGGAGATGTTGCCTTACCTCTGGTGCCACCAGCCCGGTACTGCTGCTTACCCCCCGGCACGTAAGGCAGCGACAGTTCCGGCGCTGCCTTCTTGTTTCCCTTCTTAACGGCCGCACGACCTCGGAGCAGCTCCTCATCCATCACCAACTTGTTGTTCACCCTGAATGATGTTGGAAGACAAGAGGTTAGAAATTAGACAGGACTTCCAAATCCGGAGAGCGGAGACGTACAGGTGTCGACCAATCACAATGCAATGGCTGAAATCCTGATCGCTTCATTCGTCTCGAATGTGATTGGACGGTTCCTGCACATCTTCGCTCCTCTCCACCCAGCTCTGCCTCAGTGGAAACGCACCCTTAGATCAATATTTAGGATGTGTATGTATGTGACCTTAACACGTTGAGTGCCAACGCGGTCACCGGTGAGCCGCGAACAATAGTTTTTCTATTGTGTCTGCTGCGTGGCAGTCAACGACTTAAGATGCGTTCTACAGGTGAAAAATATAATATGTACGAGAGGAAAAGCTAATTCTTATTTTCGAGGATAAGACTAAACATGCTGTACAGAGCCCAGCACATCAAGCAACTCCAATCTGTTAAATTTCTTTGATAGATACTCAACTTTATTACAAAAGCATAAGGTTCATGTTCGGTTGGGAATATTTGATAGTCTGGGATAGCTTGAGTGCCACAAACAATGAATTATCGGTATGTGGACGAAGGAAGACCTCAACACTGATTTAACCCTCATACAGGTAAGTCCCGTGATTTCATTTCTTCAAACGATATTTACGTATTTTTGTCTTTTCTTAGGGTATTTATTTTATTCTTTTGTTTGAAGGTCTAGCTTTCACGAAAGGAGACCCCCTCCATCTAGTCTGAACTGTAATAATAATAATAATAATAGGGGTATCGTATTACCCAGTCACTGGATAGTGGAGGCCAGGCAGTCGCTCCATGTATTTAGTACTTACAACTTACTTTTTAATATATGGCGTCCTTGGGTACGTGTTCACTGGCACAGGAAACGTCTGAAAAATAATTTTGACTTAAAAATACACTTATGATTTCCAAATGTTTTGTTCTACTGCGTAACGTGGTTTATTCCCCCAGTCAAATTAGCATCCTCGGAATGAGAGATAATAAGCTGAATTAATGTACATACCTTCATTTTGGTATTCTAAAAGTTGTCTCTAAAATTTCGTGTGAAGTTATTCAAGGTCACAAAAGGTTTTGCGATTAGGTATGTCGATATCTATATAGCTCTGAAACATAAGTGGTGCGATTATGGATGGACAGAGGTCATCCATAATCTAACCAGTTATGTTTCAGACCCATGTTATAGGGGGCGAACCTGTTGTTAACTGGAAACAAATCCAGAGTCTCGATTGGTGCCCCCGCCCGGCTGATGCTACAAATACTAATAAATAAATATATTTAACTAAATGTAACGGACATTCATTCGGTTTTATGTCATCATCCCAATAGAATCGCTCCTTTATCATATTAGTACGTGTAGGAACAGGGTGTTTAAATAAATAAGTAAAATACGACTATTAAAGTATTACTTGAAACGTGTCGTTGATGGCTCTCGCGAGAGACCGCGGCGGCGCGGGCCGGGACGCCGGCGGTAGCGCCGTCACTGTCGCAGGTGGAGCTGCCAGCTGAAGACATCAATTATTTTAAACAAGCATTTCGCCCGCGACTTAGACCACGTGGGTTTTTGAATTTCGCGGGCTATCTCAGCACAACCCCCTACGAAGCATGTTTGATAAAAACACTCGACATTCATTATAATTTATAGCTTACCTTACCGAGATAAGACTTAGGCCCAGCGATTATATTCACGATTGACGTGAATCCATTTGTAAATTTCTGCAATGTGAGGCCCGGCGCACATTTGCGGCACGGCAAGGTATTTTTAGGCGAATATTGAATTCCCAACTTAAATTCGATACAGTTATGTGTATTATTCGTCGCCTAAAAATACCTTGCCATGCGGTGCCGCCAATGTGAGCCAGGCCTGACATTGCAAACACTTACAAATAGTTTCACGTCACTCGTGAATGCCTCCTAGGTAGGGCCTAGCATAAAATGGTCTTCGCCTTTCAATAATTACCCACCTCTGAAGTTTCCTGTGCGGGTTCACAGATAGTGCGGAAGGGATGTGACTTTCTCTCCATTGGACCTGTCTCCATTTGTGCTTCAGAATCTAAGAAGAAAAGCTTCATGAATTAAACTCCTTCGATAAGTTTAATGGGTGACAATATCTCCTTTCTTTTATCTATGAGTAGTACTTACTGGGCGTTGTATAGTTGTAGTCGATAAGAGACTCGCCCGCCGTGCTATCCGTCCGCGATCTGCTGGTGTCCTGTACATTATAAAACTAAAGATATAAATTAACGTGTTTGTTTAAGTCCAAAAATTAGAAAGGAGCATACATGGTAAGGCTATGGACAGCTAACATGTGTGGCTAAAAAACTTTTCCCATTTGGCATTATGGGTAAGCATTTCAATACATTAAAATTATTTTCAACATTTTCTGAGGAGAGGGCAAGGAAGAGAAGGAGAGAAAGATGGAGAGAAAGAGTGGGAGAGAGAGTGTGAGAGAGAGAGTGTGGGAGAGAGAGAGAGAGAGAGAGTGTGGGAGAGAGAGAAAGAGTGGGAGAGAGAGGGAGGGAGAGAAAGAGAGAGAGAGAGATAAAAATGTGGATATCTAGAGCAGTGATACAGAGAAGTTTAATTTAAAATAGTACATAGTTACCGATATAATGTTGAGCGTCCATTGTTGCCGGGGCTTGCCTGCCACGCGCGCTGTACAGGGCACCTGCGACTGCGTAGACTGCGGATATTTGAAAGTTCTTTTCATTTTGTGGTACATTGCATTGGCAATAGCTGTTAAGGTGATATTTATTTAATTTTAAATAATGAAAATTAGATGGTCACTAAGGTTTAAAATATAAAACTAATAGGGACATAGAAAGTATTTACCTCAATCTCTTTGCCCAACTTCTTTCTTAATTCAGCGTTGAAATTCTCCGCAAAGTTATCTGTGCTGAAGTATCTGAAAGTGTGTTGCGTAAATGTTACAAATCAATGCAATGATGAGATCCGAAGACGTACTAAGTCTTTGAGCTTGGAAAACTACTAGTGAGGGAACTTTGGTAACGACAGCGGCTTACGAATTGTAACTTTTGGGTGATGATTTACGGACTACTCCCTCTATCAGACAGGAGGTTGTGGAGTGGAAACATACTGGATGGGGATTTTTGGGATAGGGTAGCAATGGGAATAACCTAAATCGTGTTATAGGAAAAACGGTCCCAGGAGACGTGTTTTTTTCATTTGAGAAATTTATTTTCCATTAGATTTTTGCAAAAAATACAGTAAGAAAATTCGAAATTTCTAGAACTACAACGGTTGAGGTACCTACCCTTACTGACCCATCTCATCATACCACTTTGTATATAAGGTCCCACTTAAATAGATGCACAAATTTTAACACGTCGTTCAGTACGTCTAACCAAAGATATCCAAGCAAAAAAAAAACACTGATTAAAGGGATTTTAATTTTATCTAAAATAATAAATTGCCGGCAGGCACGCTAGAATAAATACATCTATTATGGCTTGAACACTTCTTGTGAGTATCTAATGCGTTTATCTTATTTATTTTTTTACCATTGACCTTATTTTGGTGGTCTGAATCATGCCTAAAAGTTTAATGGGACCTTATATAGGCTGATTATGATGCATGCATACTTGTGTCTAAGCAGCGCCTGCGCGGCCGGCCTCGCGCGCGGCTCGGTGCGCAGGCACGCGGCCAGCAGGTCGCGCGCGGCGCCGGCGCCGGGCAGCGAGCCCCGCGCGCCCACGCTGGCCGCGCCCGCCAGCGCCGCGCCGCCCGCCAGCCGGGACACCACCTGCTGGTGGCGAGGCGCCAGCTTGCCTGGGGAGGAACAGGCTGGTGGTGTACGGAACAGAATTACGAAGACATGAAGACTATAAAACAAAGCAACAGTATCCCGTATCTTAAGAAATTAGGTAAACTAGGATAAGAACACTAAGTACATATGTATAATGCCACACTAAAACTACAAACTGACCGACAATCTTAATGATGAGTGCCAGCTGGTCGATGTCCGAGTCTCCAGGGAACAGCGGGTCGCCTGTCAGCATCTCCGCAAACAGGCACCCGATCGCCCAAATATCCACCTCGGGACCGTACCTGAAATTTTTATGATCCCTTTACTCGCCGAGAAGTACAGAACACCAGCATTTGAGGTTGGCCTACGGTGTGAAGTTTAATACTTAAATAAAGGTTAAGCTATAGTTAGAACTAAGCAGTGTTGAAGTAAGCTAGAGGAATGCGATACCCAGAAAGACGTTCAGTGCTGGACAAAAGTCTCTCCTAAGCCAGCCAATTCGTGCTACCTACAAATTAAATACCACCAGCCAACTAGAGACCTTTGAAACAGAGTTAACCAGCAAAGTCAGTATCGGAGCTGACCGTCCAGGGTGTACCGTACTAACCTGTGCTCAGCTACGAGCAGTTCAGGGGCGCGGTACCACCGCGTAGCGACGTACTCGGTGTAGGGCTCGCCAGGCGCCGCCAGCGCCCGCGCGAACCCCAGGTCACACAGTTTCACGATGCCCGCGTTTGATACTAGCACGTTCTCTGGCTTCACGTCACGGTGAATTATCTAATAAAACATTTATAATAATAATAATAATAAAGAAGAAGAGAGTGCTGGAGTTGTACAAAATAGATGCAACTCAACGCATTTTCCTTGAGAAATGTATGGGGCAATGGAGGACGGTTCTTCATTATCCAGGGTGTCTACAGATCCAGGGGAATGATGAGCCTATATGGATTAAACGGGGAATATTTCAGGGCGACAGTTTGAGTCCACTTTGGTTCTGCTTAGCTCTGAATCCTTTTAGCAATCTGCTGGAGGATTCAGGTCTAGGTTATCGGTTGAAGAGAGGCGGTCAGGTCATATGTCACCTCTTCTACATGGATGATTTAAAACTCTTTGCCCCCAACAAATTGCAACTGATGGAGTTACTGAAGGTAATTGAAACTTTTAGTAGCGCCATCAGGATGGAATTTGGTGCGGATAAATGTGCAGTCATGCATGTAAAGCGAGGGGAGATTGTGGAATCCGAGGGAATCCAACTCTCGGATTCCATACACCTTAGATCCCTCTCCTCATCCGAAAGCTATAAGTATTTGGGTATGTCGGAAGCGTTGGGTATCAATGTTACTGACATGAAGCAATCGTTGAAGGAGCGCTTCTTTGGTCGCCTGAAGAAAGTTTTGATTAGTATTCTTTCAGGCGGAAACAAGGTGCGCCTTTAACGGTTGGGTCATGCTGGTTTTGATGTACTCTTTCGGCATACTCAAATGGACTCAGACCGAACTTGACGCCTTGGATAGGAGGGTCCGTACACTGCTGACCGCAAACCGGATGCATCACCCACGATCATCGGTGATGAGACTGTATATCCCGCGGAAGTGCGGGGGTCGAGGCTTTTTAAATGCAAAGACCCTCCACAATCGCGAGATTTGCAGTCTCAGGGATTATTTTTTAAAAGCCGGTGTGGGTATGCACCGTGATGTGGTGGCAGTGGACATAGGCCTCACCCCGCTTTCCATGGGTAAAGAGAACTGGCGCAAACCTGCAGTACTGACTACCGATGACCGCAAGGAGATATGGCAAGGCAAGGAGCTTCACGAGCGCATCTATCGGGTTCTTCATGAGCCCGGTGTAGACTTCTTAGCGTCCGTGTCCTGGTTACGTTTTGGTGACCTTTTTGGGGAAACTGAAGGTTTCGTCTGTGCAATTATGGACGAAGTTATCTTGACGAATAACTATCGGAGACATATTATGAAGGACGGGACGGTTGACGTGTGTCGGGCATGCCACCGTCCAGGTGAGTCCATCAGACATATTATCTCTGGTTGTTCTCGTTTAGCTAACGGCGAGTACTTGCACAGGCATAACCAAGTGGCCAGGATTATTCACCAGCAACTTGCTTTGAAATATAAACTTGTAGACTCTGAGGTACTGTATTACAAGTATGTGCCCGACCCAGTTCTTGAGAATGACCATGTCACGTTGTACTGGGATCGGTCTATCATTACTGACAGGACTATTGTCGCCAATAAGCCTGATATAGTAGTGGTAGATCGATTAGCGCGCCTTGCAATGATAGTCGATGTTACCATTCCACATGACGAGAACCTCGTGAAAGCTGAGAAATAGAAACAAATAAAATATCTCGACTTAGCACACGAGGTTGTTGACATGTGGAATGTGAGCTCGGCTGTCATTGTACCGATTGTCGTAACAGCCAATGGCCTGATAGCCAAAAGCCTCGACCAACATCTTTCGAGGCTCTCGTTAAGCGGTTGGATCAAGAGCCAGATTCAGAAGGCAGTACTCCTCGATACGGCTCGCATTGTGAGGAGGTTCTTGTCTCTGCAACCCTAACCACCGCCTTGGACCCTGCTCTCGACATCGGCGGACCACTATTTTTTATATTTTTAAATGTTTTTTTTTTTGTTTTTTTTTATAAAAATATTTAAAAATATATTAGATAAGAAATGGAATAAATAAACGAATAATAATAATAATAATAAAACTTTTATTTCAGACGGTCCATAAATATGTTAGTATTATACATTTATACTTTTACACTATACGCAACATTAAAGATAAAAGAGCGAAAGTATACATCATATTAGGGAACTTCTAACGACATCAACAGCAGTGTTTTGGGTAACTAGCACAACAGTATATACAGCTTGATGTGGACCTATCGACTACAGCCAAACATAATCTCCTGCAATTAATTATGGGACCTAACACTCCGGTGTTAGGACCTATTTGTGATGGACCCTAAGCTATTTACAACATTTTGCCAAACGAAAAGTAGGTAATACTTACAGAATTCTGGTGACAGTAGTCAACGCCCTTGAGAAGCTGGTATAAGTGTTTCTTGGCAGTGTCCTCACCGAGGCCACCGGGAGCTGCTTCCAACTCGTCCAGCAGCGTATGGTCCAGGTATTCGAACACTAGGTAGAAGCGTCGCTTGCGACGGAACACCTCGATCATGTTCACTAAGTGGTCGTGTCGGAGTTTCTGGAAATGATGGCATAGTCTTGTAACTTTACGGGGTGGCTTGGAACAAAACTTAAGTGAGATGAAATGGACACATGAAGAAGTTTAAATGATTTATAACGTGAATTCAGTGAATTGGCATTAATTAACACATTCTCAGTTGTTTTGTTCGGAGGAGCTAGCTAAGTAATAACAGTCGCACAAGTCGACCGTGGCCGTGGCTGGGTTACCTTCTTTACATAACGAGACCCTCACGTTAAGCCGTAGGTCCCGGCTGTCATTTGTGCATCTTTAACAGTCGTTAAAGGTTTCATCAGCCCAAAAATCTGACAGCCAGTCTTACCAAGGGGTACCGTATTACTCAGTTACTGGGTTGTGAAGGTCAGATAGGCAGTCGCTCCATGTAAAATACTGGTATTCAGCTGCATCCGGTTGGACTGGAAGCGGAATTGGGAAAAGGCAGGCATCTCAGTTATTTTTTAAATCTTGGATAGTTCTGTGTTTCCTAGCAGACGAGTTGTCTCTTACCTTGAGCATGCGTATCTCCCGAAGAGCCATCTTCCTGACGGCGGCATCCTCCTCAGTCTCCAGGAACTTCTTGATGGCGACCAGCTGGCCCGTGTCACGTCGCCGGCACTTCAGCACCACACCGTACGAGCCCTCACCCACCTGAACGAACCACAACATCTTGTATAGGGAAAAAGAATAATGTTTACATTACTTACTAAAATACACTTTCTTTTTAATTCCACTACACTATAACCCCTTCTACTAATATATAATATCTATCATTATCTACCTATAGGAATTTGCCCGGGAAAGGTTGTTTTTACACAACTGGCCTCGCGTCCTAATCAAATGGGATATTGAGACACACCATACTGTTACAAGTCTATTAAGGTTCCGTACCAAAATGGTATAAAGGAACTCTTATGGTGTGACTCATTCTGTCTGTCCGTCTGTCGCAGCTGGATATCTCAAGATCTGCTAACACTATTTTAACTTGAAATTTGGAATAGCCTTACATTTGCCCATCTTTTTTTGCAAATAAGAGCCACAGGGCCCTTAGAGCATTTAACCTATGGAGATGGCAAGCGGCCAATCATCGAACAACTTTTTCTGCCACTTTTTGCGGGGGGCGAGGAAAACACATACAGCACACTTCTTAAATTTGACAACCACACACAGAGACATGCTTCCTATTGCTACAAACGCTCACAAAGAAATTATAGACACACAGTGAAAAAACACATACACATTGACAAATTTGTGCGTATCTATGCAATTGTCCTACGACAACAAACACAAACTACTATTGTTGAGGCACACGGAATGAGTGGTATTTCATTTCATGAATGAACGAATAAAAAGTTCTGTTTTCTTTTTTTGGAAAAAATACGTTTAATGATTAGTGCCTGCGAAACTACGTAGGTAGCCGCCAGTAATCACAAAACAATTTATAGTGCTATAAAAAAAGAACGATTGTATTTATTTTTATAGTCAATTTTTTTTTCTTATTTCTCAATAATATTATATTGATTGCATATCATTCTGCATTTAGGGTCGGCAATTCGGAATACCCCATTCTTTAAAAAGGGCTTTCATTTATATACACGTGTCAAAAATTTGGGGGCAATATCAGTACATATTATATAAAACAAAGTCGCTTTCTCTGTCCCTATATCCCTGTGTATGCTTATATCTTTAAAACTACGCAACGGATTTTGATGCGGGTTTTTGTAATAGATAGAGTGATTCAAGAGGAAGGTTTATGTGTATAATATGTCGGCATATTTTGCGGGCACAGTCGCTTGCGCGCATTCTAAGCGTGCGCTCGTGTGTCATATTATCGGTGTCCTTATACGTCACGCGATTAGTGCTACTTTGCGTTTTTGGTTAATATAATGGGTAGTGAAGAAGAAGATGATGACTCTGCTAATGAGGAAAGTTTACCTATCAACCAACAACAATTGGAGAAATCGCCATTGGAGCCAAGTAAGGTGCAAAATTATATAACAAGTGAAAGTGTGAAGAGATTAGCTGAAAAAAGAAAAGAAAGAGAAGATGAGAGTAACGAGGATGATGACTTTATTACTGTTAGAAGTAAACCTAAACGTTTCATTCGAAGCGCTTTATCGAATTCTGGAAATATGAGGGTAGATGTGGAAAAAAATGTGAACTTTCTTAATAAACATGAAGTATGTATTACGTCCGTTGAAAAGATGCCTAAGCAAATGGCATTAGCAAAATTACTTAGATCTGAGAATATCAAAAACGTAATAAGAATTAAATTCAAAAGTTTTAACAAGGTATTTGTTCAATTTCAAGACAAGGAAGATGCCGTTAAACTATTAAATTGCATAAAATTTAAGGAAATGGGATGCAGATGCCAATTGATTAATGAGTTGTCAATATCCTATGGTGTGGTAAAAGGGGTTGATCTTGACATAAGCGAGGAGGAGCTCATGGACATATTTGAATCTAGTACCGAAATAGCATCTATAAAAAGATTAAAACGAGTTGATTCGGAGGGTAAATGGATTGACAGTGAGTCAGTGAGAGTTGGTTTTAAGGGTAAAATCTTACCGCTTCATATTTATGCGTACGAGTGCCGGTTTAAGGTTGAATCTTACGTGTTCCCTGTTACTCAATGCTCAGGATGCTGGCAATTTGGACATGTAATAAAATATTGTCCTACGAAGAAGAAACTGTGCCCAAAATGCGGGGGTGATCATGTGAATTTATTTTATTCATGTTTTAATTAATTTTAAGAGTTTTAATTAATTTTAAGTGTAATTAAGGTGTAATAATTTAACTAAATGCAAAATATCTACATAAATACTCAGGATTATTGTTTTCCTGCAAAATAACAACGTAAAAGTCAGTGTTTTGTTGCCCACCGTTACCGGTAACCTATTACGAACAGCTGATGTTCGCGACCTGTGGATTCAAACGGGGAGTATTGTTTATTTTTATTATCTAATTAGCACACATTTGTTATTTGGACTCAATAACACATTCGAGTCTTTCAGTGTCGTCTTAACGTGACTTGGCACTTTGCACTAGATCGTAAGTTAATTAGTGTAGGTAGGTTTAGGATGGTTAACGAAAGTTAATTTAGTGAAATATTTAACTAATTACTACTGTCATTGTAATAGCGTATAAACATACCTAATAAAAATAACGCTATTGATCGTAATTTTCAGTGAAAATCAGCATATGATCTAAATTATTTCTAGTCTAGGTATCCTACCCACATATGCAAATGTAAATTCATGAATATAAAACAATAGAATTAATGCAACTCTGTACTTAGTTTGATGATATTAGCTGCATTTTGATTAGAAAGTCTTAATAATCCGCCTCATTTCTTTTTAAAGCCAAACCTATTTCTCCCATTTTCCTTTCATTTTTAGCTTTCCTCTTTTTGTTTGTCTATCTATTTAGTTCTCACCGTTCTTTCAATTCTACTTGCAGCACTTATTCCTGAAACCATGCCTGTGATAACCCGTAAGGCGGCTGCTCAGGAGTTGGAACTTAAATTGAAAACAGCCCTTCAAAAACTTCAGGCCTCAGACAGCAAATGCCAACAGCTGTTGCAGGAAATAGACGAAAGTGAGAAGGAGGTCGAGAAGGTCGTTCACAAAAACACAACCTTGAAGCAGGAGCTTGTGGGCCTACATCAACAATACCTGGATGTTGTTGATGAACGGGACAAACTGCGGGTGGTCACGGATGGTTTCAACAACTGTAGTAACCTTTATGAGGAGGCTTTGTGTAAGGTTAGGGACCTAGAAGAGGAATTAATTCATGCAAATGTGCGAATTACTAAGTTACAGAAACTTAAAGAATGTACTCAAGTTAAGGAAACAAATAACTTATATAATGAATTATTCCAAAGTAACTGCCACCCTCATTCCATGATAACAATAGACCTAACTGAAGACTCAATATTGAAACATAATAATAGTTGTTATAAAGTTAGTCAAAATAAAATGAAAAAGTATGCAAAACTTAATAGAATAATTAATAGATGCAATAAATTTAAGAAACAGCAAAAACACAGTTCTATAAATATTAAATTAAGGAAAGAGCGTGTTTTTCTAATAAATAAATTAAAAAACTATCATATTAAATTAGAAGATAGTAAAAATATTTACCAAATAGACACAAATCGATTACAGTCTGAAATTGATGTACTTGAAGAGTCACTACATTCACTTTATATTAAGTATGTGAGCTCTCAAAACCAAATTAAGGAACACATCCTTGCTGCAAATGAATTAGTGGAAATGTGTAATGATGAGACAGACAGAGTGGACCCACAGACTCTCAACACCACTAAATGTATGTGTCAAACAAAATCCAACCTTGAGGCTCTCCAGCCTGAGGCAACGGAGGATCCATCCCGGTCCTCTGTTATCAATTTGGATTCACCGGTTAGTGTAAATCATTTATTACAAGTAGTCCAGACACAAGCTAACTCTCTCCCTTGCAGTAGTACAGAGTGTAGGTCCTCTATTATGTTTTCAGATAGTTTTGGAAAAGGGTTAGGTAAATTACTTAGCAACAACTTGAGTCTTTCTTCTCAAAACTTTTGTATGCCTCAGACTTCATACAAAAAAATTATGACTTCAATAACTAGTAATGAATATGATCCTAATGCCATTATAACAGTTCTTATAGGTAATAGTTTTAATATTAAAACATATGACATTGCTGATAGTGTCACTGAACTATTAAAGTTAAATTGTAAGAAAATTATTCTGTGTGCTTTTCCCTACTTTGAGCACTTGTCAAACAGGCAGAACAACAACATTCATAAGTTAAATAATTACATGCACTTTTTAGTGAGTCACCATAGTGACAAGTTTATATTTTTTGACACCAACATTTTTGTTGAGAAATTAAGGTCGACTAGGGATACTGTGTATCTGCCCATTAGTTTTAGACGTCAAATAGCTAGGCTATTAGCTTTTAATATTAACCCAGACATAAGTAATATGTCGAAGTCATATTTAATTAGCACCACAATTAGTAATAGTACTAATGTTAATGTGGTTAGCTCACATTCTTTAAACTACACACATCAAAAGTGTCTAGGGATCAACATATATTTTTGCAATAACTTTTCTCTTGATTGATATTAATTTAAATTTTCTTTAAGGATTCATCAAATAAAGTGTTTTCGTTTGTCACAGTAACGATAAACCAAGTCACCTTTGCATTAATAAAGAAATTTGCCATTTTCCTAATAAAGGGATTTTTGACATTTGAACCACTAACATTAAAGTTCGAAAAACAGACTGAAATAACAGTTTTCTTTAAAATTTTATTGGGTAACTTAAACAATTAATAATCCGTGTTTCTACCGCGAACACTAACAACACAAGAACATCGGTTTGGCATACTCAAAATGAGTTCATCCAAATCACGCTGTGGAATGGCCGCCCATGTTCGTTGCAACAACAAAAAAAGGTGTTATCAGTCGACTTTGGACACGTTACCGAAGCACTGGTACCGTGGCTGAGCGCCATGAAGGACGGTATCGCTGCACCACACGGAGACAAGACCGATACATTCAAATCTTAACTCGAAGAGCTCCAACAATAACCGCCATGATGTTAGCCGTGAGGCTTCATCACTCTTCAGGGAACTTAATTAGCGACCAAACAGTCAGAAACCGCTTGCATGAAGTGAACCTTCATTCCCGAAGACCGCTACGGGTACCACCTATAGCAATGCACAATCGTAGGATTCGATATCAATGGGCTCTTGAACACAGAAATTGGGCAGAAGAACAATGGCGTTTCGTGTGCTTTTCTGATGAGTCTCGTTTTGGTATGAGACCGGATACAAGACGTATACGACACTGGAGAACCCCTGGACGCCAACAGCGATTAAAATCCTGCCAGGAAGTCCATCCTTATAGTGGTGGAACCATCATGGTATGGGCGGGTATTTGGATCGGCGGAAGAACTGAGTTGATTTGGATCAGAGGCAACCTCAACGCTCAAATTTATGCTGAGACGATTGTATCTGACGTCATCGTTCCTCTACAAGTGCAAATCGGTCCCTTATTTCAGTTAATGCATGATAATGCACGACCGCACACCGCAAGAGTTGTAAGACAGACTCTCGCCGCAGCTAACATCAATGTCCTGCCCTGGCCTGCTCAGTCGCCAGACTTGAACCCGATTGAGCATGCATGGGATATGCTACAGAGAAGAGCTCTGCCGAATATGGAGGGTATCCAGTTGCAAGAAGACCTTTTTTTGTTGTTGCAACGAACATGGGCGGCCATTCCACAGCGTGATTTGGATGAACTCATTTTGAGTATGCCAAACCGATGTTCTTGTGTTGTTAGTGTTCGCGGTAGAAACACGGATTATTAATTGTTTAAGTTACCCAATAAAATTTTAAAGAAAACTGTTATTTCAGTCTTTTTTTCGAACTTTAATGTTAGTGGTTCAAATGTCAAAAATCCCTTTATTAGGAAAATGGCAAATTTCTTTATTAATGCAAAGGTGACTTGGTTTATCGTTACTGTGACAAACGAAAACACTTTATTTGATGAATCCTTAAAGAAAATTTAAATTAATATCAATCAAGAGAAAAGTTATTGCAAAAATATATGTTGATCCCTAGACACTTTTGATGTGTGTAGTTTGTAAGACAACAGGAGATGCCACTAACAGTATAGTTTCGCTTAATAACAAAAAGGTATCTTCTAGCTCCAAAAATAACTGTAAAAAAGGGGCTAAGCAGAAATCCTTGACATTATTTCATCAAAATATTCAAGGTTTTTCTTCCAAACAATTAGAGATTGAATTGTTCTTAGAAAAAACAATGTATGACATTATTTGTTTTACTGAGCACTGGTTAAAAGATTACGAAATGTTGATTAATTTCGAGAATTATAGTTTGGCCAGTTGCTTTAACCGCAAATCAATGCTGCGTGGTGGTTCACTAATCCTAATCAAAAATTGTATTAAATCAAAAACTCGTGAGGACATAGTTGAACTATCAGTTGAGCATAGCATTGAATTGTCTTGTGTTGAGCTGGATAAGCATGTAATAGTGTGCGTTTACAGACCCCCTAATTATCAAAACTACTCAATATTTGAGGCAGTAATGGAAGATGTTTTGGCAAAACTTGCTTCCAGTAATAAATCAGTAGTTATCTGTGGTGACTTTAACATTAATATTTTAGAAAATAATTCAAACACGAGTAGACTATTAAATTTGTTTAAATCATTCAATTTGTCAAATGTGTTTGTAGAACCCACCCGAATAACTATGTCTACTGCTACTTGCATTGATAATGTTTTTTGTTGCTGCGACTATTTAGATAAAGCTATCGTTAATTATCTCCCTTCCGATCACAGTGGTCAAACTGTAACTTTTGAGTCCAACACACCAATACAAAAAATCCAAATACAATCCAGACCCATAACAACTGTTAATTTAAATAAATTTAATATCGCCTTAAATTGTAAGTTAAGTGCTCAAGCACTTTCTTTAAAAAATATAAATATTTTGTATAAGGAATTCTTTATGGTAGTGCAAAACGAGTTTAATAATTGTTTTAAGAAGACCACTAAAACTACACACATCAAAAGTGTCTAGGGATCAACATATATTTTTGCAATAACTTTTCTCTTGATTGATATTAATTTAAATTTTCTTTAAGGATTCATCAAATAAAGTGTTTTCGTTTGTCACAGTAACGATAAACCAAGTCACCTTTGCATTAATAAAGAAATTTGCCATTTTCCTAATAAAGGGATTTTTGACATTTGAACCACTAACATTAAAGTTCGAAAAAAAGACTGAAATAACAGTTTTCTTTAAAATTTTATTGGGTAACTTAAACAATTAATAATCCGTGTTTCTACCGCGAACACTAACAACACAAGAACATCGGTTTGGCATACTCAAAATGAGTTCATCCAAATCACGCTGTGGAATGGCCGCCCATGTTCGTTGCAACAACAAAAAAAGGTCTTCTTGCAACTGGATACCCTCCATATTCGGCAGAGCTCTTCTCTGTAGCATATCCCATGCATGCTCAATCGGGTTCAAGTCTGGCGACTGAGCAGGCCAGGGCAGGACATTGATGTTAGCTGCGGCGAGAGTCTGTCTTACAACTCTTGCGGTGTGCGGTCGTGCATTATCATGCATTAACTGAAATAAGGGACCGATTTGCACTTGTAGAGGAACGATGACGTCAGATACAATCGTCTCAGCATAAATTTGAGCGTTGAGGTTGCCTCTGATCCAAATCAACTCAGTTCTTCCGCCGATCCAAATACCCGCCCATACCATGATGGTTCCACCACTATAAGGATGGACTTCCTGGCAGGATTTTAATCGCTGTTGGCGTCCAGGGGTTCTCCAGTGTCGTATACGTCTTGTATCCGGTCTCATACCAAAACGAGACTCATCAGAAAAGCACACGAAACGCCATTGTTCTTCTGCCCAATTTCTGTGTTCAAGAGCCCATTGATATCGAATCCTACGATTGTGCATTGCTATAGGTGGTACCCGTAGCGGTCTTCGGGAATGAAGGTTCACTTCATGCAAGCGGTTTCTGACTGTTTGGTCGCTAATTAAGTTCCCTGAAGAGTGATGAAGCCTCACGGCTAACATCATGGCGGTTATTGTTGGAGCTCTTCGAGTTAAGATTTGAATGTATCGGTCTTGTCTCCGTGTGGTGCAGCGATACCGTCCTTCATGGCGCTCAGCCACGGTACCAGTGCTTCGGTAACGTGTCCAAAGTCGACTGATAACACCTTTTTTTGTTGTTGCAACGAACATGGGCGGCCATTCCACAGCGTGATTTGGATGAACTCATTTTGAGTATGCCAAACCGATGTTCTTGTGTTGTTAGTGTTCGCGGTAGAAACACGGATTATTAATTGTTTAAGTTACCCAATAAAATTTTAAAGAAAACTGTTATTTCAGTCTTTTTTTCGAACTTTAATGTTAGTGGTTCAAATGTCAAAAATCCCTTTATTAGGAAAATGGCAAATTTCTTTATTAATGCAAAGGTGACTTGGTTTATCGTTACTGTGACAAACGAAAACACTTTATTTGATGAATCCTTAAAGAAAATTTAAATTAATATCAATCAAGAGAAAAGTTATTGCAAAAATATATGTTGATCCCTAGACACTTTTGATGTGTGTATAAATCCTAAATTTTTATTTAGTGACTGGGCCACTAAAGGACTCAGGAAAAGTAGGGAAAGACTTTTCGAGCTTTATGGCCTTAAGCCTTTTATTAACACAGAATGTTTTAATAAGTATGTTGCTACCTACTCAAAAATTTTTAAGAACACTTGTAAAGCAGCTAAAGCCAAATACATTAGCAACAAGGTAAAATCAGCTGAAAATAAAATAAAGACGGTTTGGAAAATTATCAATAATGAAACGAACAGAAACAAAAGGCATAGCTCTGATTACATTCTGGAGACGTCATGTGGTCCCATTTGTGATAGCAAAGAAGTTGCTCAAGAATTTGTAAATTTCTTTACCAGTATTCCACTAAAAACTACTGAAACCTTAAATTCATCGCCTTCCCTCTCTTTTGATTTACTAAAGGCGAACGTTTCAGCCTGCTTAATTGAATTCCACTTTAAGCATATTAACCCCATAACAGTAATTAAAACTTTTAAACAAATCAAAATAAAATTAACCGAAGATCTTTGGGGAATGTCTACTAAAGTCTGCACCTCGATCATTGAGACAATAGCACCTTACTTAGCCTTAATATTTAATTTATGTGTGGATCAAGGCATCTTCCCGGATTTAATGAAATACAGCAAGGTAATACCACTTTTCAAATCCGGGGACAATAAAGATACCAATAATTATAGACCCGTATCCGTATAGAAGATCAACAACAATAAAAACTATATTTGCATTGTATAAATTCAATTTCTTAATATTGTATAATTGCTTAGCACATATGTGAGTACTATGTACCTAATATAAAGTGACCATTTACTGGGTACGTCTTTCATTGACTTGAATGTGCTTTGGCGGCTGAGAGTATGTCATGCTCACTTTAATGTCTCGCTGATGGTGGCGTGTGTGTTGGATCATTTAGCTCCCTTCAAAATGGTTGAGCTGAATGGTGCTAATCCATGCGTCATGTTCGTGAACGGGCGCTGTCGGTAGAGACTGGTCATCTCTTAGCGGCCATGGCTTGTTTTAATTTAACTTTTGAACTTTTTTTTTTTTACATTATTTTATATCAGATGCTTTCACCGTTCTGCATCGTTCTCACATGTATAATAATAATAATATGATCTATGTAACCAATATTTTGTAACCATATTTTGTTTAAAAGAGTGTCCATGGAGTTTCTTGCCCGTTCTTCTCCATAGGTACCTACTGCTTTGGAATGGGCAACTAGCTTCATCTCTCTGACTGACCGACACCTTGACAATTCAAAAGTGCCTGTAATTGGTTTATTTGAAATAAATACTTTGAGTTTGAGTTGAGTTTTGAGTTTGAGTTTGAGTTTGAAATTGTGATCTTAATAATTTCGTATGCCTTAATTGTAAGGGTGATCACCTTGTCATAGACAAAACTTGCCCCTTTTTTTTGAAAGAAAAGGAGATAAGGAATATTATGTGTAGTGAGCAATTACCATATCGAATGGCACTTCAAAAAGTTATTGAAAAACGACGAGAGAATGATACCCCCAAAAACCCTATAAAACCCACAAACCTAGAAATCCGAGCTGAAAACTACGCCAGTATTATTTCAGGAAACGAAAAAGGATCAATACAAAATCAAGAAGAGTTTGTCACACAATCAGCTCAGGAAGAAGAGGAAGAAATGGAAGAATCACAACAAGATCAGCAAGATAGCATGGAGAATACAACACATACACCTAAAAAAAATGGAGGAGGGGGAAAAAAAACAAAAATTAGAAAAAGTCAGAATACTAAAAAACAACTCGTCCAAAAAGAAGTAACACAAACTCAGAATGAACATAAGGAAAGAAATGAACAATTACGATATAAGTTTGAATTTAAAAAGTTTATTAATGAGTTAAAAAGTATTTACAAGTCTGAAGGTACTTTTGAGGATAAAATTATATTGGTTTTTAAAATGATTTATGAAGAAATTAAGGAAATGTTAATAAGTAGGTTTTTAAGTGGAGGGCTTTTTGAAAAATTAATAGATAATTTAGATGGATAGTACACACAAAAACATAAAAATTAACTTATTACAGTGGAATTCTCAAAGTCTACGTCCTAAACTGATTTCTTTTTCGGAGCTCTTAAATCAAGAAAATGTTCACATAGCAATCCTGAGTGAAACATGGTTACATAGTGAAACTGATATTCATATTAGTGGCTATAACATCTATAGATCGGATAGATATGATTCCTATGGAGGCGTCTCAATTGTAGTGCATAAATCCATACAATCTCACCTATGTTCGGTTCGAGTTCGAAACAGTGGAATAGAAATTGTTTGCGTTAAATTGATAAATTGTAAAGATTTAGAAAACGTTGTAGCTATTTATTGCCCATCTTCTGTCCAAACGCAGTTTTCAGACTGGGAACAAATATTTTCTTTGTTCTCAAAAAATACCTTGATAGCAGGTGACTTCAATGGTCATCACACCAACTGGTCCGTTAAAACGGAT
Source organism: Hyppa rectilinea (assembly GCA_951799385.1). Classification (NCBI taxonomy): domain Eukaryota; kingdom Metazoa; phylum Arthropoda; class Insecta; order Lepidoptera; family Noctuidae; genus Hyppa; species Hyppa rectilinea. The sequence continues at coordinate 3,091,624 of OX637320.1, read as the reverse complement.
GTGAGAGGTACACAAATATTGGACGCGGCACTTGAAACTTCATTCGTCTCTCTTAATAATGGTGCAGCTACACGGGTTAAACTAGTAAGCGGTAATTTGCAAGAAACTTCACCGGATATTTCATTCGCATCTTCAGACATTGCGATTAAATTTAACTGGCAAGTATTCAACGAAAATCTGGGTAGCGATCACATGGTTATTAAAATGTCAGTCAGTATAAGTGATGATTTTATTATTAAAAAAAAAGAAACTATTCTAAAGCCAATTGGAAGGAATACCAGAATTACCTTACACAAAATTTTAACCCCCCAAGCGACAATATTCAAGGAATGTACGATTATTTATTACTTCAATTTAATGATACTGCAGATAAATAATAATAATATTCCGTTTATTAAAAGTAGTTGTCAACCCTCCAGTAAGTTTAAACCAAGAAATTACTGGAATCCGGAACTATCTAAAATAGTAGCACAGCGTAGATTATGTTTATCTAATTTTCGACGCAACCCGACCCCTGACAATTTGACCAAACTAGAAGAAAAAACTAGAGAATCTCAAATATTGATCCAAAAAGCAAAGTCCGTAGGCCGGCATAGATTTTGTGATTCCATCGATGAAGTAACCTCAGTGTCTGAAATGTGGCGTCGAATGCGTTGGATAAAGGGCTATAAGCAACTTAGAACTTACCCCCCCATTGAGAAACAGAAAGAATTACTGTATGCTTTAACACCTGATTATGTTCCAAATCAAACGCCTGTGTTTGTCTCTAACAATGAAGTCTTAGAACGCGAATTCAATATTCAAGAACTTGAAAACTGTTTAAAAAAAAAAGATACAGCTCCAGGCGAGGATGGTATATCATATTCTATGATCTATAATTTACCTGCCTTTATTAAATCTTATCTGCTTAATATATACAATAATATTTTCAAATTTAGTTTTATACCACAACAATGGCGGCATATCCAAATCATTCCAATCCCTAAAGCTAGTAACTCTAATACTGATCCTAAATTAAGACCTATATCTTTAATTTCATGTTTATGTAAAACTTTTCATCTAATGATAGCAAAACGATTAGAATGGTACGCTGAAAGGAAAAAAATATTATCACCAAGCACCGTTGGTTTTAGAAGATCTTATTCATGTCTTGATTCATTAGCCCGTTTGGTCACTTATATCCAAATTGGATTTTCGAAAAATATTCCTACATTAGCATGCTTCTTGGATATTCAAAACGCCTATAATAACGTTTCGATCGACGTAGCAGTTAGTATTTTGGATAAGCTTGAAATTGGGTCAAAATTCTGTTCTTATATATGGGAGTTTTTGAGTGATAGATATTTAAAGATCAAATTTGATAATAGTGATGAGTTAATAGCCAGGTGGACTAATAAAGGGTTGGCTCAAGGAGATCCTTTGTCCCCATTACTTTTTAATTTAATAACACACGAACTTTGTCAGCTTCCTCTTGATGTAGTTGTATCTCAATATGCAGACGATTTTGTGCTTTATGTTAAACACAAAGATATTAAAGTATGTGAAATGTATGTACAAAATGCTTTGGATTCTATTGTACGGGTTTTGGATAAACTTGGTTTGGAACTTTCTTCAAGTAAATCTACCTTTTGTGTATACAGTAGGGGCAGGCGTAGAATGCTTCCTACCTTAAAGGTAAATGAGCAAACCTTGGGTTTCTCAGAATGCATTAAATACCTAGGTATGTGGCTAGATAGAAGTTTACTTTGGGGCAAACATATAAATGAAACAGTTAGTAAATGTTTAAAATTTCTAAATCTATTAAAAGTGCTAACGGGTATCTCATGGGGAATACACACAAAGCATATACGCAGGCTATACATTTCACTGATTCGAAGTCGTATCGACTATGGGTGTTTTTTGTATGATTGTAGTGCAAAATCTCATGTTTCCAAGCTAGATAAGTTACAGAATCAAGCCCTAAGAATTGTAGGTGGATATATCAGAAGTTCCCCAATTCATGTAATGGAGTCTGATTTGAGTATACCCCCTTTATTTTTAAGAAGAAAGTATTTAGCCTATAAATATTGTATAAAAGTAATGTCATGGTCAAATAATATAACAGTTAGCTTGATTGCGGATTTAAGTGTCCTCTGTAGTATTAAATATTGGGAAAACAAAAAAGTACCCTTATTAGTTAAAATATATAATGATGTAAAGCAGATAGATGTTTTTTCAACAGAGATTAATAAAATGTACACTTTAGAAACTTGGACAACTGCTATTGAGACTAAAAATATAATTAATGTTGATCTAGAATGTGTAAAGGTTCCGAAATCCAATTATAATCCAAATTTATTAGTTTTCGATGTTTTAGCCGAATTAAATTCTATGTATTGTAATTGGCACAAAATGGTTCAAAGGGAACTTCCGGTCTGGGTGCAGGAATATTTGACCAAAGCGTAGGAACTAAGCTCGGTTTTAAAGTAAACAGTTATGTATCAATAATGACACTGGAACTTATTGCAATTTATCAAGCGATCTTTTATTGCCGGAACCAGAATTTAAATCGAGTCGTTATTCTTTCAGACAGTAAAAGCGCACTACAGCATATTGCTCGATGTGCCTCTGGTTTCAGAGGGGCATCGATAGCATATGATATTCTGGAAAATATTACTTTATTATCTAAGAATAATATAGAAATTAAGTTGCAATGGGTTCCAGCTCACATTGGACTACGTGGTAATGAGGAAGCTGACCGATTGTCTAAATTAGCAGCAGTAGAGGGTACAACAATTGACTACTTACCTGATTATTGGGAATACATATCCAAATATAAATTAGTTTGTTATAAATCCTGGAAACAATACTTTGATAACATAAGTCAACAAAAGGGTATATGGTATAGGAGCATACAAGGCGAGCCTCCTCATGTGCCTTGGTTCGATGTCGATCATCTGAGTAGGAACTATGTAAAATTGATTTTAAGACTTCGCTCGGGACACTATCCATCAGCAAAGTTTGCATTCCTCATGAAAAAAACTGATTCACCGAATTGTAGAGAATGTAATCAAATTGAGGACGTGCAGCATTTGCTGATGGAGTGTGTACGTAACAGGCGCGAGAGGGAGTTACTTTTGAAGGATTTGGACTTGAATAGGCTTGACGTAGGATTAATACAAACAATTCTATCCCAACCAATTTCAGCAGGTGCCAAAAAGTTAAGTCGTTTAATTACAGTCCTTTATGAGTGACTCCTATCTACATATATATATATCACAATTTGTTTTATAATAATTAATATAATTACTATAACGTTTTAGCATAGTTCATGCGTTAACTAATAGTTAATGTTACAATGTAAAAGGCACGATGGGGTTGACATATTTGTTTAAATAAAAACCCCAAAACAAATAAAGAGAAAAAAAAAAAAAAATTTTGCGGGCGAAGCCACGGGCGGAAGCTAGTAAATAATAGAATAAGACAATCAATCAGATGTACTTTTATTATTTTGTTATGAATGGCAGTTTTACACGTCGGTTTTATTGTTTTGCAGTCCGGTGTTGCAAAGCTAAATGATGTCAAAGCTAAAGTCACATCATTTATGTCAAATAGGCACAAGAAAGGCACTTTTGAACGTGCTCACATTTTTACAAACATTCTAAAAGTTAATAATAATAAATCAATCAATGTGAGAGGTAAAGTTATTCCAAAATGTTAAAATATGTAGTATGGTACAACATTATAAATTATTTATTACCTAATTTACTAAGCAACCAGTTTGATTTTGTCTGGACACTAGATTGTCCTGTGGAGCAGGACCAGTATGTTTCCAAGCATCCTTATCCTTTATATAATCCTCTAATTTGTTATAAACTTGTTTACAAAGTATACTTTTAATATGAGTTTAAAATTTTCTGTCATTTAATTGCAATACAATTCTGTTATTTTGTTTTTCCGTGTGTACTTCACGTAGTAATATTTGTTGATATTTAGTACCATTTTGTTATAGTTACACCATCGACTTACGCGTCGAAATCACTTTGAAGAAGTTCAGTATCGTCACTAGACTCGAAACTCTAGAGAATTTGAGATCGTCCGCGAATGAACATATTACATTCCGAATATTTGAGGCAGTGCTGGCGATTGTACTACGTTTTTTAACAGCGTGCCTACGCGGTCCGCGGTGGATTATTAGATTTCGACGTCATATTTAGCTATCTATTATAATTATTGTTTCTTTTTCAAATTGCATGAGCTACAAAAACTTACTACGAAACGAACAAACTATTATTCTTTTATTATCCTAAACATACAATGAAAATAATTTAAATCGACTTCCAAAGAACTTTTATAGTTATTTTTTTTTTATTTCAAGCTGACTTGTCCAGATACATACACAAAAAACTGGTTACTGAACCTATTGACTGAAAAATCATTTAATTGGCAAATCATTCATTCGCGTTGTCCCAGCACTATGCAAATCCGACCCCTGTACTACTTTAGCGCTACCTACGTACCAATGTATTTTTTCTATCGTTACGTCAATAACGATTACTTCGACATTGTACGTAATTAAAAATATTTTAATGTATAATTTATATTTACAAGTGATAGGAAACACCATAGTTTCGAAAATTTGAAGTGGCAGCTCGCTTTTTGCACGAGGATACTGCACAATTAACCATTTCTTAGGAGGACTTCCTTGCGACACAATACGATACATAATGGCGGCGGTTGGCGAATGAACTAGTTTTATAGAACGTGTATGGCCGTATGACCAATCGGTCATGGCAGAGGGGTACGCTTAGCTATGCCATCTCCATAGGTTAAATGCTCTAAGACAGGGCCTGAAAGGGTTTCGAAGAAAAAGAATTCGAAGTGGGGCTACTAGGTTATATGGGGTATCATTATCATATTAAAGAGCGCCATTTGCAAATTCTCTAGTTGCATTTCTTCACACATTCATTAGTTTTCAACTTTTCAAATTAAAAAAAAAAATCCATTCCCCCCGCTTCTCTCCGTAGTTTGTTTGCATAGAGAAAAATTCTAAATTATTATTTATAATAGAAATTATGTAAAGAATACATAAAATGTTTCTAAATATCAGACTTTTCCAGACATCATCATCGATGGTACCCTCGGTGTGCGAGTCCAAGCCTCTTGACCGATTTTGTTTTTGTTATGTGTGAATATTGTGAGCCCTTCATCTGGGCCAAATAAAATGTTCTTGTTTTGCATTCTTTCTTTCTCGTCACGCAAATTTGTGATGGTCACGTTTCTCTTTGGCGCGACCACTCGTTCCGGTTCAACGAACAATAATTCGAACGCGTCGATCGCGAATTCGCGCGGTGATCGCGAATTCGCGCGGTGATCGCTTTTGATTAGGACGCAGCCTGATCCTATCACGAATAGTAATACATTCAGTCAAAAAAGTATCGGGAATGGATGATTTGTTTATGGTTCCAAATTCAAATTTTTGGTTTTTTTGTAGTTGTTAGATTGGCACAACTGTTTTCCATTTTGGCGCGGAGTTTGAGTTGCATCTGTTATTTATATTAAATACAGTGCTGGTTTTAGTAATATCATATATAGTGTGTATTGCGAATTTCATAATGGACAAAAATATCGAACAAAGAGTTTGTTTTAAATTTTGCATCGCCAATGGAATTTCGTGTTCGGAGTCACTGAAAATGTTACAGAAGGCTTACGGTGAATCGACTTTATCAAAAACTCGTGCTTATGAGTGGTTCAAAGCATTCAAAAGCGGTCGAGATGTGATGGAAGATTTGCCTCGCTCTGGTAGGCCGTCAACGTCTGCAACTGAAGTTAACATCGCAAAAGTGAAGAAAATTGTGACTGAAAATCCCCATTCAACTCTGAGAGAGATAGCCGCCGAACTTTCTGTATCTCACGAGTCGATCCGTACCATTTTAACTAATCATTTGGGTTTGAAACATGTTGCTGCTCGGCTAGTCCCAAAAGATCTGAATTTTCTCCAAAAACTCAATCGCATGAAAGTCGCTGAGGACATGCTAGAACGAGTCAGTTCGGACCCAACATTCATGAAACGCATTGTTACTGGTGACGAGACGTGGGTTTACGAGTTTGACATGCAAACTAGTCAACAAGCTTCGGAGTGGCGCCTTCCAACTGAACCGAAACCGAAAAAGGAGAATTCGCGGCGAGAACTGAACTCAATTCCGGAAGCAGCGTTTAAAAAATGTTTTGATGAATGGATTATTCGTTGGCGCAAGTGTATCGTTTGAGAGGAGCATACTTTGAAGGTGATAAAATAAATTTGGATGAATAACAGACATTTTGTGTATTATTGATCTTTTCCCGGTACTTTCTTGACAGAGTAGTATATAAAACGAGTAGGTACTTAATGACAAATACACGAAGTATTTTGTTACTATTTTAAAACTAATGTCTCAATACTAAAATAGAAATGCCAATGTTACTAATACCCAAATTAATATTGTTGCAAGTATTTCGGGCAGTTACAAAATAGCGAGGCATTCTTATAAGTTGGGCCTGACACCGGCTGATACTGACGTAAATGCTTTGAATCAGTTCTTTGCCCAGAAATATCAGCCGCCTGAATTAAGTTAAGCAACTTTCAAATCCAATAAGTAAACAAATTGCCGAAACAGCTGAAATTATTTAACATCAAATATTTTTCAAATGAATCGTCAGTTAATCTTTATTTTTATGACTAACTGCAAACTTTTTTAATAAATAAATTGTCTGAAGGAATTAGAATTAGAAATGAGAAATTCTTAATGGAAAAACAAAAAAAAAAAACAACATATTGCCCGACCTGGAAATTGAGCCCAGAATCGAAATGCTGTGCGCAGAAGCACTTGCGACCACTAGACCGTACAATCAAAAATGCATAAAGACTTGCTTACTTTACATAGGACCATAGAATTTTGAAGTCGGATAAAAATTAAAGTTATTTCCTAGCCGTCATTTTTGCTGAGAGAAACACAACACACAAACACAGAGTTATTCAAATCAAAAGTCATTTATTCAAACTAGGTTGAAAATCAGCACTTTTGAAGTCGGATAAAAATTTAAGTTATTTCCTAGCCCACCCTTCACCACTTCCTAGTGCTTTAGCTGACGAAGAAACAAGTGGCGCAACAAACTTCCTATTTAGTTGTATGCGCATATTATAATGCAACTAGCTTCCGCCCCCGGTTTCGCCCGCAAAATATGTCGACAAATTATACACATAAACCTTCCTCTTGAATCACTCGTATCTATTAAAAAAAACCGCATCAAAATCCGTTGCGTAGTTTTAAAGATTTAAGCCTATATAGGGATATACCTAGGGACAGAGAAAGCGACTTTGTTTTATACTATGTAGTGAAGATAACGACTATCTGATGGGGTTTTTTTACACCTTATATATTATGGATATTGGCTATTTACACTTACCACCGCCAGCTGCTCGTACTTGTCCATGCCACGGCTGCTAGGCGTCGACGGCGACAGCGTGGAACAACGATCCATTCTGACCAACATCCTCGGCGAGTGCAGGCATGTTAACAATCACACAACAAGCACCTGGAACAAGCAAATAAACTGAATTAGAGAAATAACACTAGATGAACTAGTATAAGAGAGATTTGCGAATTGATATTGAGACCTCGAAACTAGTTAGTCTTCTGACCCTCCCGATCACCAAATTTCATGTTTCTGCATTCGTCTAGAACAACAGCCTTTCCCAAAGTTGGGCAATCTTGTGGGCGCTGCAGGCCTAAACGGGGGCAGTAAGAGACCCAGAAAAAAATGGGGGCGTTGTGAAGAGTCTTAGGGGGCTATTTGTCGGCGGCGGCGACCTCTCGCGCCTGGCCCTGGTGCAAGCCATGGTCCGGGGCGAGAGGGAGTGGGAGGCAGTCACCTCCTTCTGCGAAAAAGTCATGCTCGCGAAGGAGGTGGCGGGATGGGAGAGAGAAAGTTCCTCCCATCCCAGCCGCCGCGGGAGACGCCCCGGGCGTCGGGAGCCACGTGACGACTCCCGGCCACCGTAGGCGCGGGCCTGCGGACGGTGAGTAATGGGTGACTCACCGTCCGATCAGCACGGACGGACGTGCCGAACGGCGCGTATATGTTCCACGCGCGCCTCAAAGAGATGTCAGCATATGAAGGGGCCCCTCAGGGCCAAGCCTGCCGGGTAAGCGGGATTGTCCGAAAGGGTTACCGCTACCCCGGAACATAAAGGGCTTCGGAAGGAACATGTATGGGTTTTAGTCAGTAAGAGTCTGACACTCCCTTCCGCTCCACCCAGAGCGGGAGCAGTCATTGGATGATTTCCCAGCCTTAAAAAAAAAAAGGGGGCTATTTGTAATTTTCATCTAGATAGTGGTAGTAGGTGAAAAAAATGGAGGCACTAAAAATAATTTATCCTCAAAGTGGGCAGTAGACAAAATAAGTTTAAGCTTTTAAGCTTTAAATATAATCAGTAACAAAAATTACGCAGTAGGGATCTTACTGGATATGAGCAAAGCCTACGATAGAGTTTCATATGAAATTTTACTAAATAAATTATATGCAATAGGTGTTAGAGGTAAAGCACACAAGTGGTTCTGCTCGTACCTAGAAAATAGGGAACAATTTGTAGAGATAGAATACAGCGACCCAAGCACTGGCCAAATAACTCGCGTAAAATCTAAAAAGGCAAAAACAACTATGTCAATCCCACAAGGCAGCGTTTTGGGATGTTTATTATTTCTAGTTTATATTAATGACCTCCCTAAAGAAATTGACGCTCAAAGTATTTTATTTGCTGACGATATCTCTATAATCTTTCCTTGCACTAATAACGAAAGCCTAAACTCAAGCCTAGACGATAAGCTCTCAAAAATAATAACATGGTTGAAAGATCATAACTTAGAATTAAATTTTGACAAAACAAAACTGATGCAATATAGACCATACCAAAAACGCAAATTGGATATAAACTACTCCTACAACAACATAAAGCTGCAATGCATAAACGAGTTTAAACTATTGGGTTTGACTATAGATACCAACATAAACTGGAAAGCCCATATAGATACAGTGACAAATAAACTAGCCAGTTTTACATACGCTTTGGGGGAGCTTAAAAGAGCTACGGACTTTAAAACTGCTCTAACAGCTTATTATGCCTACGCATACTCCTGGCTAATTTATGGAATCGTGGTGTGGGGAAATGGTGTAGAAAAGGATAGACTTTTTATTCTACAAAAGAAATGTATACGAATCCTTGCCAATATAGATAACACAGAAAGCTGCAAACCATTCTTTATAAATTACGAGATCCTCACACTAACTGGTATCTACATCCTAGAAATTAGCAAATTTGTGAGAAAACACCAGCCACTATTTCCACTCACTAAGGACATTCGCCCACAACATCGCAGTGCTAGACGCCAAAACAAAAATGAATTAGCCTTACCAAGCTCAAAATTAACTATGTTCCATTCAGGACCTTTAGCTATGTGCGTGAAAATATATAATAAGCTTCCAAATCCAATTAAAGACATAGAAAATGAAAATAAATTTAAAAACAGTCTCCAAAAACACCTTATACTAAAATCATACTACACTCTAAAGGAATTCTTTGACGATAAGTAAATTTTGACATTCAAATTCATACAATACAATTTCGACATATTATATTAAATTTGACTACGTTTTTTGTGATTATTATTATTTTGATTTAAATTTTGACTAAGTACCTGTTTTGTGATTACTATTATTTTGATTGAATTTAATTTTTTAACTTAAGTATTTTCGTGTAAGTACAGTGGTTTGCTAAATTATTGTCACAATGTAGCACTTTAAACTAGATTAAGTATATTGCTGTGCCCTAGCAGGGTTCATGTATGAAACCTACCTTTAAATGTAACAACTTATAAACTACATGAATGCAATAAATGATTATGATTATGATTATGATTAAGTTTGGGAACCCCTCCTCAAGAAGCATATGATTTAGAGAATTTTTTTTTTTTAATAACTGTTTTTTAGCCACCCTCGAAACCGTCTCAGGGTTTATTTGTATGAAGACGAGCCGTTCGTTTTAATCTTAAAAATATATACCTACATTAATAATATACAGGATGAAATTGAATTCATGGTCAATATTTTAAGGGATCTTTGTACTCGTTAAAATGTAGGGAACAGCTGGTTTTAGCGATTTCAGATGTTCCCATAGTAAAAGTTTTTCATAATGATGAGTGCAATAAATCCCTAAAATGTTGCCCATCAATTCAGTTTCACCCTGAAAAAAAATCTTATCAATCTAAACAATATATTAATCAAATAAAAAAAAGAGATTGCAGTGATGAATTCTAAGAAATAAAAATTAACTGCAGTAAAAGTGAATACGTCTGAAAAAAAACCGATGCATTTTAACGAACCAGCAAAAAATACATGCCATTAATGGAAACAGAACAAAGTCTTGTCCTTGTTTGTGTATAAATAATAATATTCTATGCAATGAAACATCAGACAATTCTAAGTATTCTCAGTTATTAGGCCAATTCCCTTAAAGAAACTACAAATTGTAGGGCCGGGTCGTCAGTAAGTCAGCAGGGTGGGTTATTAAACGCTTTTCGATAGAACAGCTCCGAGAAACAACTAATAATTGCAGTACACAGAAGACAGTTTTAGAAAATAACAGGTTGTCGTCAGCCCTCAATCGAGACTGTCATTGCTAAGAAATTAATGCACGATTTGGTACAAGTTCGACGTGGTAGCGGGTTGATAGAATGCTTATGCAACAATAACTGCTATATAGTATGATATGAATTCATCCTGTATATATAAATATATAAAAATGATCGCATTACATTTACAGAAGTAAATATCATTTACAAAGTAGAATTAGAATCTAACAGTAGAACAAAAAATTAAGTACAATGTACAAGTATACATTTATAACGATTAATTAACTAAAATATGGCGTCGTAAAGTTCCACTGCTCTCAAACCGGTAAAAGAAAACATCGTGAGGAAACCGGCATGTCTTATAATCAAAATTTCGAAGATATCCGGCTTCTGCCCGACCCGCACTGGACCCGCACTGGACCCGCACTGGACCCGCGTGGTTGATTCCTGCCCACTCCCTCTCACAGAGAGAACGAGAACAGAGAGACCCGTACCCCAGCAGAGGAAACATTACATGTTATGTTTTTACGATTTTAACGAAAGCCAATGTGGCACTTGTGATATTTTAAGCAATTGCATAATAATCCTTAGGCCAGTCACGTGCACCTACAAATTTTGAAACAAAAAAACAGACATAACATCACATTTTGTTTCCTCTAAGGGTAGAGTAGGGTGTACCTAGAGCACAACCACATTTCGCCAGTTATGTCTAAAGTCCCTTGTATTAGGGGGTGAGCCTTTTGGCATCAGCCGTGCACAAATCCGAGCTGCTACTGAGAAATTCCAGATAGAAGGAATCAGAAGAATCAGAGCCAGAAGAATCAAAATCAAAAGAACCAGAGCCAGAAGATACATGAAAGTTTATAAAAAGAATGAGTGTAATTGCTAGGAGTTTTAGTATTTTCAGTTTATGGGTTGCTTGATCAAAATAAGAAGAATCAGAATCATTTATTTGTAACACATAACATAGAAAAACTCAATCGCTACAACGAAAAAAAAGTATTGTGTTTTTAAATCGCTACCGGCTTATGAATTCTTGTCACACACTGGTTGAAAACATTCACACGGATAAAGCACTGTTATTTTCCATAAAATGTTATATAATGGATGCATATCTAATGACAATGTGATATGACGTGACACGAAAACTAGCTGAAAACAGAATTCAAGAAAATTGGTCATGTTTTGTAGACAATTATTGAATAACTAATGACACCTACATAAATTTTGTGATGTCATCGTCAGTTATGTCACCATAAGTGTATGTATTGGGCCGTGAAATCATTATTTGGATGTGATAGGTCAGTAACAAAAAATTGATTGGTATATAGACCGTTTGTATGATGGTATGTGATGGTTTTTTTTCGAGTGTGGGAAATCATCAACTGACTTCCTGCTCTGGGTGGAGCGGAAGGGACTGTCAGACTCTTACTGACTAAAACCCATCTATTTTCCTTTCTTAGCCCTTTATGTTGCGGGGTTAGCGGTAACCCTTTCGGACAATCCCGCTTATCCGGCAGGCTTCGGCCCTAACGGGCACCTTCCCATGCTGACATCTCTTCGAGGCGCGCGTGGAACAGGGCCCGGCGGGAGAGGTCACCGTCCATCGCCTCTACAAGGACATGGCGGTGCTCCGCCCAATCAAGGCAGGTTTCCACCGTGTCCTCTGGGCGATCCTCGCAGTGGTGACACCCGGGCATTTCCTCCTGCCTGATTATGTTATGCAGTTATGCAGGAATCTTCCGAAACATCCATGTCCGGGTGAGGACCTGTGTAGGTGAGGGCACGCCTCTCTAGCCAATCCTCAAAGATAGGCCTTACCGCCACTATCGTAGCGTGCCCTGCGCTGGGTTGCTACAGTCGCTGTTTCCAGGCCGCCATGAGATCGCGCCGGAGGTCCGTCCGCTCCGTCGCAATTTGCCGCGGAAAGGGAGTTTCCCCCTGGAAGACTGGGATCGCCTCCAGATCCCAGTCTTGATCGCCTGACATGCTATTTCACAAATACCGTTTGTAACGGGAATTTTATTTCCGAATGATAGAAGTCTCACAATAACTTAAAAAATATATGCAACAATACACTGTGTGTGGATTCATGTTATTGTTTTAATGACAATACTATGGACTTACACAAGGATATAAAGTTAAGCAACTTCCACACCCATGCGTCTTCCCTTAAATACAAAATCATTACCATTGATACATTCACACTGTCTCGGGTCGCACCTTCACGTAGCGCATATATTTTACAAGAATGTTGTCTAACGTATTTGTATAGCTCTTTATCAACTTACCCACACTGTGTTATTATTATTATGGTTATTTGTTTATTAATTGAGCCCGGTATTTTGCGTAATCGTGTTCAAATTATGCATATTATTTATTTCGGATATTGTTGTATATACAATCCCTCCGCAATAGTCATGGCGCTGTTTAAAAAAAATAAAAATTATTCGTTATCAATTTACCCTCAAGTTACTAGTAATAAAAAACTTTATCTCATTTTACCATATTTTTACGAGTTTCGAGATATACTTTCAGTAATATTAACTCGTTACAATGCAGCCCCGTAACTTAAACATATACTACCAGAATTGTCGTGGTCTAAGGACAAAAACCACACAATTCCATCAAAACATCATAAGTAATTGCTACGATTTAATTATTATAACTGAAACCTGGTTACATAGTGGCATTTTTGATGGGGAATTGTGTGACGACAGGTATGACGTTTTCCGTATGGACCGCGATCTAGCTGCGACTGGCAAAACGTCAGGTGGTGGTGTGATGATACTCTCGCGACACGAACTGGGGGCGTGGTCCGTCGAGCATGAACGAAATACAATTGCAACAGAATTGCTAACTATAGTAATACCGGCTCGAGCGTTGTCGGCAACAGCTGATCTTTATGTAAGTGTTGTTTACGTACCGCCGGATGCTCATCGGATACCCTCAGATGTCGATTACGTTTTGCAAGGTGTCGCTGATGCACTTACTCGCAGCACAAAAATATGTAATTATGTACTTGTGGGGGACTTCAATCTTCCTTGTATAAAATGGGATTCAAGTTGCCCAACTATTTTGAAACTGGGTGCTGTCGAAGTACAGAACGCGGCTGCGCGCTTAGTAAATGATTTGTCTTTTTTAGGACTTACGCAATACAACTTGCTGCCTAACCATAAAGGGCATGTCCTTGATTTGACTTTCTCTAGCTTGCCATTAAAAGTCAATGAGTGTCTATCTCCCCTTACGAAGACTGACCTACCTCATCCAGTATTGAACATCGAAATATCTGACCTTGCAGTTACTCCGCTTCGTGAGTTGTCAACGCCTAGACATAATTACCGCAAAGCCGATTTCAGTATGTTAAATAATTACTTTTCTAAAATTGACTGGCACTCACTTTTAGACACCTCTTCAACTAATGATGCCGTTCACAGCTTTTACGAAACGATTCAAACAGGGATCGATAAGTATGTGCCGGTTAACCGCAGATCAGGAGCATGTAAATATCCTGTGTGGTACAGTAGCTCTCTAATTAAAATAATTAGAGAAAAAAGTAGGGCACACTCTCGTTGGAAACGTTTTGGAAACTTGCTCGACTACGACGAATTCGCATTGTTACGCGATAGACAGCGACTCGTTCAGGAGACTTGTTATAATAAACACTTACAGGAAACTGAACGTAGTTTGAAAAATCATCCAAAAAGATTCTGGACCTATATAAAGACCATGCGGGGAGGTTCGAATTATCCAAAAATGTTGTCGCATAACAACATTAAATATTCGGAAGGGCAGGAAATTTGCGAGTCTTTCAATGACTTCTTCCACAATGTTTTTGGAGAACCTTCGGACTATGGCCTTGTAAGCGCATTGAACAAGGACGAAAATGATCATTGTTCCGACATCATATCCAATTTACAATTTACGTCGTTAACCGTGGAGAAATCACTAAGTGCTTTAAGCGTAGATAAGGGTCCTGGTTGCGATGGGATACGTCCATTATTTTGGAAAAATTGTGCAAAGTCTTTAGCGCCTCCAATTAGTTTAATTTTTAATCTCTCTTTAAAAGAAGGTACCTTCCCAAATGAATGGAAGAAAGCATTGATTGTTCCGGTACATAAAAAGGGCTCGCGAATATTAATAGAAAATTATAGGGGAATTTCAATACTGAATACAATAGGCAAAGTATTCGAAAAGCTGGTTTACAATGCTATCTATCCATATATTCTTAGAGGCATTTCGTCTAAACAGCATGGTTTCTTGAAGAAACGCTCCACTGTATCTAATTTGGCTAGCTTTTCAAATTTTATCCTTGAGAATACAGATGGTGGTGGGCAGGTAGACGTGATCTACACGGATTTCGAAAAAGCTTTTGATCGCGTTGATCACGTCATCCTGCTCAACAAGCTATATAGTTTGGGTATACGTGGTGATCTTTTACGATGGGTCCAATCATATTTATTTAAAAGATCTCAAGCTGTAGTAATAGGAGGATACCGTTCTAACTTTATTGTAGTCCCAAGTGGTGTTCCGCAGGGTTCCCATTTGGGGCCTCTCTTTTACAACGCATATTTATTTGATATCACTGATTCTTTTAAACACTCTGAACACTTAATGTACGCTGACGACAAAAAAATATTTTATAAAATAAGATCTCTCGATGACTGTAGAACTCTTCAAGAAGACCTTAATAACTTAAATGATTATTACATAAAAAATAAGATCACAGTAAACGTTACAAAGTGTCAAAGTATTAGTTATACACGTAAAAAAAAACAATATGATTATTCATATAACTTTAATGGAATTGTCATTAAAAAAGTTAAGTTAGTTCGTGATTTAGGAGTTATGTTTGACAATAAATTAACTTTTTCAAATCATATAGATTTGGTTAGCACAAAAGCTTACAAAAACTTAGGCTTTGTTATTAGGTCATGTAAGGTTTTTAAACGCATTGAAGCTCTTAAATCAGTGTACTTTGCGTATGTGCGTAGCGTCTTGGAATATGCGTGCCCAATCTGGTCCCCCCAATACATTATCTACAAGAATCAGTTAGAACGGGTTCAAAGAAAATTTATTAACCACCTTAACTATCGCCTACGTAAACCTCCGATGGCATATGAAAGCAGTTGTCGAACACATGGTTTGTTGACGCTGGATGAAAGGCGCAAAGTTATGGATATGTGTTTGCTTTATGATATCCTTAATGGACGCCTCGATTGTCCCGAGTTAGTAGCACAGGTAACTTTTAACACTCCCCTACGGCGAACTCGTCACACTACAATGCTAAACGTGCCTCGGCACTCGACTAATTACGCCAAAAATTGTGTATTGACCCGTATTGCTCGAATTTATAACACAGATTTCTCTAATGTTGATATATTTAACTGTAATAAACCTGCATTCAAAAAACAATTACTAAAAACCATAAACAAAGACAAGTGACAGGCTTCTAGTCTGTTAATGTTTACTCTGTTTCCTTAGTAATTAAATTGTTTTTTTGTTTTAAAATTTAAACTTAATTATAAGTACCTTAAATTTTACCTCTTTAATCTAAATATGTATTAGTAGTCTGTTCGCATATTAAAATGTATTCTAGTTATACAGGGAAACCTATTATTAGCCATACAATACTGTAATCAACAAACTCTGTAACATACTATAAGCATCGCTGTTGGTTGCCTAAATAAAGAAAATAAAAAAATAAAACTTATCAATGGCTCCCATGACGCGACCCATTACACAAACGAGGTACCCTAACTGGCGCCATTTGTCGATCCATAGATAGTCACCTATCAGATCAGCTAAAACTATCGCGTGTACCTACACCCTATCCTTTACCAGTTACAATATCATTTTAATTAGTTAAAATAAAACGATACCCCGTCACGCCAACCAGGGTCAGGGTCGCCAGTAATTACCAAATACATATAATGATGATAGATTTGTGAGGCTAAATAAAATTATAGTCTATCGCGCAACAACGTAATTTGAGTAAACATTTTGTCAGTAAACGGTTCACAAATAAAGTCGAGGCCGGTATTTGCTGTCGGTATTGGGTTAAAGATATTTATAGCAGTGTGATGAATGAATTTTGCCGGTAAAGATGGCGACATGGAATTATGGGTTGTGACATAGTCTGTAGAATTGCTAAACTTTAGTGGCAGTGGGCAGGGGACTTACTACTTTACTCACTTTCGAGATACTACAGTTTCAAAAGGTCTGGACGAGAGAAACGGCAGGGTCGGCCAATAAGGTGGCCTACAGGGAAAGCCAGCAATCACTTGGAGTTGCGGACACCAGCCCTCATAACCTATTAAGGTCAACAATCAAGAATTGTTTTCTGAAAGCCGTATCTCATTACATTAAAATCTTATCATGTTGTGATAGTCATAATAGGTTTGATGACAGGGTAATTTTTTTTTAAATTTATTTCGTCAGTCAGAAAATAAAAAAAATATTAGACATGTATTTTTTTTCTTTATTATATTATTTAAAATGACTAAAATCTATGTATAAAGGACGGACGTCATGATTTAATTACGTGAAAAAAGAAAAAATCGTGTCTAATATTTTTTTAATAATCTAGTAGACGGACTAAAATATATTTTTTTGTCATCATACCTATTCACAATGCAAGTACTGTTTTTACTCTAAGTGGGATTGTCCGAAAGGGTTACCGCTACCCCGGAACATAAAGGGCTAAGGAAGGAATATGGATGGGTTTTAGTCAGTAAGAGTCCGATACTCCCTTCCACTCCACACAGAGCGGGAGGAGACATTTGATGATTTCCCACCCTCAAAAAAAAAAGTGTATTGTTTACTTTGACATTGTAACATTGTATTGCACAGGGTTTCAGAAACCGCGGGGACTCCTTCAGTTACTCCAAATATGCCAAGTGCGCTGGTCCAACATAAAACACCCCTGATCTACATGACATTGGAACAGCCCAAAAACAGTTAAAGTGCTCATATGTGGTCGTTTCGTGCGCTTAATGGCGCAGGCTCAATGTCACCGTCCCTCATTTATTGTGTATCAGCGTGACCCTGGGGACACGGCTTTTACAAGTTCAATGTGCATAATTAATTAGTTTTTAAAACACAATGCTTTTTTCAGCAGTGGTCGCGTAGTGGTATCGGCCTCGACTTACGAGTAGGTCGTGAGTTCGAACCCAAGCAGGCGCTTTACGGTAAGCGGGATTGTCCGAAAGGATTACCGCTACCCCGGAACATAAAGGGCTAAGGAAGGAACATGGATGGGTTTTAGTCAGTAAGAGTCTCGACACTCCCTTCCGCTCCACCCAGAGCGGGAGAAGTCATTGGAAGATTTCCCAGTCTTAAAAAAAAAAAAAAGCAGGCGCTTTTCTTCGTGTATTTAATTGCATCATCACTGCTCTCAAAACGATGAAGGAAAACATCGTGTGAAAACCGGCATATCCTAGAACCAAGAAATTGAAGACGTGACATCCGCAAACCCGCACTGGGCCCACGTGGTGGAATATGGCCCACTCCCTCTCTTAGAGAGGAGGCTTGTGTCCCAGCAGTGATTATGTATTATGCAATGCTTTTTTATTGATACTAGTTGTGCTGTCTGTTGGGAGACATTTGTTGCGGCCGCGAATCGTATTTTGATCAACGTACAACCTGACATTCACTTGCAAATGGCAAAAAACGTAAGAAATTGAATTTCTTGGGGCATCTCAGACCATCCTTTAAGTAGGCGGTAATACAGTCATGTTATGATGAAGTAGGGATTTATTAAGCAGGCTTTTTTTTGGGCAATTATCAAATAACTTCTCCCGCTCTGGGTGGAAGGGCAATGTCAAGAGCTTTAATGGCTGAAACTCACCCGTGTTCCTTCAGTTGCCTGTGCCAGGGGCATGGTAACTCTTTCGAACTCACCTTTCGGAAAGAAATGGGTCTGACGGGTATTTTGTACAGCCATAAACACGTTATACAACTTACCAGTCATTGTGTAAGTCCTTATGGCAGGCCATTAAATAATGGGCTAGGTCATGATGACGTATGCGGATAGCTGACTCAATATATCAATGATATCCATAATTATAATAGCCACCGTCTAAATACTATAATTTCACCCTTAATTGACGAAATGAACTTCTTTATCGATATTATTCTGTTATTGATTGAAGTTTTTAGAACTTGAATTTATTATTTACACATACTGAAATTAAAAGGCGTTTTAGCTTGACCGTGAGAATAAATGGACACTAGGCCATCTGATAAATATTTTCTTTCAATAAAATTTATTATTTTCTTTTAGTACATAACATACGTACATACTATGATTATTACTTTTTATCTGTCCTTCTTTCTTAATCTTTTCAAAGGTTGTCTTTAAAAGAACACTTTTAGCGATTAGACCGCCGATTGTGTCACCCCTTGTAAAATGTTCTAACTCAAAACTCAAAGCATTTATTTCAAATAAACCAGACTAGAAACTAGGTCAGTCAGAAAGTTGAAGCTAGTTGCCCATTGCAAAGTAGTAGGTACCTATGGAGAAGAATAGGCAAGAAACTCTATGGACACTCTTTTAAATCAAAATACGGTTACAAAACTGGGTTACAACATTCATGTTGAAATAGATATGTGAGAACGACGAACGATGCAGAAAACCTTTTAAAAATCTACAATTAGATCTGTACAGTTTTTGATTACTTTTTTAAACCTTTTAATACGGTCGCTTTTTTATTTTTTTCTGCAACCCAAATTTTGTAACCATATTCTGATTTTAAAAGTGTGTCCGTGTATTTTCTTGCCAGTTCTTCTCCATAGGTAGGTACCTACTGCTTTGGAATGGGCAACTAGCTTGATCTTTCTAACTGACCGACCCCTTGACAATTCAAAAGCACCTGTACTTGGTTTATTTGAAATAAATGCTTTGAGTTTGAACTTACGCCTTTTTCCAATGGGGGTAGGCAGACAGAAACTGAAAAAATCGTAATCTACAACATTAAAAGCGCTTAATAATGATGCTATAATGGTAATGAATGATATTTGTGTTTCCAGTTCGTTCGTGTATGAGGAGAGATTTATCGGTGAATAAAATGATAATAAGCTTTAGTAGGTACTGTACTGAAGGATTTCAATACCCATCTACAAAAATAGTTTTATAGCAAACTGGGAACTTTGACCTAAGTGTACTGTTTTATATCGTGACTTTTAAACGAGGCTTTAAAGTTTGCGTTTGCGCTGCAAAACATGAAGAATATGTAAATAGATTAAGATTTTTTTCTATTATTAGGTGCTGCCAGAGGCGACGCGAGCGTGGCCCCCTAATTCTTTTTCCAAAACTAGAGTAGGATTAGTTACTCTCTATAATATCAGTTATCTGTCAGTGGAGGTCCCGTCAAAATCGATCCAGCCGTTTGAGAGATTAGCCGGAAGAAACAGACGGGCAGACACAAAAATATTAAAAATAGATTTTTTGTTATAATATGTACCGTATATAGTTTCCTATGCATTTAGTAAAAAGCGGCTATATTGTCATCATAAACAGACACTTCTATTATTTATTTGTAGATACAGATAATCTCTTCCGTATAAAAGATCACAGTTTTAAGTTACATACCTAAATGCCGAAGATACCAACACTGACGTAAGATTTAACATAAGTTTTGCAAAATCCATGGCTTTACCTAAAGTTATTCGATAAAAATAATTCATGATTCGTGACAAAGAAATGGCGAAATTTGCACAACAAACTCATTAAGTCGTTACTTATTGATATGTAATTTACTTCATCGCAAACTAGAATGTGACATTATGGATGGGGTGTGCTAAAAATATAGTTTTGACGCTAATTGCGGCAAAACGTAGAATGATTTTATGTACGTTATGTAACAAGCATGTTGAGAAAGAAATAAAAACTAATTAAAAGGGTCCTTACGTTAGTTAGTACGAAAGTTCTTTTCTTAAAGCATACTAACAAAATGTGAATATTAACAAAGGAAGGAAGGAAGATTTTAAAGGGGACTCTTGTGGCTTAGTTTTAACAGCCGCATGGGTCTATTTCAGGTTGACGCTTGCCGAGGTTGGTTCGTGGATGGGTGACGTATATTTACGTACCAAGCTCTGTGCCTCGGAAAGCACGTTAAGCCGTTAGTTCCGACTGACATTCGTGGATCTTTGACAGACGTTACGGGTATCAGAAGAGTGAAAGTCTGACAACCAGTTTTATCAAAGGGAATCTTATTTACCCAGTAACTGGGATATGCAGGGGAGATAGGCAGTCATTCCATGTAAAATACTGGTATTCAACGGCATCCGGTTAGACTGGACGCCAAAACATAGTTGGGAAACAGACAGTCAGTCAAACTTTGAATTGATTTTAAAATTTTCTTTGAAATCTTAAAGAACATATTTAAACTCAATTAAAAAAAGTAATCGATCTTTCATCAAAATAGCCATTCAACAAATCAATTGACTGTGTATTCTAAGAAAAACAGCCACAAAACTTATCTATTTCTTCTACAACGAACATGAAATGACGAAAGGTACTTCGAGTTGCATAGTTGCGACAAAACAAGCATGTTATTGATTAGTAATTCCTTACTTCGGGGCTCAAATCGCGGGCCGCACGCGACCTACCTTCTTGTACGGGTCCCTGCCCAAACTGCTGCCCTATCTTAGAAACTTTTTACATTTATATGAAGGTCGACAAATTGCACTGCCTAGATCTTTGTCTAGATCTGAGATTACAATCGTAATGGATAAAGTTTTTCTCGCTTTCGGGAAATTGCATCTCGATTGGAGTTTTAGGACTCCGGATTTGAGTAATACATTATATAAGCAAAAATGTTTATTAAGGTCAAACTATAATTTCATAATGTAATATTTATTATAGGTCTAATATATATATAATTCTTTTAATAATATTTTTGTTTTGTGCGAAATTATCGCCTTTTTTTTTAAGGCTGGGAAATCATCCAATGACGTCTCCCGCTCTGGGTGGAGCGGAAGGGAGTGTCAGACTCTTACTGACTAAAACCCAGCCACGTTCCATCCTTAGCCCTTTATGTTCCGTACTCACGACCTACAACACTTAAGTCGGGGCCGCCGTGACCACTGGCCACCACAGCGCCGTCACTGAAATTCATTCACTAACGGGGAACTACATTATGCCTGATGTCATAGACCTATATAAAAAAATCTACGCGGCCAAAGTTGCGGGTGATATACAAGTAGGCCAATAAAAAATAAAAATAATTCAAGCATAAATTTAATCTGTGGAATGAAATTGAATGTTATTTTAAATCAACGAGTCACAATATCGATATTCTACAGTAGATTTACCGAAGCGAAGATTTGATCAAACCATCAACCAGAACTAGCCAAAAAAAAAGACACGTTGATCACTCATACTTAAATCACATATCGTGACTTCGGTAACCGCTCTCCTTTATTTACAATCCTAGGCCACGAAAATAAAAATTCTTCAACAAATTCTTTAGCTTACCCCCCCTCGAATCTGTTCGTTCAATAACTGTAATTATGTATCTTCATTCATAATTCACTATGGAGGCACGCACTGTCGTAGCGTCCTCATTTTTGCGTCTCCCTTTTTTTTGTTTAACTAAATAGCTTAATAAGCTGTGCAGTGAACTAAAGCTAATAACCATTATGCGTCTGGTTTGTCACGGCATGTCACGTGACAATGTGGCCGTTCTTTGCGGATGACGAATCTAGATGTGGTCCAAGAATTACTTAACGTAGGTATTGTTTACCTTACATGCTTTGAAAGTTTATGTTGATTTTCACTGTCCTGTACTATTGATCAGACAGTGAAAAAAGAGATCTCCCATTTCACTGTTTTAGTTTAGTATTACGTATATATTATTTAAGTCGTAAATAAGGTAGTAGGTATTGATTTTTAAAATGACCGCATTGTCGCATAGGTTACATACACCCGCTTGACGGATGGGTGACCATCTTTACATAACGAGACTCCTCCGTGCTTCGGAGAGCATGTTAAGCCGTTGGTCCCGGCAGTCATTTGTGCATATTTGACAGTCGTTACGGGTCGTTAGAAGCCCGAAACTCTGACAGCCAGTCTTACCAGGGGTATCGTCGTATTGCCCAGTTACTGCGTTGTGGAGGTCAGATAGGCAGACTGGAAGCCGACCGACAGGGTGGTGATTGAGCTTTTTATGGTTGGACATACAAACAGTAATTTTAATGGTATTTAATACTCGGTTGATTTAAGTAAAATTGAATAATTAAGTTGGTTTTTGTACTTTTATGGTTTTGACACGGGTTTTGATTAATGACATACTACTATTTTTATTTGTGTTTGCTATATGTTTGATGATTGCATAGCTGTTATGTTTTAAAACGTAATTATTTTGTAAAATTCGAACACAATGTAAATTGTTTGAAGAATAAATAAATCAAATGAAATGATCCCAACATAGTTGGGAAAAGGCTAGGCACGTGATGATGAAGACTGTTTTTTTGCACCTGGAGTTAAACCCATAAACTAACTATTCAAAATGTATGAAAAAATGTGAACAATGCTAGCCTTTTTAGCGTTTTCATGTTACAGTCGTCAACATCGGTACCTAAGGTGCTAGTTAACATGCCATGAATGACTACTACGTGGCTATTACTTACAAATTATACGTAATTAAACGAAATATTACATTACACCAATTTAGAAAATGAATGTTGCCCTTGCTGAAAATTGTTGTAAAAATACCTACAATTTAGTTGCTTGTTAATAGAAAACGGCTCAAAAATGTAATCATTGCGTGTGCGGCCTCTGACGTAGTTTCACACGCTGTTGAGAAATATCTCTCAGACATGCTGGTTTCGTCACGATGTTTAAGCAAGTGATAATTATACAATACGCGGCACATGAATCCGTAAAATCAGAGATGCGTGCCTTGGGTTCGAACTCGAGACCTACGACTTGGCAGTCCGACGGTCACACCACTAGGCTATCACTGCTGTAGAATGTAATGTAGTAATATGGCCTTTAAATTACAATGAACACCAGTTCTGACCTGTCATGATAAGGTCTCGATCACATAGGACCTCATTTCAATCATAGCACTTGAGAGTATATCATATCTCGCTGATGTTGACACGTGTGTTGGATCACTCAGTTCCCTACATGGTTGTGCTGGATGGTGCTAATCCACGCGTCAGGCTCGTGAATGGGCGCCGTTAGTTGTGACCGGTCATCTTTTTACTGCCAGGGCTTGTGTTCTTCTTCTTGTTAATCTTATATTTTTAATATCTTGTTTACATTGTTCTTAAAATAGAAGGAACAATAATGCACCCAGGATTTTGCAATGCAATTTTGCAATTTGATTTAAAAGAGTGTCCTTGGAGTTTCTTGCCCGTTCTTCTCCAAAGAGATTTACGGTTTAGAATGGGCATTTTTAAAAGAGTGTCCTTGGAGTTTCTTGCCCGTTCTTCTCCAAAGAGATTTACGATTTAGAATGGGCATCTATCTATAACTTTTTGACTAACTGACCGACTCCTTGACAATTCAAAATTGCCTGTAATTTGTTTGATTGAAATAAATGCTTTGAGTTGAGTCGATTTTTTGTCAAACCGTTATAACCATACAAGAAAGGGGCGGGTCGCAAGTAGATATTAAAAATCCGAACAATCTAGCCTATATAGCCTTTTCATAGGCCGCCACAGCTGTCTCATTCATACCAATTCCTCGATTCAGAAATAGCTGACACAACAAAACTAACGCTTCGTCACCTTACGGCCCTGAATTACCGTAATAATCACAAATATCCATAAAGTATACAGTCTGTAACCGAATGTAACATATTTTATATGGGTAGAGTGTTGAATAGCTTATAAAATCGGCCTTGGTATAAACAAACACGTTTGGGCCCAAAGATTTGACGTTCTGATAATATGGCTGTGTCCTCGGCCGTCAATACCGTCTCATGACGGCTGAAGTTGAGGTTTTTTTACTAAAAGGCGAAAGATTTATGCGGTTTGAAGGGAAAGCAGGCACAGATAATGTGATAGTGAGTGTGAAATGTCCAAGGATATTATTATTATTATTATTATAGTGCGATATGCATCGCTCTTTCATTGGGAATACATCACTAGATCATCAATATTTACTTGTCCTAATCTTGCACCAATAAATGCGTTATAGAACACAGCTCACCGTCCGATACGATAGCCTAGTGGTGTGACTGGCTGCCAAGTCATAGGTCTTCGAGTTCGAACCCAAAGCACCCACCTCTTACTTTTCGGGTTCATGTGCGTATTATGTAATTAGCACTTGTTTTTAAAACGGTGAAAGAAAACATCGTGAGGAAACTGGCATACCTGAGAGGGCAGCATAAAACCTCTGACAACAGGTTAGTCACTAAGCAGTAACCAGAGGAAAAAGAAAGACCGTCCAATCAGGACCAGGCCCGTGCCGGATGGCGCGTTTGTGTTTCAGCATCAAGGAAGGGACCCGTTAGGGCCGAAGCAGAAAGAAAAGGTAACCGCTACCCCGTAACATAAAGGGCTTAGGTAGGAACATGGATGGGTTTAAGTCAGAAAGAGTGACACTCCCTTCCGCTCCACCTTGAGCGGGAGGGTTCATTTGATGATTTTCCATCCTCAAATAAAAATTTTATCGAGATATTTCTCCTCATTGGTGGGAACCAGCTGGTCAATTGAAAATTGAAAAAAGAAAAAAAAAAAAAATTGATAGGTGAAGTGAGTGATGATAGGGATTGACACCATTGACAGCTCACTTCAGCTAATTTACGCCGAGATTTCTACGGAATATATCGGCTTAACTAAGGATCAGCTAACTAACAGGTATTTTTTTTTTTTAATTAACAATGAATAGTTTGACTTTATTATTGGAAAATGCATTAGTAGAATAAACAGATCCAACATTCAATACAAGTGGTGAAGTGTTTCAATTCTACCCACATAATATAAACCCTAAAAATACCGTGATTCCTGAGCATGTTCGAATTATTAGATAACGTCGATACGTGACCTTTACAGCTATCAATATAACCAACTTATGACACATGTGCACGCTAAAAAAGTTATCGTTCAAAACTGAATGTCAGGGAAACAGCGTCTTGGCATCGTAAGCAGTGTTATCTTGAGCGATTTATAGCAGTTACTTGCATCTCATTAAAAAAAGAAAATTTAAAATGAGAAAGCACTTTAAAGGACTCATCGCTTAGAAGAAAACATGCCAACTAAACGACTACAACAACATATTTGTTACCGTACAGGACCATTAAAAAGCAAGCATCTAATTATTGTTAATTATTAAAAACGAGACCTTATTAACAAGAAGAGCAAGTAAAAAAATAATAAACCTTCCAAAACATTTCTAATACCAACTGCCGCGGCTTGCGTTAACAGTATTCATGTTTATTCCCTTCAAAACAGTAACAATAAAACCCGACTTTAGTCATTTGCAAATTACAAAACCATAAAAATGACGATCCACAAACCAATAATTAGAAAACATTAAAAGGCAAAAACAAAACTGTAAAAGTTGATAAAACTTACCCCATTTTGTTATAAAACAGGTCCATAAAGTTGAAATCCAAGATAAACAGCAATAACTTTCAAATATTAAAACTGAAATAACCAATTAGGATATTAGTATTTTTCGCGTGTTTTCTCGTAGCGGTTACGGCGCTCGTAGCGGTGCTACGGGCGGGCGGCTACGGTCGCGCGGAGGCCTACACTGACGGATGGGGTCGCATCGGCCAATGCTACGCGGCGGTGCGTCAAACCCCAACCGGAAATATATCTACTGTCATATTTTTTTATGAGATATTGAACTTTTTTCATTTGTTTTATTGCGCTAGGAGTTAAAATAAGTTCTGCGGGGTTGGTTTCAAGGTTAGGGTTATTTGATTACTTTTAAAAATCACATAGTAAAGAAGCTTAATATTCATTTAAATAATATACGCTTACGATAAATATTGTCCTCAACATGTGCCTCTAATTTCCGTAACACACCACATACCATAACAACACGCTTTATTTTGGCAGAGGTGTATAGCACATCCACATAACCACAACCACATAACCAAAATACCATATCAACGGAGTTCTACAACCCTTAATTAGCAATAAAATTGCGGGCAATATCATTACGAAGTCGATATCTAGTCAGGCGAGCCTGCACGACGCACACAGACGGGCCCACAGTCCTACCGCTGGATGTCGCGGGCTCGTAAATCACGGCGCGCACGACAACACGACAAACGCAATCTGCAACCATCCGAGCGCTGTACGGGAAGTATGAGGGTGTGGTTGCACTGACAGCGATCATTTGTGCTTATTACATTTGATAATTTTTAACTAAGATAAGAAAGTGTAGAAAAAAATCTCTTTACTCTTACTTATTTAGGGTCATGTTAATTTTATCAGATTAGTTTTTTTTTCTGAAGCTAAAAAAGCTATGAAAAAAAATTGTTGTAGATTCACAACGGATTTTATTGGAACGAAGTCTCTTATCGCGCATTGCGAAAGGGGGCTAGTTTGTTTTATTTATGGACTTATTATGTATGAAAGGCTGCTTTTATACCTGTATGATTTTTAAGCGCGCTAACTGTTGGCAATTACTTTAGGTACGAGTACTTTTCGACGCCTAAGTGTCCTTTTTGTTTTTGTATTTATTTGTATATAGTTAGTTAAGTCATTAACTGGCACGCAGCAGACACAATAGAAAAACTATTGTTCGCGGTCACCGGTGACCGCGTTGGCGCTCAACGTGTTAAATAGTCGTTTAATTGAAGTATATATAAGATGTTAATATTTATGGATAAATAAACACCCATAAAATATTATTTCTATAAACATAGGGGCAGTTAGCAGAAATTGAGGCTAAATTATGAACATATATTATCCGTTGTGCAAAACAATAAAGCCCGTATCGTTTAAAACAAAGTCATACAGTGCTGTCTGCCCGCTCACAAAAGAACCGCACGTATCCCCAGAACGGAGGCATATCTTCATCAATAATACAATAAAGACAATGTTTTTGCAATGTGCCCGCTACGATGACAGACCAATAATATTCAGCAAAGTACTTCATTTTGAATGAAGCAACTACTTAGAAAGAAAAACTTGTCGTGCAGAAATTTTGAAATAAATAATGTTGGGAGGTAGTCAGGCAAATAGGTCATTGGTCCCGCTGTCGTGGCATGAGCCACAAACTTCGGTTGCTTTGGTACAATTTTTACGACCATTTATTTTAATTTTAATGACGTTAGACTAAACTCTATTAGTAGTCATGAAGCATTATAAACTGGGAAATTGTGCCGGTCGGACTAGATACAATGTATCCGAAATATATTTTCGCTATCCGAATTTCAAATTTTGTGCGACAGAACTTGTAGAATAGAATAGAATAAAAAAGAACATTTATTTATAAAACATAGTTATTTACTTACCCTACCTAACATATTTGGTTTTTTTTTTTGTAAAAAATGTTATTAAAAACTAAAATACTTAAGAACTAAATAAAACAAAAATAAACTATAAACATGTTAGAAATTATCATTTATAAAATCTGAAACAGTATAATAACATTAATCTATCAATTTATAGCGAGGTGAGAGCTTTTATTCCACTGTGTATCAAAGCATGAAATTTTGCACTAGAATTTGTTTGAATAAAAAGGAAGACTTTGAGAACTCGTCCCCTTAAAGGGTTAAATAGGATATGGAAGTTTGTATGAGTTTTCGTCAGAAGTTACTTCGGGTACATGGCTTAATGTATCATAAATTAATATTCCGTAATGAATGCGTCATAAACAGGGTCAGTGGGATTGTCCGAAAGGGTTACCGCTGACCCGGAACATAAAGGGCTACTGACTAAAACCCATCTATGTTCCTTACATAGATTTAATATTCCGTAATTAATGCGTCATAAACAGGGTCAGTGGGATTGTCCGCAAGGGTTACCGCTGACCCGAAACAAAGGGCTACTGACTAAAACCCATCGTTCCTTACATAGATTTAATATTCCGTAATTAATGCGTCATAAACAGGGTCAGTGGGATTGTCCGAAAGGGTTACCGCTGACCCGGAACATAAAGGGCTACTGACTAAAACCCATCTATGTTCCTTACATAGATGGGTTTTAGTCAGTAAGAGTCTGACAATCCCTTTCGCTCCAGCCACAGCGGGATGCGACCCATAGAAGATTCAAGTAACTTACGATGTATTTTATTTTTTTTTAGAAATAAGGTAATCGCTTACCACTTTTAAATTTTAAAATTGGCAGGCGATTAGCCAGTTAGCTATTTCACGTAACCTAACAAATGACAAAATACTGTTGTATGAATAGTTAGTAACTTTTTTAATAACACCGTCGACCTACTGAAGTGGGTCTAATGATATGAATAGTTAAAAGACAGGCCGTGTATCTCACATACCGTCATATGTGACCTACATTCATACACTTTTTCATATTAATTATGTAATTATTGCCGTCGTTGTCTCGTTAAATATTCATGCTATTAATTATAGAGTATGTTGTCATTTTTACAAATGTTAAGTAAGGTACCAGTCAAAGTTACCACATTATATGGAAGGTTAGCAAACAGATTTCATTTAATAAAATCTTTTCAAGCACTGCCAACAACATTTATTTCAATTAAACCAATAACAGAGACTTTGAATTAAGATAAGATAAAGATTTATTTCTCACTCTCTTATTTACAAATTATGAAGTAAAAAAAAAGTAAACTAGTACTATGTTACGTGTAGGGACTGCATTTCAGGACACCAGGAGGCCTCCGAAATCAGTTACAGTTATTAAGAACTAGCTTTTGCCAGCGGCTTCGCTTGTAAGGTAGTCTGAAATGGGTGCCGTTCATTTTTCCGGGATAAAAAAAGTGTAAAAATTTCAGATCCGTTCAGCCGTTTTGGCCTGTTTGGATAACAAACATCGCTTCATCCAAACTTTCGCATTTTTATATAGAAATAGAAAAGGAAAGATAATAATAGTACGTTTTCTTGTGGCAACTTCATTTTTGGCACAAGAAAACGTACTTATTATTATCTTTCCTTTTCTTTTTAGTAATAAAAAGATTGTTTAGGTACAAGTCGGTGGTCAACTGGTCAGAAAGTTGAAGCTAGTTGCTCATTCCAAAACTTAGATCTCTACAGCCAGGAAAGCAAGAACCTCCAAGGCAAAGCACTTATTTCAAAATCCTGGGTACATTATTCCAATTCCATCCTGCACATAAAATACCACAACAACACGACAATTCTTAATTCAGAAGCTAAATTCCTAACAAGGAAAAAGGCATAATCAAAGTGCATTGCACTTTTTCACAAACCGTCATGCAATCGCGCGGTTATTGCTAAAAAGGTACGCATAACTGGCAATTACACCGTCTTGGTCATACCACGTGACCGGGGGCGTTGACCCGTCGCGTGTGGCGGTCACGGGGCTGACCAGAAGTGGTAGACGTCTGGAAGTATGGCCGTGGTGGTATTTGTACGTTGGTGAAATTTTGAAGGGGAAGTCGGAAAATGTGTGGGAGTCGGTGTGGTGTTGTTGTGAATTGGAAAACCCTTTCAGTTTATGGGGGAAAATCTTTTTAATATAATTGTACATACTTGATTGCCAAGTGTTTCAATACACTGTAATAAAAAAAGAAGCTAAACAGCATCCATTTAGATTCACGTGGCAAAATACTGCCCACGTTTTGTTGCAATTAAAATGAAAACCATTTATTAGCTTTAAGAGCAGTGGCGTCCGGGTGGTATCGGATCCATCTTACGAGTTTAGGTCGTCAGTTCGTACCGCAGGGAAGGCACTAAGGGTTACCGCTACCCCGGAACATAAAGGGCTAATGAAGGAACATGGATGGGTTTTAGTCAGTAAAAGTCTGACACTCCCTTCTGCTTCACCCAGAGCGGGTGAAGTCGTTGGATGATTTCCCACCCTCAAAAAAAAAGGCACTTTACTTGCGTATTTAATTTCATCACTACACACGATGCGATTTTCACTAATATATTGCAGTAAGCTTCACTTAACATTTAGTGTTTATTTCATGTCAATCGGTTCATAAATAAAAAAGTTATGTCAATTTAAAGAATCACGACGAACATTTGTTAAGGTATGCTGCCCTCAAAAAAAAAAGGCACTTTACTTGCGTATTTAATTTCATCACTACACACGATGCGATTTTCACTAATATATTGTAGTAAGCTTCACTTAACATTTAGTGTTTATTTCATGTCAATCGGTTCATAAATAAAAAAGTTATGTCAATTTAAACAATCACGACGAACATTTGTTAAGGTATGCTGCCCGAAAAGTCACAATTCCACGCGGACGAAGTCGCAGGCACAGCTAGTATTAAGTATAATTTATTGCCTCTAAATATGGTTGGTTCGACACATTAAGATTCATTAATAATAAAAGCACCCCTACTTGTTGAAATGTCCCTAATTTTTTAACCAAAAACTGATGTATTTGGTTTCTTATTTTTTGCACCTCTCACTTATCGACCCTTATTTCAAAGCTATTCACAAAAGTGACATTTCTACACTCTCTGCAGTCACAAGGACCTCTTGACTCGAGTACCTATTCAACCAATGGGTGTAAATAATCCTACTATCCTACTAATATTATAAACGTGAAAGTTTGTGAGGATGGATAGATGGATGTTTGTTACTCTTTCACGCAAAAACTCCTGAACGGATCTGCATGAAATTTGGCACACAGATAGTTTATAACCTGGATTAACATATAGGATACTTTTTTCCTGATAGTACGTGGCCGTAGAATAAATTTAGGAATCCGCGCGGGCGAAGCCGCTGGCAGAAGCTAGTAATATACTCGGTTAAATTTTAGTCGTTTTAATCCCCTTAAGGGGTCATTGTACACATTATAACGAGCAACTTTTACTATGGGAACGAACCTGAAATCGCGAAAAAAAAATCAGCTGTGCAGTACATTTTGACGAGTTAGGATAACATAAATTGATAACATATATTATGGTACCTCATCCAAAAAAAAAAGTACTGTTTCCAGGGAAAACATATTTGAATTTATTTGGAACCTTTAGTACTTTGTTAAGCTTTTTTTATCTTCTACTAGCTTCTTCCCGCGGCTTCGACCTCGTGGATGTCAAAAATTATACCAAGGGAACGTTTAACCGGGATAAAAAAGTATCCTATATGTTAATCAAAGTCATAAACTACCTCTGTGCCAAATTTCATCCAGATCCGTTTAGCCGTTTGAGCACGAAGGACAGACAAACAAACAGGGGCCCCTCAGGGCCAAGCCTGCCGGGTAAGCGGGATTGTCCGAAAGGGTTACCGCTACCCCGGAACATAAAGGGCTACGGAAGGAACATGGATGGATTTTAGCCAGTAAGAGTCTGACACTCCCGTCCGGTCCACCCAGAGCGGGAGCAGTCATTGGATGATTTCCCAGCCTTAAAAAAAAAAAAAGACAAATATACAAACTCACACACACTCGCTCACAAACTATCACCTTTATAATATTAGTGTGAATTAACTACTGAATACTTTTTGTGAGTACAGAGTGTCAATAGTCCGGTTTTTCATCCTCCTGACTACACTCGGCGTCACAAAAATCGCACCTCTTCGAAAATAAGTTTAAAATATGTCCCGCCAGTAACGAATACATTAAACCCAATTAATATTGGTATCAATTGAAAGTATGTTTAACGACCTTTAAATTAACAACAGTTAGAATTCCTAAACACAACAGATCTCATTAGCACGTAACGTTAAAAAAAATGTTGTCAAAATACGCATTGCAACGGCCACTAATTGCACCTCCCTACAAGGGTGTAAAACGGGCGACCCGGGTTAAATGTGGGTCATTCGCTATTCAACCTTTGAAGTGAACACACGTGAACAGCTACAGCAAGAAAAATACCCCAGAAGATGGATACCACTGCAGATGAAGCCGCTCAAGTCATTGCACTACTGCAATCAGGGATGCGGCAATGTGATGTTGCTCGGCAACTGAACTTGAGTCGTTTTGCCGTTCGACGAGTGTTCCAACGCTTCCAAGAGACTGGTGGCTATATCCGAAGACGTGGATCTGGAAGACAACGGTGCACATCCGAAAGAGACGATCGCTTCATTGTTTCGACGTCTTTACGTAATCGGTTCTCCAATGCTGAGCTGCAACAACAACTGCGATCAGCTCGCAGAACTTCTGTAAGCGTCTCCAAGATTAGAAGAAGAATGCGGGAGAAGAAAATTGGAGCTCATAGGGCTGCTACAGGGCCAAAATTAACTGCACAGCATAGGAGAGACCGGTTGAAATTTGCCCGTGACCATGTGGATTGGACAATAGACCAATGGAGGGCTGTGCTCTTCTCGGATGAGACGAGGGTGTGTCTTTTCTGCAACGACAGGCGTCGAAGAGTGTATAGGAGGCAAGGGGAACGATTCGCACAAGCCTGTATTCAAGAGACAGTGGAATAAGGGGGTGGCTCGTGCATGTTCTGGGGCGGCATGTCAATCGACGGTAAAACGAACCTTGTGTGTGTTTCTCGGACTGGAAGTGCTCGCGGGCAAGGGTCGCTGACTGCTGCTCGGTACATAACAGAGATCTTAGAGGAGCAGGTTGTCCCTTATGCGGGTTTTGTTGGCAGTGGGTTCACGTAAATGCACGATAACGCCCGCTGTTACACCGCTTTAATTGTATGAGACTACCTGCAAGAAGTTGGAATCCCTGTTATGCGCTGGCCGGCGCAAAGTCCAGACCTGAACCCTATTGAGCATCTTTGGGATGAACTGAAACGGCGAGTACGGGCTCGTGATCCTGCCCCACCACTCTCCAAGACCTCCAAGATGCCATCGTTGCAGAATGGGACAACATTCCTCAAGAGACTGTTGTCACATTAATTAGGTCCATCAGAGAACGCATGGAAGCAGTCATCAGGGCTAGGGAGGGTAACACTAGGTTTTAAGTTGTTTTTAAGGACTTTGTTGTAATTTTTGCTGATAAAATAAAATTTAACTTTTTAATCATTTGCATTAGCTTGCTTTTTTTTATTCCCTGGTAAACAAAAAACCAAATCCATTGATTTATTCTGAAATTTAAATAAATTGCCTTTCCAATGATACCTTATAGTCAGTCATATGTCTACCATTGATTAATGGGGTTAAAATGACTTTGAAGGGAATTCTTAAAGAGGTGCGATTTTTGTGATGCCGAGTGTATAATAATATTATAGAAAGACTAATGCGAGCCAAGCCGCGGGCAATGCTAGTACTCAAAAAATAATGGCTGCCGGTCAGGAGTTCAGGAGCGTGGTGTTAGAATATTACATGAACTCTTGGACTATGATTAGTGGCGGGATAAGATCGACCACGGATTGAAGTGCAACGGCCGAAGCACGTGGTTTTACGTGGAAAAAATAATAAATACATGGAACACTGTGGAATTATTTCTTTAGTAATTATAGACTACATTCTTTTTCTGTGGAATTAGCAATTGCATATTTTTAACTTTTGTTTTAACTTTTAAGTTATTGCAGTGTGGACACAAGTTATCAATATAAACGAGTTGGATTAAAAACCTGTTATTAAAACCCAACTCAAAAACTGCTAAATCAAAGTATGTAAATCTAATTAGAAAGAAATAATGTTTATTCTGCACAAACAAAACGCACATTTCTAAAAATATTAACTTAGTCATTCGTCCGTGCAAAGCAGCCAAAAAACCTCGTATTGAACGCCTTTTAAACCATTGACAAACAGTATCTCGGCCGGCCATGGACAATGGGTGGACCACAGACAAAACACTGACAACTTATTGTCTATGAACATGAACCTGACAACAAACACTAAGACTAACAAATCTAAAGAATTATTTTTAAATAATAACAAAAATGCATGAGAACCAAAAATGCCGATAGCAGTATGATATTGCAGGAATTAATATGGCGTCTTCTACCAAATATTAAAGCACGCACCATGGATGTATGTACAGACGCCAGCACATCAAGCTATCCCTAACTGTCAAATTTTCTCAATTGAATATGAACCTTATGCTTTTGTCATAGAGTTGAAAAACTATCATAGAAATTTGACAGATTGTGGTAACTTGATGTGCTGGCCTCTGTACCACGTAAAACGGCCCAGTAATCACTGAGAAATCAGTGTACCCAACTCCTCCTTTTTCTTAAGACGTTTATGAAATGACCACTGCACACTCCACTATGATATAACTTAAAGTAAGAAAGACAAAGCAGGTATGGTAGCAGCTGGATGAGTTGCCGAGAATCGAGCTGAATGGAAGGAATTGGAGAGGCCGATGTCCAGCAGAGGACAGCTAAAGATAGGCTGATGATCTTCTTCTTTTCGTGTGGTTAGTCATGACTAACCTGGTGTTACAGTTTTTATGCTGCCCATGGGCCTGTGACTTAGCTTCACATGATGTTGAGAAATATCTCTCAGACATGCTGGTTTCCTCACGATGTTTTCCTTCACCGATGTTTAAGCAAGTGATAATTATACAACTGCTGATACGGCTGATGAAGAGAATATAAAAGTATTAAAATAGAGAAAAGAACGAGACGACATACTGACCAAGGATTTAGTAGTCTAGTACGTACATATAAAATAGTTCAACCATGGCATTCAATTACTTCTTTCTACGTATATGATAGTATGATGACTTTAATTGAATTTATATTACTGGTTTTATGGATAATTTAAAATTTAACTGGCATAATGAGGCTGTATAATAGGTGTAATTCTGCATAGCCGTTCGGAAAAAAGTGGCGTGGTTTTATGTTATGGATAATTGAATAGTAAGTAACCTACAAGCTCCTATCTAGTCTATCAATCGCTTTGATGTGTAGGTGATGTTAATATTCCTATCACGAACCTAACCTCCGTTTTACTTGGAATTATAGTTACCGCTGTCGCGAAAAATTAATTACAATAACTAATTCCATACTCTCTCGGGAATAAATTCATTACTTAATTAAGCTAATGAGGTCACGAGAAGGTCCTTAGAGGCGGGAAAGCGGCAAGATTACTTTCATAATGAACGTTAATATTGATGAACAACGAGAAAAGGACGTGATCTGATTATTTATCAATAACTGAGGACTTAGCTGAATTGGAATAACTAAATAAAGGTTTATTTTAGTTTTTGTTAAAACTATTTCGAGCATATGAATCACAATGTTTTGAAAAGTACAAAAAAACATTACTGCAAAAAATTAAAACAACACTGACTTATAAAAATAAACTTGGAAAAACTACTTACCTACCTAATTTCGAAAGTCGGTGGGCAAAAAATTAAAAAGATGCAGAACCAAAGTAGTTGGTTTTTTTTCAAAAAAAAAAGTTATTTATTTTCCACTTTTTAGTTGTGTACCTACCAACAGTTTTATAACATCATCGAAATATTGGATGAACCGTACCAGGTAGATACTCGAATTACAAGCACTTTTGAATTGTCAAGGGGTCGGTCAGTTAGAATGATGAAGCTAGTTGTCTATGCCAATGAGCATGTAACTCCATTAAATCAAAATATGGTAACAAATTCTGGGTTACATCATTCATGTTGAAATTATACATGTGAGAACGATGCAGAACCTAAAAAACGTCCTTAATTAAAAGATTTAAAAAAAATAACAACCTATTGTCGCTATAGATCAAATAAAATGAGGAGGTCCACATAAAAGGAAAAACAAATGTGTTAAATATTATTCGCTGGTACAGAACCCTCCGTGTGCGAGTTCAACTCGCACTTGGCCACCTTCCAGACTGTTTGCTATTACACCACGGTAGTACAAGTAACCATATTATGCAGAATGACCGTAGACGGGTAAAATGTGACCCATTTAGTCGAACACGTACGACAAACCGGACCTATAGGTCTACATCAGGTAAAGCCGAGTCCTAGATAAATGCCTGTGTAAATTTCCATACCAAGTGTAGCGACGACGTTAAACCGTCGAGTGGACTCGTAAAAATAAGTTTATGTGACTTTTTGTCGGTTTTGGTAAACCACTGAGTGGTTATATCCACTAGGTAGTTAGGTTAGTGATGGTAGAGTTATCACGGTTGTTTTGTCTTTGGGATAAGTAGAAAAAATCAAACTGGTCGCTATTTTAATTGTTGAATTTATTATTTTTATGACATTGGTATTACATATATTCTGACTAATAACACTAGCTTACATGGTTTTCATACCCCAGCTAAAAGTTTGTGAAATTTTAGGATAATCGTCTACTTTTAAAATGTTTGTAAGTATGTGAGCCTCATATTCAGCCTATAATGTTCTTACTGCTGCGATACAGTCCGGATCCTCTCTTAGAGAGAGGGGAAATCGGGTTGGTGGATGTCGCATGTCTTGATTTTTTAGGTTCTATGACATGCCGGTTTCCGCACTATGTTTTCCTTCCCCGTTTTGAGGGAAGTGGTGATGAAATTTTTTGCACAAAGTAAAGCGCCTGTCCGGGTTCCAACCCTCAACCTACAACTCGTCGGGGCAGTTACCAATGGGCCACCACTACTCTCTAGATGTAAGCACCATGTATCTATTATTATTATGTACCTAAGTAATAATTGAATCTTAAAAAAAAAAAACTAAAAAACTTCAATATTTTATATAGGTACATACATTGTTTATAATTAAATTACCAAAAAAGAAATTCCCGAAATATTTTCTTATTTCAAATATCCGATATCAATGAATCGCTAATTGATTTCTATTTAAAAACATAGCTAGCTACTACTCCTAGCAGATAAAAAACTTCGCATCACAGATTAAATAATAAATATTTTTAAATAAAAGAAAATATATTTCCGTAACCGATACAATATTAAAGAAATGAAAACCGAAGATTTCAAAACAAAATTAGAATACAAAGATATTCAGATCACGTGATCGTAAATATTGTGTGTTCGAGGGTACCGCGCAACTGCTACAAGTACAGCGGGTACAGACGTGACGGATGTCATGCCGTGACCAAGTTTTGCAATAGACATAGACAATCATTTTTCAAAGCGTCCGCGTCATTGCTTCGTTGGTCTAGTGGTCTCGAGTGTAACAGCTGAGCAGGCGATCCTGGATTCGATCCCTATGGTCGTAAGGTGTTATTGGGTATTATTCTGGATTTTTTCAGTAACAGTCAGTTTTTCAGTAGTAGAATTTGTGCCCGGTTGAAATTATCGGTTGGTTTTACGTAGTTAGAACAATGGTTAGACCTGTCGTCTCTTATGGATCAGGCTCAAAAGGGAATGAATGAAAGGTAATTGCACGCAGCTGAGATGAGAATGCTGTATGAAGAGTGTTGTGTGGTGTTACGTGAATGGATAAATTATGAAATGAGTATAATAGAGAAAGTCTGAAAGTGACACCGGTGACTAAAAAGTTGTGAGGAAATCGGATGTCATGGTATGGACATTTTGTGCAGAGGAATGAGGAAAACGTGGTCAGGAAAGTTTTGAGTATGAATGTGGTTGTCAACACAAGTAGCGAAAGTCTAGAAAGGGGGGGGGACTAACGAGGTGACGACTAATAGAGAAGTGTGGAAGAAAAAGACATGTTGCGCCGGTCCCAAATAAATTAGGATAAGGGCAGGACAATTATAATTTAGTTAGTATACTACCATCATTAAACCCGAAGGAAAAGTAGCCTAGAAAGTTAATTTTTTTGTTATCCTAAATTCATACAAATTCGTTTAGTCATTAAAAGCGTGACTAAGTTAATATTACATACATCCACAATATTTATACTATCAGGGATATTTATTCTTAAGCAAATTGAGATTGGCAGTGTAAGCACACGGGGCATTGACCACAACCACAAAACACTGCCACCGAAGTATTTTCTGTAGTATTCATACATTTTAAATGGGACTCGCCGAAAACGGTTAACACCGGTGATTTGAATATACGGATTATTTAAATTGAGAGTTAGTGATCGATGATTGAGAGTAACTTTGTTTGACAATATCCCTTTTTTTTTGGGGTGGGAAATCATCAAATGACTCCTCCCGCGGAAGGGAGTGTCAGACTCTTGCTGACTAAAACCCATCCATATACCTTCCTTAGCCCATTATGTTCCGGGGTAGCGGAAACCCTTTCGGACAATACCGCTTATTGACAATATCCCTGACATTACATAGCGTACAAGTATACCATATAAGATTACCAATCAGCACTGTAAGCTGTTGTAACCGAACCTCGTCCATTACGTCTAAACACACGGCTAGAATGCACTGACGTAACAAAATCTTTATCAGTTCTCAGTACAAAAAACGAACTGTTTTCAACATCGCATGCTGATGCAGGCTTCTGTGAAACTAGCGGATACTGCTGGACACGCAGTTAACAACAACCAGTTTGTTATTCAATTTTATAACGGGACAATAAGGTTATTCAATTGGGAATATGT
Organism: Hyppa rectilinea; assembly: GCA_951799385.1. Classification (NCBI taxonomy): domain Eukaryota; kingdom Metazoa; phylum Arthropoda; class Insecta; order Lepidoptera; family Noctuidae; genus Hyppa; species Hyppa rectilinea. Next base: position 3,052,574 of record OX637320.1, on the reverse strand, counting down.
CTAGTGATGTAATCCAAACACGTAGGTGGGTCGAGTCCATTTAGATTGCCATCGACACGCTAAGAAGAAGAATTGGAAATATTTGATATTTTGGGATTGCTTGATGTGCTGGCCTGTGTACACCTTACAAGCAAAAATTTGTATAAAGTTAGAGCTAATTTCAAAAGCGGTTTTCTCCTTAGTTATTGAATGTAATTGTCTATCTATACTAATATTATAAAGAGGAAAACTTTGTTTGTTTGTTTGGTTGTAATGAATAGGCTCAAAAACTACTGGACCGATTTTTAAAATTCTTTCACCGTTGGAAAGCTTAGTTTTCTAGGAGTAACATAGGCTACTTTTTATCCCGGGAAAAATAACGGGTCCCACGGGAAAGACCACGGGAGCGAAACCGCGGGCAAAGTGCTAGTATGTTATATTCGAATTGAGCCATGAGGCTGTCGAGGCAGTAGACACATATATACGTTTTCACGTTTTCTTTTCATGAAAACATTAAGTATAGGTATTTCCATTAAACGTTATTATTTACGGATTTATTTAAAATGTTAGAAAATAGCATCTTAGAGCAACCTGTTTTTAAAGAACTGTCGCGCAGCGATCGTTTGCCGGGGTCACATTCAAATCCAAATAAGGAAGTATGAAACAACTGCAAAAAGTAGGTGAATTGATTTTATTATTTAGTTTATTGTTTTTTTTTCAATTTGCTATTTATTTTAACCTATAAACATTTATATGATTAATGGCCCTACCCGTGGTGTTAAATTAATGTCATCATTGTAGAGCCACGTTGTATAATAAACAGTGAGTTTAAAAATTTGTAGCGATACATTGTTAAAATATTAAACTTAAAAAAAAGCATATAGACAATAAAATGAATCCTTAAGAATCCGAAGTAGCCCGAAGGTCTTCGAGAATCGTTCCTGAACCTACTTCGGCACAACGGCTACAAACTGCTCCGGCAGTAATTTACTTCAATTACTTTGATAATCCGCGATAACATCGAAGTAAGGTCGCAATGCGTTTGTGATTACTGGGGACACGTATGAGAGTCATCGGTATGGCCTAAGCACTAGCCGATTCTGTAACAATCTCACCGTGATAACTGACATGAAGTGAGCGTGAAGTGAGCTGTCGTTCAACCTAATGCTAGTGTAAGCGGGATTGTCCGAAAGGGTTACCGCTACCCCGGAACATAAAGGGCTACGGTAGGAACATGGATGGGTTTTAGTCAGTAAGAGTCTGACACTCCCTTCCGCTCCACCCAGAGCGGGAGCAGTCATTGGATGATTTCCCAGCCTTAAAAAAACAAAAAAAAAAGGGATTTACACTAATGACAGCTCACTTTAAAGTCCCTTCACCTATATTTTCACGGGAGATTTCTACAGAATAGCATTACGGGATAGCCCACGAAAATCAAGTTTTCTTATATATGTATATGGTAATTTTCAATTTACACGGCAGTTGAATGTTGATCAAAATAATATGTTCCACTGCCGTAGAAAGTATGTAGGTACAGAATTGTAATCATCAGAATCATCAATAGAACTCGCTAAGTTAGAATTGTAATCATCAGAATCATATATAGAACTCGCTAAGTTAGAATTGTAATCATCAGAATCATCAATAGAACTCGCTAAGTTAGAATTGACCTGAAATGTGAATGTCAATTGTATGCAACTAAATTAATGTTAATTGTTTTTGCATACCGTTCAAAAGGTGACACATGTAGCACTATGCAATATTGTGAACATATAAACCTACGATGTTTCTGACAAATGAATAAATAAATGAAAATGAAGCTGTAGGGTTGTATTGATGATTTTAATTAGTAAAATTCTGTAAATACGTACTTCCTAGGGCCCCGAAGCATATTTTGATCATCATACAACCTGATATCGATCTGCATATTGCAAAATTGTAAGAAAAAATAGAATTTCGCAAGGGGGTACCTACGCGCTTTTACACGAGAGCATTATTTCTTTGTTATATCCGAAAAGCCTAGAGTTTTCTTGAAATTCTGTATACATAATTATTTGAGACTTTTATAATTTCTTTCCACAAAGCACCTAAAGAATGGCCACTCTACAGGCGACTCCTGTGACCTAAATCTAGATTACATACTATTTCACACTTTTTCAGTTACTTTATGCGTCGTTACATATTAGCCTTCATTTTGTAACGAAGTTTTAATGATAGGCCTTCGCCTGAAATAATATAAATCATACTGTAAGAGTTATGGAGTTGACAATTTTATGTTTTATTTCAAGAGAACTAAGAACCACCTAAGAAATAAGTAATTTGTACTTTCAAGCCCAAGGTAGGGCACAAGTCTGGCTTTTGCTTCAGTTTGTTCCATCGAATTTAGCAACATTTTTTTTTCGAGTCCCCAAAAAAATCATCAAATGACCCCTCACGCTCTGGCTGGAGCGGAAGGGAGTGTCAGACTCTTACTGACTAAAACCCATCCATGTTCCTTCCTTAGCCCTTTGTTTTTGGATAGCGGTAACCCTTTCGGACAAAACCGCTGAGAATTTTTGTTAATGATTAAGCGTCACTGAGTCAATGATTATGTAGGAATCTGGAGGACGTTGAATAGACTAATTATTACTTTCACAAACTTATTTCATTTTTTTAATCGGTCTCGATAAAGGTACAAAGGTGGATTAATTAATACCTATGCTTCTCATCCTTTAAGCCTTTAAGCCTGTTTATCAAGTCTAAGAGAGAGAGAGAGTGTTTTATTAATTCAACAAAGACTAATGAGCTCATCTCTTTTTTTTCTTTATTCTTCTTCTTCTTCGCGTGGTTAGTGACTAACCTGGTGTCAGAGTTTTAATGCTGCCCATGGGCCTCTGACTTAGCATCACATGCTGTTGAGAAATATCTCTCGGGCATGCCGGTTTCCTCACGATGTTTTCCTTCACCGATTTTAAGCAAGTGATAATTATACAATACGCACATGAATCCAAAAAATCAGAGGTGCGTGCCTTGGGTTCGAACTCGAGACCTATGACTATCACTAGGCTATCACTGCTTTTTCTTCACTGCTTCTTTATTTATTTGTATATAATAACAAATCTTGTATCTTTGACAGTCAGTCCTTATGGGCCGTCAAAAACCCTAAAAACTCTCAGCTAGTTCTACCAAGGGATATAGTATTACCCAGTAACTGGGTTGTGGAGCTCAGTTAGGCAGTCGCTCCATGTAAAATACTAGTATTAGGCTAGAGCCGGTGAGATTGGAAGCTGACCCCAACAAAGGGAAAACATAACAAGTATGTATATTTTAGTCTTAGGATGTATAATGCATTTAAGCGTAAGAATATTACAATAAAGATGGGGAATTAAGTAAAAAAAAAGAATGACTAATTGAAAAGAAAGTTTTTTTTAAACCACAGAGAATATGACGACTAAAGAGACAGATGGTAAGTTTCAGCAAGCAAAAAGTCTAGTAAACGCCGTTAAACAAGCAAATACGTACATAAAATCTAGTTCAGCAGGAAAGCTTGGCACAAAAAGCTTTTGCATAGGCATTGACCGACTTTGACACACGTTACACTCAGTAAAGTAATCAAAACACGCAAAAACAACAGTGTGGCATCACAACCTGCTGACCGAGTGACCCCCACGAGCCCCCCCCCCTAACCACTCCCTAACCCCCCAGCCATGCGGACACCTCACTTCTGTCTAAACATAGCATAACATAGCATAACATTTCGCCTGTCTTCCCCCAAGGGTAGGTAAGAAGTGTATGTAGTAGATACTCGAAATAAATTTCACCAGTATCGTTTTGTTTTGTATATATCACCTGCTTAAAATCGGTGAAGGAAAACATCGTGAGGAAAATAGCATGTCTGAGAGATATTTCTCAACAGCATGTGAAGCTAAGTCAGAGGTCCGGCAGCATAAAAACCCTGACACCAGGTTAGTCACTATCCACATAAAAAGAAGAGTCTATTATATTACCTACCTAACTTATGTATAAGCATAATTAGCCCATAATTTTCCCACCGCTGGGACTCAGGTTACTATAGATCTCTGTGTGAGAGTGAGTGGCCTATAATCCACTACGCGAGCCCAGTCTTTAAATTCTTGGTTCTAGACGATGTGTTCCACCTTATTTTGTGAGCAGTAGTGATTAAATAATTTACACAAAATAAAATCCCTGCTGGGGTTCAAACCTATGACCTCGTTTCACGGCGGGCTGTCGGGCACAAATTAAATGAGATAAATTAATAAAATAATAATATCCTTGGACATTTCACACAACGCTATATAGTCCCAAGCTAAGCAACCTAATGCTTGTGTTATGGTAACGAGATGGCTGAAAAACTACTTATATTATATATTTTTTTTGTAAATACTAACATTTATTATAGATAGAAAAACACCCAGACCCAGACAAATACTTGCAGGTCGTACAAATATTTGATCCGTGCGGGAATCGAACCCGCGACATGCTGCGCAGCAGTCGATCGCTCAACCACTGCGCCAAACAGCCATAGCCTCTTTACCTTAATTACCTTGATAACACCTATTACAGTGATTTATTTAAATTGTTTACTTATCTTCTGTAACTTCAAAGCGAAGCTAGTACGTGAAATTGTATCAGAATCATTGGCTCCGGATAATATTGGGCACACGAGCACGCAACGTCAAAGTCAAAGTCGAAAGAAAAAATCTTAAAAATCATACCTGATGAAAAATCTGAACGCCCACCATCAAAGAAACTGTATTTTCTAGAGTAGAATGTGTGCTGTTGAATTATTGCTAATTGCTGTTGAATATCTTTTTTCACTTGTTATAAAATAATCTTGAAACAAACAGAATCACGGCGTGTCAAATATCTACTGTCAATTTTTGAACATTTTTATTTTGTTTGTCAAAAAAAAAAGTTTTTTTTTAGCAAGTAGGCGCTGTTGAAATTTTCCATCCAGCCAGCAATGTATTGGTTTTAAGAATTTAAATCCAGGTCTCATACTCATAATAAACCTCATTCAAGTTACAATAATTCGACAACCCAACAAATACCCGATTTTACAGTAACGATTTTTCTAGAAATCTAATTTTTGTGTTTAAAAATTTAATCGCACTCCTTGCTGCTCAACATATTTGAACAACTTAACATTGGTCCGCCATATTATTCGTAAGGTCACTATGTAAGCGCTGTGATTGGTTGATTACGTTGTAGAGGATTAGATTTTTACTCACACCATATATGGTTGATTTTTTACCAAGCATTAGGTAGGATGCTTAGTTTGGTACTGTTAGGTTAGGTTAGGTCTGAGAATTAGAGTGAAGGTCCTTTTTTTTAGGGTGGGAACTCATCAAATGATCCCTCCCGCTCTGGGTGGAGCGGAAGGTAGTGTTAGACTCTTACTGACTAAAACCCATCCTTGTTCTTTCCTTAGCCCTTTATGTTCCGGAGTAGCGGTAACCCTTTCGGACAATCCCGCTAACTAAGAAAAGGTTCTGGAGTGGCGACTACGTATCGTAAGACGTAGCGTTGGAAGGCCTCCCGATGACTTTGTAAAGGCTGCAGGAATCCGCTGGGAAGCACAGAACCGGTCGAAGTGGTGGTGATTGGGGGAGGCCTATGTCCAGCAGTGGACGTCTTTCGGCTGAAATGATGATGATGAAATTGGACGCGACCTAAGTACCATATCATAATAAACTTATATACTATATAACCAAATATTTATAAAGTTATATAAAGTTTATATAACTTTATAAACTTTTTGAAAGTATCTATAGGTATAGTATAGGTTTGGGTATAGGTAAGTACAGCCGCCAACACATCCCAAACTGTCAAACTTTTCTAGTTAAAAATGCACCTTATGCTTTTGTAATAAAGTTGAAAAGCTATCAAAGAAATTTGGCAGATTGGGGTAACTTGATGTGCTGGCTGTACTAATTTTTTTTTCAGTAAAGTAATAAAATAAAAAGTTTTGTCCACATCTAATTAAATAAATTTCATCAATAATACCGTAGCTTACCGTAAATATTTTTTACTAGGGGCCAACCAGCACCTTTTAATTTTAACATTACTTCTCATTCGGAAAGAGATAGAGCTACACCGCTTGTATAGCTTCATCTCTTACTCACGCTGAAGAAATTTTAATATAATGCTGCTTTTTGAGGTGGTGTGTTCACAGATTGTTTGCACGAGTTAATTTAATTTTTTTATTTTTTTTATTTTGTTATTTTTTTTTTAACGAGTTTTTTTAATCTCTCTTCTAAGCAGTAAACCTTATTCATTGATTTAATTTAATACTACACAGACCTTTCCGTGATATGGTCCATAGCTTTTTATATCACACGCAACCCACACGTCGGTCATACACGAGGTTAACTCCAAAACCTAAAGTTTATTACCCTACATGCTTTACTTATAAAAAAAAACTCACTAACGCTACGGTCACATTGTCGCGATAACGCGAACTACACTTGAACTCCCACTCGTACATCGCTCGATGTCTCACTGTACAACGTAGCATTAAAATCATAAAAAGTACCAACATTTACAAAAACCTTGAAACGAAAACATATAAAAATGAGAATGGTTAACTCTGTTACATCAAGCATTGTGTATAAATGGTCAGTGCAGAGCAGATGTTGCACAAATTAAAAAAAAAAACACAATGCTCGCTCCCAAAACAAATGACGAGCACAACATGTGTTGGGCTCCGTAAGGAAAGTTTTTGTTTTACCACTAGTTCCCTGTTTTAGAGACATTGAAGTGATCACTCTCCAGTAGATTGTAAAAAATACATCACGCCTGCGGATACTGCCCTAAATGGGATAAGCAGACGTACATTTGTAAGTCGGTATACCTCATTTTACTCGTCGAAAGTCCCAGGCTAAATTCAGCGGGATTGTCCGAGGGTTACCGCTAGCCTGGAACATAAAGGGCTAAGGAAGGAACATGAATAATCTGACACACCCTTCCGGTCCACCCAGAGCGGGAGGGATGATTTGATGATTTTCCACCCTTAAAAAAAACTCAGGCTATATGTGGAAATACTAGTGACAAATATCCAAATTACGGACTATTACTGAGAAATTTCTGAGTATATTTTAATACACCCGTACATCGAACACGACTCCACGCTAAGCTGTGTAAGTAGTCAGTCATAATGATGATACTTGAACTATAATAGCAATTACATGCATTCAATTTGAGAATGGCCCATTTTAGTCCAGTAGCCAAAAGAATATGCCCTTTGATAATTCTAAAGTTTTTTATTTTCACTGAGTGGATACCTTTAGTGAATTCAATGCTATGTACAAAAATGCTAACAGTTTAGAGTTATGCAATAGGTATAAAGTAGGTATTTCCTATTATTTTGTGTTATATCAATATTAGAAAATTTAAATTAAAATACAATACTGTTTTTTTATTAGTACTATCTAATGTACATAATAGTGAAAATGCTAACAGGTAGGTACTGTGGAACAATGGAAATCTGAAAATGTCACGTAACTCATTCAATAAAAAATTTAAGTTTTCAAATAATTTCTTATATACTTATGGGGATTAGTTATACCTTTCAGCAAAAGTTCTAACAACTAAGTAATATGCTGCACAAGTTATTGTATTTTTACTTTGCGATTAGCGACATATTGAATTTAAGTTTATAAATTTGCGCCTACATATTCGTAATAATAATCTCTGCTACCAGTCAAAAGTTTCAACAAATGCATATTATGGGTTTTGTTTAAATTGTAAAAACTATCTAACTGTTTTCACCGTGCAAGCTAACGAGCCGCGTAGTAGCAACACTCCCCCCCGCCCGCCATGAAACAAAAACTGGTAAAAACATAGGCGCATCAAATTAGCTAAACCTGGACATAATTCGATAACTGTAATTTTTTTTTGGACATCATTCATCATCATCATTATTAGATCTTGTTAAAATTAAAAGAATAAAATATTTTAAAGCTCCGCATCATTATAGGAATACTAAAATCTAGCCCGTGAGACTACTCTAGAGGGGGAGGAGCAGGGGCGCTCCTGCGTCACGTCTACAAACCGGCCTGCCGATATTGATGATGGGGTAGAGTGGTTCCGGGAAGCCATGTCCGAGGTATGCTATGAATGCTCCGAGTCTGGCCAGGCTGCGGTGGTGTATGATGGTGGTCGCAAGAGATGTGAGATGCTCTCCGGCTAGATGGACCGATGCCCTGAAGAAGGTAGCTGGTAGTGGTTGAATGAAAAAGAGAGATCATGCGCTGTGGCGCTCCATGAGGAAGACATATTTCATTGTATTGGATTATTTTATTTTCTCGCAATCGTAAAGTAACACGCGGCGCTACAAACCCATTACAATCCGGATTTCTATTTACTCCATCGCTAAAGCTCGGCTACCTCATATACACACATCAAAAGTGTCTAGGGATCAACATATATTTTTGCAATAACTTTTCTCTTGATTGATATTAATTTAAATTTTCTTTAAGGATTCATCAAATAAAGTGTTTTCGTTTGTCACAGTAACGATAAACCAAGTCACCTTTGCATTAATAAAGAAATTTGCCATTTTCCTAATAAAGGGATTTTTGACATTTGAACCACTAACATTAAAGTTCGAAAAAAAGACTGAAATAACAGTTTTCTTTAAAATTTTATTGGGTAACTTAAACAATTAATAATCCGTGTTTCTACCGCGAACACTAACAACACAAGAACATCGGTTTGGCATACTCAAAATGAGTTCATCCAAATCACGCTGTGGAATGGCCGCCCATGTTCGTTGCAACAACAAAAAAAGGTCTTCTTGCAACTGGATACCCTCCATATTCGGCAGAGCTCTTCTCTGTAGCATATCCCATGCATGCTCAATCGGGTTCAAGTCTGGCGACTGAGCAGGCCAGGGCAGGACATTGATGTTAGCTGCGGCGAGAGTCTGTCTTACAACTCTTGCGGTGTGCGGTCGTGCATTATCATGCATTAACTGAAATAAGGGACCGATTTGCACTTGTAGAGGAACGATGACGTCAGATACAATCGTCTCAGCATAAATTTGAGCGTTGAGGTTGCCTCTGATCCAAATCAACTCAGTTCTTCCGCCGATCCAAATACCCGCCCATACCATGATGGTTCCACCACTATAAGGATGGACTTCCTGGCAGGATTTTAATCGCTGTTGGCGTCCAGGGGTTCTCCAGTGTCGTATACGTCTTGTATCCGGTCTCATACCAAAACGAGACTCATCAGAAAAGCACACGAAACGCCATTGTTCTTCTGCCCAATTTCTGTGTTCAAGAGCCCATTGATATCGAATCCTACGATTGTGCATTGCTATAGGTGGTACCCGTAGCGGTCTTCGGGAATGAAGGTTCACTTCATGCAAGCGGTTTCTGACTGTTTGGTCGCTAATTAAGTTCCCTGAAGAGTGATGAAGCCTCACGGCTAACATCATGGCGGTTATTGTTGGAGCTCTTCGAGTTAAGATTTGAATGTATCGGTCTTGTCTCCGTGTGGTGCAGCGATACCGTCCTTCATGGCGCTCAGCCACGGTACCAGTGCTTCGGTAACGTGTCCAAAGTCGATCTGATAACACTCTGACTTGTATTCAGAGCTAAAGCCACAGTACGTTGCCGGGAACCAGCTTCTATCATTCCCACGGCTCTGAGCATTTCTTCCCTGCTTAAATGACGTCGCCGCTCCATAATAACGTTGGTTTTAATCAGTAGTAGGGAAACAGTAGCACTAATAATGTCTTCAATGCGTTGTATGTTTTTATAGGGAAAATATTGACAGCTGATTTTCATCTTTTACTCGAATTTGATTGACAGTTCCTGTTTCAAATTATGAAATGCACCAAAAAGGATCCATATAAATTTATAAAATCATAAATTTATTACAAAGCCACATCTCAATCTCAAGAAATCCGCATAAAAATGCTTGATCCCTAGACACTTTTGATGTGTGTATAATAGGTCATTTTAGCCCCTTGTATTCCTTGTATTCTTGTACCTATTCTTTAATTTTGGCAAAAAGTATAGGATCGTAGGTGGGTAAGTAAGTAAGCGGGATTGTCCGAAAGGGTTTCTGTTACCCCGGAACACAAAGGGCTAAGGAAGGAACATGGATGGGTTTTAGTCAGTAAGAGTCTGACACTCTCTTCCGCTCCACCCAGAGCGGGAGCAGACATTGGATGGTTTCCCAGCCTTAAAAAAAAAAAAGGTGGTGTTTAGCCTCCCAGAGAACATGTAACCAAACTGCGAACTTAACACCGAACGATAAATATTTGTTCATAGTTTCGTCACTAGATGGCGCTGTACAATTTCGTCATATTTCTAGATGGCGGTGTTAAGATTCTCCGTAGATAATATATGGTCTTCGGACAATTTTAATTTAAAATGATCACTTCTATACTAAGGTGTAACCACTATACCATTAGTAGAATATATCAACTTGAGGAAATATTGAAAACTTGTTTCAATCAACCCCAAGTCACTAACCCAGGAAGAGAGGGTTATTCATGGTCCTTCGAGCCGGACGTGGCAAAGGCTACGCCAGCGAAACCAGGTGTGTTCTCCTATTGGACGGAGAATCACCAACCCCATACGGTCCTGCTGAGTGATCGTGGATGATGCTAGAGGGAGATAGCAACATCGGATCCAGTTGCGGGAAGTACGGAGGGAGGAAGAACACTGCAGCAAGCAAGCTGCAGACGACTAAGGTCGTAAGGAAGTGAGTGATAGTGCCGAAAATCGTGAGTACTTTGTAATTTCTTATGTGTCAAGCCAAAGTGAACTTTATTGCCAAGAAGATTTAAACTTTAACTTTTAATTAGTGAAATTAGGACTTAGAATAAATTCAAGTGTGCATGTTTAGACTTAGTTAGATTTTAAGCCAATTGTGATTAGACGGGGAACCTATGCCCGATTTTTAATAAAATAAAAGTGCCAAACACTTAGAAAAATTTCTTTGTTTACATCGACTTGTAAAATTTTCGACAACTTTTTGGACTTGTAAAATTTTTCGAAACTTAATGCCAAACACTTAGAAAAATTTCGTTGTTTACATTGACTTGTAAAATTTTCGATAATTTTTTGAACTTTTAATTTTCTTTTGTTTTGTTTATTGTTTAATATTAACTTCAAAATGACTTTGCAATCACATGTAAAGGTACAGGATGATATCTATAGTCGATTAGTGAGAGCCAAAAGTAATTTCAAAAAGTCGCCAAAGGACAGAATTACTAAACAGTATTTAGAAACTAGATTGGAAAGTGTTGAAGAATTATGGGCGCAATTTAGTTTAACCCATACACAAATTGTGAAGGATTTTGATCCTAAAGAATTGAAGTCATCACCCTACACTGTAAATGAAGTTTATTTTACTACGGAAGAACTGTATTTAGATTTAAAATGCGAGTTTAAAACTGCTTTAAATGTAATTAAGGGTAGTGATGTTCCTCCGGTGGCGGGGTCATCATCAGGTAATGTTTCTGAAGGAAAAGGCACATACATTAAGTTGCCCAGGATCACGATCCCAACATTTTCGGGAAAATATACGGAATGGCCGACTTTTCGAGATTTGTTTGTATCGGCTATACATAAAAATAGTACTATTGATAATGTTCAAAAGTTACATTACTTAAAAAGTTATTTGACTGGGGAAGCCGAGCAGCTCTTACGTCATATACCAATTTCAGAGTCAAATTATGATAGATGCTGGACTCAATTGGAGACCAGATATAACAATAAAAAATATTTATCTCACTGTATTTTAAAAAGATTGCTGAGTCAAAAGAACATAGCTCAAGAGTCAGCTAGTGCTTTAAAGGAGTTAATGGATACAACATCAGACTGTCTAAATGCACTAACTAATTTAGGTATAGATACAGCATCCTGGGATATTTTGATAATTCATATCATAACCTTGAAATTAGATTCAGACAGTAGGAAGGATTGGGAACTTAAAGTAACTAGTAACACTGACTCAGATAAGCTGCCTACTTTTGAACAATTCAAAGGATTTTTAACTAGTCGGTATAGAGCGTTTGAATTTTTAGAAACTAAGCCAATTAAAAATAGTGGTAATATAAGTAAGGCAAAGGTTTTTCACACAGCAACCAATGCGGTCGTAGCTTGTCCGCTTTGTAATGACGAGCATAAGTTAAAAAATTGTAAGCAATTCGTTGGCCAGGATGTGGATACTCGGCGTAGGTTTGTGAGAGATAATAACTTATGTTTTAATTGTTTGGGGCACAACCACTCTGCCAAGTATTGTAAGTGTGCAGCCTGTTGTCAAGTATGCAGGCGGAGACATCACTCCTTGTTGCACCCTAAAGGTGAGCAGGAGTCTAAGGGAGAGACAGGAAATTCGTCTAGTGATAGTGTTTCGCAGTCGAATGAACATACACTCACGGTTGGAGTAGAAACGGAAAATAGGGTAGTCAGTTGTTTTTCGAAAGGTGCAGTAAATAATCAAGTCCTTTTAGCCACGGCGCTAGTTAGGGCTGTTTCGAAAAACGGGGCTAATTATACACTCAGGGCCTTGTTAGATCAAGGCTCACAAGCATCTTTTGTGACAGAACATACTGTCCAGAGTTTAGGGTTAAAGAAGCAACCAGCTAAAGGTTTCATAACTGGTATAGATGCCAATAACAAATTAGTTCTCAATTCGGTTGTTGAGGTGAAAATTCAATCTAGGGTCGATCCATCGTTTGAAATTGTAGTCAAAGCATATGTTCTCAAATCGATAACATCATTATTACCTGGTAGAGAAACGGTATGTTTAGACTGGGCACAAGCAAGTGACATTCAATTAGCGGATCCTAGGTACAACACACCGGATAGAGTAGATATGTTGTTAGGAGCCGACATCTATAGTCAGGTATTAAAAGACGGGTTTAAAAAGGCGCCTGGTAGTAGCACTGTAGCTCAGTGCACCACATTGGGCTGGATTTTATCAGGAACTGTAGCTTCCGCAGGTCACAGTTCATCAAATATTGCGGTGATGCATGCTCACCTAGGAGAAGATGAAATCCTGAAAAGGTTCTGGGAACTAGAAAGGGAACCGCAAAAACAGACACGCATACTCACCGAGGAAGAAAAAAGATGCGAAGAGATCTTTAATACAACCACGGTAAGAGACAGTGACGGTCGTTACGTAGTGAACTTACCATTTCGAAATCCAGATCCGAGCTGTAAATATGGAGACGCAAGAAAAGCTGCAATAAATAGATTTTACGCATTAGAGAGTAAACTGAGTAAAAACACAACCTTAAAAACAAAATACAAGGAAGTAATCAATGAATATTTACAGCTTGGTCACATGAGGCCAATTACCAAGGCAGAAGAACAAAATAAAAATGCAGTGTACTTGCCTCATCATGCGGTTATACGAGACGACAAAGACACAACCAAGGTCAGGGTGGTCTTTGATGCTTCCTGCAAAGGAAAGAATGGAGTTTCGCTCAACGATGACCTGATGATTGGTCCCGGGTTGCAAGCCGATCTAAGGCATTTGCTAATTCGCTGGAGAACGCACCGCATTTGCCTGGTTTCGGACATCGTCAAGATGTACCGAATGGTTCGTGTGGCTGATCAGCACACCGATTTCCAACGCATCGTCTGGAGAGATGATAAACAATCTTCAATCAAGGATTACAAATTACTTACCGTTACTTTTGGTACGTCTTCGGCGCCCTATTTGGCCGTGAAATCGATGCAGCAAGTCGCGCACGACGAAGGAGTAAAATATCCACTGGCGGCTGAAAGGGTACTAAAAGATTTTTACATGGATGATCTCATGACGGGTTGCGACTCCATAGAAGAAGGCATGCAGATCTATAGCCAGATGAACGAGCTATTGGCTAAAGCAGGATTCACGTTACAGAAGTGGTCAAGCAACAGCAATGAATTGCTTGATAAAATCATAGGGGAAAGGCACTTGGACAGGGGACAGGATGGGGTAGAAAGGGAAATCAACATAAAACTGGACGAGATATTTAAAACATTGGGACTTACCTGGAACCGAAGCTGCGACACCTTCCAGTACTCTGTTCAGTTGCCTCTGCTGCAGGAACCTGTAACTAAAAGAAAAATGTTATCAGATATAGCTAGATTATTTGACCCTTTGGGATGGGTCGCTCCTGTGATCGTAGTAGCTAAGATTTTGATCCAAAAATTATGGATTTCTGGAATTGGCTGGGACGAGGAAATTCCACAAGAAATAAAAAAGGAATGGTTTACTTACCGACAAGAGCTGACAGGTCTAACGGAATTTTCAATTCCTCGATGGCTGAAAATGAAACCAAGTGACAAGCAAGTTGACCTGCATGGATTTTGCGATGCATCAAATTCAGCATACGCCGCGGTAGTTTATGCACGGGTAGTCGATACTGACGATAACGTTTATGTAACTTTGCTCACTGCGAAAACCAATGTCGCACCAATAAAAACGGTATCAGTGCCTCGGTTAGAGTTGTGTGGAGCAGTCCTTCTGGCAAGGATACTTGCTGAAGTATCTGACGTGATGGGAATCGGTAAATCTCATTTATATTATTGGACCGATTCCGAGATTGTCCTAGCGTGGTTAAATAGTCATCCTAACAAATGGAAAACATTCGTGGCAAATCGAGTTTCTGAAATTTTGACCATCAGTGAACCACAACAATGGCACCATGTTAAGTCGAAAAGCAATCCCGCTGATTGCGCATCACGGGGCTTATATGCGTCGGAATTCGTAAATTTTAAGCTGTGGGTAGAAGGTCCTGAGTTTCTGAAAGATAAAACTAATTTAGTAAGCAAACACAAAATAGTATCAACGAATATAGAAGAAATAAGGGTACATGTAGTAACAGAAGATAATTTCATTTGGGATAAATACTCATCACTTACCCAATTAGTCAGAATGGTAGCATATTTAAGACGTCCGTTAGAGTTGAGAAAACCGAAAGCTGAAAGAAGGAGTCATACATTTATAACAGCGGAAGAAATGAGATTAGCGCTGGAGACAATCATTAGGGTATGTCAAAGACAAAGCTTCGGAGAGGTGATTCTGGATCTGCAAAAAGAAAGACCTAAAGGAAAGATATTTAAGTCGCTTAATCTTTACCTTGATTCCGTTAAAATCTTGAGGGTGGGCGGCAGGTTGGAACGTTCTGGTCTTGACATGGATCGTAAAAATCCAATGTTGATTCCAAGTAGTGGTCATTTTACAACCCTTCTAATTGCCGACGCACATAATAAGAATCTTCATGGCGGTCCTCAACTAATGCTCAACTATTTAAGCAAGAAGTATTTTATTCAGGGAGCTAAGAGATTGGTTACTGCATACGTGCGAAACTGTGTAATTTGTTTACGTTATGCAGCTTCTACAAAACCTCAATTAATGGGTCAGTTACCACCTGCACGGGTTACCCCAAATAGGCCGTTTAGGAGTAGTGGAGTCGATTATGCTGGTCCTATTCAGTTAAGGGCATCAAAGGGTAGGGGTCACCATGCGTATAAGGGGTACATCTGCTTGTTCGTATGCATGGCGACTAAAGCTGTCCACATTGAGGTCGTAAGCGACCTCACAACAAAAGGGTTTCTTGCAGCTTTTAAAAGGTTCGTGGCAAGACGGGGTCAATGCAAAGATATCTGGAGTGATAACGGGACAAATTTCCAGGGAGCTTCCACTGAACTGGTCAAATTACTTCGTTCCGAAAATTCTGGTATAGCTAAGGAAATCGCTGCGGCCGTAGCTACTGAGGGTACGACATGGCATTTCATTCCACCCCATGCTCCGAATTTTGGCGGATTATGGGAAGCTGGAATTAAATCCTGTAAGAAACATTTAAATCGGGTAATTGGTAGCTCTACGTTGACTTTTGAGGAGATGTCCACATTATTAAGCCAAGTAGAAGCATGTTTAAATTCGCGTCCCTTGTGTAGGCTGACAGATTCGAGCACTTTCGACGCATTAACGCCAGGGCATTTTCTTGTAGGCGAACCAATTGTGAATGCGCCTGATCATAATTACGAAGAAGCGAACATTTCCAGCTTGAAGAGGTGGCATTTGGTTCAACAGATGACACAACATTTCTGGCGTCGCTGGTCCGATGAATACTTGACCACACTGCTACATCGCTATAAATGGTCTAAACAAAATCCTGAACCAAACGTAGGCGATATAGTTTTGATAAAGGAAGACAACTTACCTCCTTGTCGGTGGCTTCTTGGCAGGGTGGTTGAAAAACATCCGGGGTTAGACAATCTTACACGAGTGGTCACACTTCGGAGTAATAGTTCTACATTTAAACGACCAACGTCAAAGCTGTGTGTCTTGCCTATTGCCTAAGAATTTTTGCATAGTATTATGGTATAATTTAAGCAATGTTTAGAATAAGTAATGTTTATGTTTAAGGATTAAATATATTGTAAGGATGTCTGTGTATATCATGTGTATAATAAACTGTGTAATTAGCAACTTTAACATTAGAAGGACATAATGTTTCACAAAATGTCCTTGGTGGGCGGAATGTTTAGCCTCCCAGAGAACATGTAACCAAACTGCGAACTTAACACCGAACGATAAATATTTGTTCATAGTTTCGTCACTAGATGGCGCTGTACAATTTCGTCATATTTCTAGATGGCGGTGTTAAGATTCTCCGTAGATAATATATGGTCTTCGGACAATTTTAATTTAAAATGATCACTTCTATACTAAGGTGTAACCACTATACCATTAGTAGAATATATCAACTTGAGGAAATATTGAAAACTTGTTTCAATCAACCCCAAGTCACTAACCCAGGAAGAGAGGGTTATTCAGGTGGGTTAGTAAGTATGGGTTGGGTATGTACCTATAGGTAAAAGCCGCAGTGAGATCATCGGTAGATATTAATTTTATTTGAAAATCTTTACACAAGTGATCGTAAACACCAATAAAGCTAAAGATGCACATAATACCAGATAGGTAAGCAGACATCATAATCATTTTACCACAACTTATATCTTCATAAAGACAGCTATGTAGAGAAATACCTGCAATTAACTTATTTTGTCTTTTCAGCCTACATTCACCACATCACAGTTCAACGCTGAATTACATACCCTACAATTAGCAAATTCCATATTTGAATTGGTTTTCTAATATTCGATGTGGTCGGAAAACAAAACACGCGCTGCCGCATATCTCCGCATGTTTCATTGCGGGCGGGGAGTGTTGCTACCCAGTAGAGATGTACCTACGCGGCTCGTTAGCGAAAATAGTTATTCACAATTTGAACAAAACCCATAATATGCATTTGTTGAAATTTTTGTATGGTAGCAGAGATTATTATTACGAATATGTAGGCGCAAATTTATAAACTTAAATTCAATATGTCGCTAATCGCAAAGTAAAAATACAATAACTTGTGCAGCATATTACTTAGTTGTTAGAACTTTTGCTGAAAGGTATAATTAGTAATCCCTATAAGTATATAAGAAATTATTTGAAAAACTTAAATTTTTTATTGAATGAGTTATGTGACATTTTCAGATTTCCATTGTTCCACAGTACCTACCTGTTAGCATTTTCACTATTATGTACATTAGATAGTACTAATAAAGAAACAGTATTGTATTTTAATTTAAATTTTCTAATATTGATATAACACGAAATAATAGGAAATACCTATTTTATACCTATTGCATAACTCTAAACTGTTAGCATTTTTGTACATAGCATTGAATTCACTAAAGGTATCCACTCAGTGAAAATAAAAAACTTTAGAATTATCGAAGGATAAGTGTTAAAAATATTATATCTCTACTGGACTATTTATAACAAACTATAAAGAGGTACAATTTGTTTGTAAGTTTGTATGTACAAGGAGTATGTAATCTGGTCAGTGGAATTGTCCGAAAGGGTTACCACTCTGCCCCGGAACACAAAGGGCTTAGGAAGGCACATGGATGGGTTTTAGTCAGTGTGAGTCTGACTCTCCCTTCCACTCCACGCGGAACGGGTGTACACGTCCTTATCCTAGTTTATTTGGGGTCAGCGCAACATGTATTTTTCTTCCATTCTAATCTATTAGTCGTCATCTCGATAGTCACCCCCTTTCTAGACCACCGTTTCTTTAGACTTTGGCTACTCATATAGACATCCACATTCAAACTCAAAACTTTCCTGACCACATTTTCCTCATTCCTCCGCATAAAATGTCCATACCATGACAACCGGTCCCCAGAGCGGGGATAGAAATCATCATTATTTTGATGATATCTCACCCTGAAAAAAATGAGGAGTAATTTGGAACTACTGATCCGATTCAGAAAATTCTTTCACTAATAGGAAGTTACATTACCCCTAGATAGAACAAACACACATCAACAACAATTTTGGAACATTTGATTATTATTTTTTTCTTTTTAGAACTTCAACGCGAAAGTGGCAATAGATTTATAAGCACCAAGAAGACAAGTGGCCATTGCATTGCTGTATTTGACCTAACTAATGGAGTCAAGTTGGGTTGACGGTTTTATTTTTTATTTACCCAACACTTAAACTACTTAACATTCAGTCGTCCATTTTTATTTTATTTCAAACATGAATAAAGTTCCCCCAAGGAGACCGTTTTTTTGTCCAGTAACGTGGCGTGGCATTTAGTAGAGCAAGAATATCATCATTCTCCTGCCCTTATCCCAATTTATTTATGGTCGGTGCAACATGTCTTTTTCTTCCATACTTCTCTATTAGTCGTCATCTCGGTAGTCCTTCCAGCCATATCATCTTCCCCGGAACATAAAGGGCTACGGAAGGAACATGGATGGGTTTTAGTCAGTAAGAGTCGGACACTCTGTTCCGCTCCACCTCCACCCAGAGCGGGAGAAGCCATATCATCTTTCACACAGTCCATCCATCGTTTATTTGATCTACTCCTACCCTACATTACATTTGTATTCAAAACGTTCCTCACATTTTCATCATTCCTTCACATCGCATCACATGGCAACCGATTTCCTCATAACTTTTCTGTTACCGGTGCCACTTTCAGAGTTCCTTTTAGTGGTGGAAAGAGTATAAGTAGAAACTTTTTTCTACTTCTACTCTTTATAACCTTGTATAATTAAGTAGAACTTAAATAATACACCATCCCCACCCACACCTCTGACTAAACCTTTGGGTTTACAGGCGTGATTTTATATGTTACTTGTAGTACATAGTAAATATTTATGTAGGTACCATCGCGGATACTAGCGGTACAACACTTGTCAATCTTATTTCTAAGATTATAAGGATGAAAATTGGTTAACCTCTATTGTCTGTGGTTCTACCATATTCATACGGAATGTTTAGCAGCAATATAATTGCAGTATTGTAAACTCTTTTTCTCTCAACAGAAAACTTTGAAACCATTACTTTTGATTCAAACGATAAGAAACGAAACATAGAAGAAACCATAAAAAGGACTAAATCAAACGCAAAATACTCGCACAATGATACGCATATAAAATTGTACTTTTATTAACAGTTTAAACAAGCGCTTGGGTATCGTAATAAACTCAATTGGACTGCATGACGCTCCTTAATTGACTACAATAGACCATCCAATAAACGGACAATTTAAAACGTCATACCAACGTGTCATGGCGGACAAACATTGGCCATTGTATGACATACACTGATGCATTTACATTTGTGGTGTATTAGAAGGGCTTAAGGAAAACGGAATGGACGATACAGTTGGGCCAATGTTGGTCGATATTCACAAGAGTCATGATGATGTAGAAACTTTTTCATTTGACGGTGTAATGTGGAGTCTTCAATAGATATTGATACTAAAGTTGACCTCTTTATGTGTGATTTAAATGCAAGAGTTCATAATACAATATGTACCAACGTCAGAAAGTATCCTAGAGAAGTGTTTGCAAAAACAAATCGCTGTAAAACAATATCATTAAAAAGTACGCAATTAACGTGTTTTGCGTACTTTTTTGATAAAATTGTAAAGAAAGCGTCGGTAAAACACATTCTTCATTAAAAAAAACTAAATAAATGAGTAATCATACGCTTTTTGGAAAGATAAATAAATAATAGTTACAATAAAACTGTCGCTACAAAACATGCGCAAGAGTACCGACCACTGGGCTAATAGCCAATAACAATGCAATGAAAAGTGGCTTTTTAAATCGTGTTTACGGGAAACTATAATAGGTACCTTGATATTATACTAGAAACGTGTTAGAAACCCTATTTATATAACGATGCCGGCTGAAGAAAAAGGACTTGATATAAATATAAAATCAAAGGTTGAAATTTTTGCCATCCACGAACTGACCGCGGCAAGCGTAGCTTAACCTTCGATTAACCCATGCGGCTGTTATCATTTTGCCAAATATCCTATGTGTTAATACAGGCTATAAACTATCTGTGTGCCAAACTTTCAAATCCGTTCAGCCGTTGCGTGATTGAGTTGCAAACATTCAAACATACAAACTTTCATATTTATACTACTAGTAAATACAATAAAAATCTTCTCCTCAAATACGTAATCTAAATGTTTTCACAAACATCCCACTCCTTAGCCGTAGAAAATAAACACTTGCATACTATGTATCGCCATATAGTTACAATAAAATGCTTTAGGTAAACAAAACTGATGGAAGAACTCTTGAGAATAATTCATAACACTTGAGGGTAGCTTGACACATTCAAGTGTGAATTATAAATCATTACGAATGTTTTATTTCATGGCAGGGGTGTCTGGAGTGGTCACTTATTAGAATTTTATTTGGCTGAGTAAATAAAAAGCAATGTGATCAATTTTAAACGCTAATTTATTAATATTAGAAGGAGCTCGGGGCTAAGTACTAACAGCCGCACAGGTCGATCCATCAGGTTAAGCTACGCTTGCTAGGGTTGGTCATGGATGGGTGACCATCTTTACATTTTTCAAAAACCTGAGAATACTGACATTGCCTAGTATGTACATATTTGAATGTGCAGTATTTGTTAAAAGCAATATTCATTTATTTGAATTTCGTAGCCGAGTGCGCCATCGGGATAAATTATGCACAATCCCTACTAAGACTCGCTTTTTGCAGGAAAGTGTTTTTTGGGTTGCTCCAACAATATTTAATAACATTCCTACTGACATTAGAAGCATTTCAGAAATTAAGCTATTTAAAAAGAAACTCTATGACCTGCTAGTCGATAAATCTTACTATTCTTTAAAAGTATTTTTGTCGGATAAGTCTCTTTAAATTATTTTTATATTTTGATTAATGTCATGTTGAGTTCAGTATCTATTTATATGCTATTAATTTTTAAGATATTTAACTGACATATATTTTGTTTTGTCCTCTTAATGTATTAATAATTATGTAATGTTAGTTTATTAGAATAATATAATTTATATTTGAATTATAATATAATAACACTTAATTATGACAAACTACAATTGGCATGTATAATTAACTTATTTTCCATAGTGGTGATTAATAACATGTTGCCTTGGTGATTTTATGTAGTATGACCATCAGTATGACGATTTCCTTTTGACATAAAACTGTTGAATATTGTACACCCTATGGGTATGTTACAGTGGTACCTACTTATTACAATAATTATTTTATGAACTAAATTTTCACCTGTGACAAACAATAAATGAATTTTGAATTTGAATTTACATACCGAGACTCCTCCGTGCCTCGGAAAGCACTTTAAGCCGTTGGTACCGGCTGCCATTTGTGCATCTTTAACAGTCGTTACAGATCGTCCGAAGCCCAAAAATTTTACAGCCAGTCTTACCAAGGAGTATCGTATGACCCAATTATTGGGTTGTGGAGGTCAGATGCAGTCGCTCCATGTAAAATAATGGTATTCAGCTGCATCCGTTTAGACTGGAAGCCGACCCCAACATAGTTAGGAAAAGGCTAGGCAGATGATTTTATTAATATTAGTTCGGGTTTGATTGGGTTTTTATCTAGAAATATCCAGTACCGGAGTTTGGATTAAATTGTGCTCCGTTGATGGCAATAGACTCACCCCCTGTTAAATGGGACTTTAACGTAACTAGCGAAATGTAGGTGTTGTTATAGATATTCCTCTGCCTAACCGTCAGGGATTAGAGTCGTAATGTTCAGTTATCTATATTACTAATATTATAAATGCGAAAGTTTGGATGAATGTGTGTGTGGATGTATGTTTTGTTACACATACGCGCCAATCGGGTGCACGGATCTTGAAAAAATTTGGCATACAGATAGCTTATAACCTAGATCTACTTTTTCGTGTGGTTAGTGACTAACTTGGTGTCAGAGTTTTATGCTGCCCATGGGCATGGCGGCTTAACGTCACATACTGTTGATAAAATCGTTCCAGGAAAACATCTTAAGGCCTGAGCCTTAAGATGTTTTCCTGGAACGATTTTTAAGCAGGGGATTATCACCTGCTTAAAAATCGCAATACGTGCGTCCTTAGATAAAGATTCGAACTTGAGACTTGGC
Source organism: Hyppa rectilinea (assembly GCA_951799385.1). Lineage (NCBI taxonomy): Eukaryota > Metazoa > Arthropoda > Insecta > Lepidoptera > Noctuidae > Hyppa > Hyppa rectilinea. Next base: position 3,030,129 of record OX637320.1, on the reverse strand, counting down.
AGTCCGATGTTCACACCACTAGACTGCTCACACACAGGATACTTTTTATCCCGGTTCGGTACATATGGGTAAATGTTGTACCTTCACTTACCTATCTGCAAGTGTACTGAAACGAAGAACATGGACTATTATTATAATTTTTCGGTCAAAGAAGAGAGGAGTTGATCATTGCCATCCAACGTGGCAACGCTGCCAGCCGTTTGGGCACAATTTCTCACTGACGAATTTTTTGACGCCCAATGACCTATTCCCTTTTCTTTTATTGGTTCTGATCAAACAACGGTCCACATTTCAGTCAGTCATAACAAAGTCTTTTCCAAAGAAACTGTAAACGGAACAGACACTCCACTCCTCATACGTCATACTTTAAAATACATTACAATTCAAAATCCTTAGCAAATGATGGTGCGACCTACTTATATTAGTAGAGAACATGGCGGGAGGTCGGACCGTTGACTGTTGACTTAAAAACAACATAGGTAGCATTATGAATAAGTACTTAGAACTATGCATAAACTAGTCACAAGGATTATATTACGGTTGATCGTTATATTAATCGTAGAAGGTAGGATAGATTCGTAGAGGCCGACTAGTGCTGAGTAAGATTTCTAATAAATCATCATAAACCTGAGTACTTACATAGTCAACTTCACAGTCACTTGCTTAAAAATCGGTGAGGTAAAACATCGTGAGGAAACCCGCATGCCTGAGAGATATTACTCAACAGTATGTGAAGCTAAGTCAGAAGCCCATGGGCAGCTTAAAAACTCTGACGCCAGGTTAGTCACTAACCACACGAAAATAAGAAGAAGAGTCAATTGAGATATAAGTACGGTTGACGTATCTTGGCGGTCCTGAAGTTAGCTGTTTGGCTGCGCAATGTATCTTTTAGGAACTAAATTGTCTACTGCGCAACTAAACGGCTAACTACAGGACCGCCAAGACACATCGTTCGTACTGTACTAAACAATGGTTATCTAGTATCTAAACAAAAGATAATGAGCACTAATTCAAAAGTTTTTGGATATCAAACGATTGTTTCAGGACCGAATCAGTTGCTGAAAGAATATAACCGCTACTAAGTAACAGAGTGATATCTGGTGTCGTTTGATAGTGTCGTGGTACGGAGTGAACCAAAATATTGCTCTCCTGACTGCCCCGGCGCGGGCGGGTGCGCCCACATGGTCGCCAATAGTGATGTCACCAACTACCGATATCGGGACCAAGATATTTATCGTAAATAGAGTAGGTACCAACACGAATGTGTGAGTTTTTAGTGGAATAAGTTCGTGCTTTAATGGATTTAGGAAATATATTGAAAGTTCCAGATTTGATATTTTAGTAGAAAATATATAAAATTTTTGTGTAAAATGTCAAATATTAAAATTATGCAACTAATTATAGCAGAAGTATAAGTACGGAGATAATTAAATGTTTCACAGTTTGGTGTTTTAAATTACCTATTAAGCAGTCGGTAATTTTATATATTGAAAAATAACAAATGATATACCTATTTGGTTTTCTTCCTTGGGCATCAAGTTTTTTTATGTATAAATTAGCCTTAGTGTGAAATTGTAACTTTTCGTCTAATGACGCATAAATACCTAAGTAAGTACGGAAGAATTGTAAGCATCCACAATTTCACTCTTATTCCCATTAAAATATCTTAAATTTTCAGAAAACTCTCTTTAATTTCCAATAGCAATCGATATCTAAACATTATTCTAACGAGCAGACATCTCTAATAGCCACATCTCCCGTCTTAAGGCGCGGCGGCGACCGCTAGTCGCAACGTAGCCGGCGCAGACGCATCCCGTGGAACCGATCGCGATCCAAAAATACCCCGCCGACCGGGCCGCGACGCGATGGCCTGACGTTCTAAACAAAGAGTACCAAAATTTGAAGTAAACCCGGTTGTTTGGTATTCTGTAGTGTAGTGGGTGTGTTATGGTGCGATGTCGCCGACTGCGGAACTGCCCCAGTGGTGCGGCAAGACCGAGGGCTGTCCCCAAGCCCTGCTCGGCTGGCTGTACTTGACTCATGACCAGAATGATCAGGTATTAACTTCTTTTCCTGAAGTATTTGTTCTGCATGAGGTAATGTTAGACGCAACCTCTTTAAACACTGAAAAGTAGTAAACCATCTTGATTCGTTCAAAAATAGAATCATTATTTCAAATATTCGTTCCAAATATTGCAACAAATACTTTAGCTCTTACCGAGTACGACCAAGTTTCTGAGAACTGAAAAATATACAAATTCTAGGCTAATAGTTGAATAAGTCAACAATCTGTAGTGATGTATTAGCAATTTCTCCCTGATCTATATAGCGGTGTGACGTCACAGTGTAACAAAATAAATCTAACAGTTTCATAGTAAGCATGAGTCAACAGTTGAACTTCAATAATTTCATCACGTTGCGATACAAGCCATTGAATAAGCTACTTGAAGGAGTTTTTTATGTTAAATTCATTGAATAAGGACGTAATGACCAAGCTGTTGATATATTGGTCCTTATGTTGCCAATACGTTGGTAGTCACGCTACAGTCAACAAGAGCTAAAACATTATTGATTCTTAAAGAAACTGATTTGTTTTACCGATTGACAGAAGAAGCTTCGAAGTATCTCCAGACCTGTTTCTAATTTAATTAGAACTCATTATGAGCATAGAGCCATTAAGTATAGGTTGATCAGTGGCATTGGAGGTGATACCATAAAATCAAGTGCATGAATCCGTAATACCAAAGTTCGATAGTGTGTAGTGACCAAAGCATGGACGGTGGCGCGATCAAAATAGTTCTATACTGTATAAACAGCTAACAAATCGCGCCTAATTCCGGCAACAAGGGTCATTGACATAAAAAATTTAATACGCGTTATTTACGCATATTCCGTGCGACTGTTAGAGCAATCAACTGCTAATTTACTGCATGTACGGAAATATGACATGCAAATTGCAAAAAACAAATGAACATTCAAGTTGCAGTCAGTGTTAGGGTGTATGTTGATCAAAATATGATTACGTATTTACAGAATTTTATTAATTAGAACCATTCATAAAACTGTCTTAGATAGAATTGCCCTCAAATGTCACGATGTCATGAAATAGACATTCTATAGGCTAATATGAACTTAAAACTTAATTTCATATTGATTTTAATTATTTCAGTTCTGTAGCACTAACTTGCTACGATCGCAAATCATATTTTGATCAAGATAGAACCTGACACGTATGTGCAATTTCCCCTTTAAGTCAATGTCACATAACATTTAATCATTAAAAGGCACTAGAAAATATCAACATTTAAAAGAAAAATTGAATCTAGTGGCTATTCTAAAAGGTCGTCTCGTATGGAGACTTGGTTAATCTTTCACAATCTAAACCGATGAGTCTTAAAAGCTCACTATATTTTAACAAAGGTAAATATCAAGGAAGATTTTAATTTTAAAAAACTCCCACTGGCGATAAATAGAGGATTAAAGCTTGTACGGAAGTTCGTCATTTCTGTCAATGGGAGATGCTGTTGGACCCACGGATTGTAACAGATAAATTAACTATATTAATAGCTATATAGTGTTGACATGTTTACAAAGGAAAAAAACACAAATATTGTAAGTACTTACCTAGATGTAGACGATTATTACTTACCTACTCACATTGTTTTTATTATTTCTTTCATATGGTTGACTCTTCCTGAAAGACCTGAAAAAATCGAACTGATTTAAGTTCTACGTGCGTTCTATGGCGCTTCGGCTGCGTAGTTAAAATTCGCAGTTTGACACGATCGTTGTCCAATCACACACATACGGTTAATGCTGATTATTTACTTATTATGTCTACTTTGTGAACAGTTAACGTGTTAAGCTACTCCAGACAAAACAAGAATAGTTTTTTTGGTACCAACCCCCGAAGTCCTATTACCTATCAAAGAAAGACGAGACATGTTATGCTTTATGTAAATAGCCAAAATACATGAAGGACGTATAAAAGTGCTAACACTTTTTTAAAATAAATTCTTTAGAGCCATGAAAACAGGATACAGTAAAATAATAATAATATATAATTTATTCTAGGTAGCAAAGACCCATAACATATGTATACCTATACCTTACAGACTTTCATACATATTTATAAAAACAAAAAAAAAATGTGTGACCGTGGCTCCAGAGCTTGATTAGAGTTTGTATACTTCAGGGGCCAATCTCATCTTCTTCATGTCGCTGGCAAGACTGTATTTCAAACTCAAACTCAAAGTATTTATTTCAAATAAACCAATTACAGGAACTTTTGAATTGTCAAGGGGTCGGTCAGTCAGAGAGATGAAACTAGTTGCCCATTCCAATGCAGTAGGTACCTATGGAGAAGAACGGGCAAGAAACTCCATGGACACTTTTTTAAACAAAATATGGTTACAAAATATTGGTTACATAATTACTGTTATACATGTGAGAACGACGCAGAACGTTAAAAGCATCCGATATAAAATATGTAAAAACAGTTCAAAAATTAAATTAAAACAAGCCATAGCCGCTAAGAGATGACCAGTCTCTACTGACGGCGCCCGTTCACGAACATGGCGATTCAGATATTGTTGGCCAAAATATCGCCACTACCAATGCCTCGTCAGTGGCGTCAATATCTTTGGCTGCATGTTTGATTGTTAGCATTTCGTATTTGTGACTTCTTCGATTACAATTAAGCAAGTTTTATGCAGCAGAAGTTGATGCAATTAAAACTAAGCTTAATAGTAAACATTTAATTAAAGTACTAAAAAATAATTTAGATTGCAACATTGAAAAACCAATCCAATCCATGATGAAACATGGTTTAGTAATCACTAACGCATATTCCACACGTTCATGTTCTTGACTTTTATATCATGCGAGAAAAAATAAACGGATGCGCCTGAGTTGAAGTTTGGTTCAATTTTATCTTCATCTTTTTTTTTAAGGATGAGAAATCGTCAAATTTCTTCTCCTGTTGTGGGTGGAGCGGAAGGGAGTGTCAGATCTTACTGGAATTAGGACTAAAACCCATCCATGTTCCTTCTTTAGCCGAGGCTGGGAAATCATCCAATGACTTCTCCCGCTCTGGGTGGAGCGGAAGGGAGTGACAGACTCTTACTGATTAAAACCCATCCATGTTCTTTCCGTAGCCCTTTATGTTCCAGGGTAGCGGAAACCCTTTCGGACAACCCGCTTAACAAGGGGCAGCGCTACCTCAGCACCGTGATTATCAAGACTAAATTTTGGTTTGCTGATAATCAGAGAGATCACGAAAGGAATGATTTTGTTCGCTGGATCGCTGTGCCTGGATACGGCGAAGACAACTCTTTAAATATACGAGTATATACTTATCCAGTTACTGGTACGTTCCCACTTCCAGCCCTTGTTTCTTGACGCCAGCACCGTCCTGCCCCACCTACTGTTAGTTTAGCGACTTAATGTTATACAAACATAACATCTGTGGCTATTAAATAAGGAGAAATGTGAATAATATAGAAACACGCACAATTAATGACTTAAATAATTACATAGTATTCGTTACCGACAAATCGTACATCTTTTTCCATGTCATTTTCTAAATAACTACTTAGCGTGTATTTGAGATTAAATTGATCTTATCCTTTTTTTCGTGCAGTTAGAGACTAACCTGGTGTCACAGTTTTAATGCTGCCCATGGGCCTCTGACTTAGCTTCACATACTGTTGAGAAATATCTCTCAGACATGCAAGGTTTCCTCACGGTGTTTTCCTTCACCGATTTATAAGTAGGTACTTAAGTGATAATTATACAATACGCACATGAATCCGTAAAATCAGAGGTGCGTGGTTTGGGTTCGAACTCGAGACCTATGACTTGGCAACCCGACGGTCACACAACTAGGCTAGATTATTAAATTGATTAAACCAGTTATTACATCTATCCGGAAACCCAAATTCAAATAACTAATTTTAAAATATGGGTAGAAAGAGTACATAATTATTTATATGGAATTAAAATACATGGTCAATTTTATTAATCAACGCTACTTAATTTTGTATTTGTCACCATATTTAACCATACAACCTACATGCGTTATCAATCAGCCTATATTGTTCCCACTGCTGGCCTCTCGATGAGAGGGAGTGGACCACCACTCCGGCCCAGTGCAGATTGGTACATATCACATGTATTCGAATTATTAGTTTTAAGACCTGCCGGTTTCCTCATACCGTAATAAACAATACGGCAAGCAAATCACAGAAATACAAAGCTACTTAACCACGGTAAAAAAATGACTACACATCACATCACGCCTCAGAACCCTGGGTTACAGCATCTGGCCTGTGCCTAACTCATGGAGTAGCCCTGTATTTTAAGCGGGATTGTCCGAAAGGGTTACCGCTGCCCGGAACATAAAGGGCTAAGAAAGGAACATGGATGGGTTTTAGTCAGTAAGAGTCTGACGCTCCCTTCCGCTCCACCCAGAGCGGGAGAAGTAATTGTATGATAACGCACCCTCAAAAAAAACACTGTATTTAGTTTGTACTAGTTTTGTTCTCCCCCACAAATGAAGCCGGGAACGACACTAAAATGTCCCCAGAGGCTATCTTCAAAAGAGTGTCCCGGTAAACGGAAAATGTGCGTCCAAAAATGTTTGGCTGACAAACGTGTGATGGAAACCAGACAGGTAGCCGTGGTCTAATTATAGAGTTACGGCTAGCCGCCACGGAGCATCGTGCATCCTACCTTTATTATTGTGTCCGGGAATGCGCGTGCGCAGGTCTACTCGGGACTAGGAAGCGATTGACTTATAATATTATTGTTTTTGGTTTACTTCGGAAATGCTTTGACTACCTCGTTGGTCTAGTGGTCGAAGCGCTACTACTCAGCTTGAGCTCCTGGGATCGATTCTCAGATCGGGCAAAGTGTGTTTGGTTAAAAGTGTTTTTCTACTAAAGATATCTCAGTAACAGCCCGGAGTCCAGGTTTGTGCTCGATGGCAATTGGCTCGCTCCCTATTATTTAAATATGGCAAGATCTGATGTGATGTTATATTATAATATTATGTTATCTAGATATCATTGATAGATTGATTATTATTGTCAGTACAGTACTCCAAGGGTAGATGCTTTTAGTTTTGGTTTTGAGGATGAAATAGTGGCTGAACGATTCATTAGAGCCGGTCTCTAAGTACATTATAGGTTAAGTAACTATATTAAGGTTATATGGTGTACACACCAACCTATTGTAATTGATGTGTGGCTAGCAGATATACATAACTGTATAATACATAGGTATGTAAAAATCCACAAAACTTTAGAAAAATATTTCCTAAAACATAACCCAACACCTAGGGCCGATTTCACCAATGTAACTGAACGCGATCAGCACATAAACCTCGTTTAAGGGCTGTCAGTGTCATCAATTTCTATGGAATATTGACACTGACAAGTCTTAAACGCGGCTTAAATGTGCATTGGTGAAATCGTCTCACAATGGACGATAAAATGAGTGTTTACAATTAATCTTACAAGAGAGGTGTCAAGATGATCAAAGTCGCGCACAGGATGTCATCGTAAAAGCAACTGGACACTCACAGACTCACCGAAAATCGTATAGGTAGCTGTACCACAGATAAAAGAGTAACAAGAAACTAATTATTAAGAAGTAGGTATAGTTTTGAGATGAGGTCGCGGGCTTGTTAGAAGTTTAAACGAGGGCTGTAGATGGAGGCACGAATGAATGTACCACCTATATATTTAATTTTTTTGAGGGTGGAAATCATCAAATGCGCTCTGGATGGAGCGGAAGGGAGTGTCAGACTCTTCACTACATAGTATAAAACAAAGTCGCTATTTTTGTCTGTTTGTTTGTCTGTATGCTTAAATCTTTGAAACTACGCAACGGATTTTGATGCGGTTTTGTTTAATAGATAGAGTGATTCAAGAGGAAGGTTTATATGTATAATTTGTCGACATATTTTGCGGGCAAAGCCGCGGGCGGAAGCTAGTACTGGCTAAAACCCATGCATGTTCCTTCCTTAGCCCTTTATGTTCTGGGGTAGCGGTAGCCTTTCGGACAATCCCGCAGAACCATGTAGATAAGGTGTTTATTATGCTCGCACGTGTTCTTAAACATAACGTACTGTCCGAGATTTTGTCTTCGTGGTCTTCAGAATTGGCTCCCGAGAGAAATGATAAATGTAGATAGACATAAATTGCGTTTTTACAGTTTCATAGATCTTTTGAAGAGGAAATGATTTCGTAATACACCTTAGAGTAAAAGTCTATGGAACACACCATTTAATTGCCTTGCAAAATCAATAAACGATGTGCAAAAATTGCCTCGAATAGTTTTAAAGAATAACTTAATTACAAAGATAGGTAGCTCTATTGTAGTGATAGTGGTTATGAAGCTAATTCTGACATGATTGAAGAAAAATCTTTTCATTTTACACCAATTGTGACTTCTTTACATGACGCATTCTTGGTTTACGTATTTGTATAGCTTATCGAATTTATTTCGTTTGTTTATATGAACTAACACTCTGATTGTTTTTGACGTTTGCGAGTGGTATCCAACCATATGAAATTAATATTTAGAAATTACTCGCCGACTAGTCGACACTTCACGTGACCAGAGAGGTGGCTCATTCTTGGGCCAAAAAATTAGCATTGCCATTCGACGTGGCAATTCAGCCAGTCTTCTGGGCACACTTTCGGATCGGTCGAGTACCTACTTCGACGCTTAAGTGTCCTTTTGTTTTTGTAAAATTTGTTTATTTGGTGATGTAGTCATTTACCTAGTGTTAATAGTTTAATTATTCGCTTTTTGAAAAGTAAATTAATCCATATTATTTACCGAACGAAGCTAACATTCATAATCCTTTTCCCAACTATGTTGGGGTCGGCTTCCAGTCTAACTGGATGCAGCTGAATGCCAGTATTTTACATGGAGCGACTGCTTATCTGACCTCCACAACCCAGTAACTGGGCAATAAGATATCCCTTGGTAAGACTGGCTAACGACAGCTAACATTAATAAGATTATAACCAAAACAAGCCAAACAATATTCCGTAGATTTATTTCGATCAGCATCAAACAAATTGCAACAATAACCGCACACAGTCTACGACATTGACTCCGCCCACCGCTACCCTGGTATTAATAGCTGGCCATTTTAATAAACAAACGTGCATATTATATCTGTTTTCATGTCAACAGTTTCAATCACAGGGACTCGTGACTAAATAATAACAACCACACGTGTGGATTGATGTTTAAACTCAGCTTGTCGGTTTGGTTCGTGGATGGGTGAGCAGTCAGATTAGCTGACATGTGGTAAATGATTGATTTTATGTGATGTGTTTCGTAATGTTAATTACTTCTCATACGATACATGTGTAGAATCAAGTTCTTCCAACTAAACAGACAGCTGTGCTGCTGGGGAGTTTGTTGCGCCACTTCTTCTTCCAAGCTAAAGCACTGGGAAGTTGTGAAGGGTGGGCGTTTTTGGGGGACTGTCTTATGTAACTTTGACCTTCAAAAAGTGCTAATTTCAGTCTAATTTGAATAAATGACTTTTGATTTTGATTTTTATTGGTAGGTTACGGGTTAGGTCAATAATTCTGAGTTTTAATTTTGTTTCGGAAGACGAAATAGAACCTCTGTTATCAAAGTCCCCTTTCTTTCTGTCTAACGAATCAATAATGACCGTTTAAAAAACACGCATTAGCATTTAGCCCATTTGTGTCCGCGCGTGATTCAGAGCGTCAACGCACGTTCGAAATTGGAACGAGTGCGCGGGCTCAATAATTCGTTGAACAGATGCGCGAGCGCGCCCCCGCCGGCCAATCGCTGCGCGCCCGTCATTATTTACTGCAATTTCATTTGTTTAATCGTTGCCGCATATTGGTCGTGATTAAGGACGTCTAGGAATGTCGTGGTAACTCAATGGGGTACTGTAATGACTTGATGGTTAGTTTAGATTTCATTAATAAATGGCATGGTCTTCAAACTTTATAGGTTACTTTACATTGTTGGTTTTTGGCAAAAAATAAGTAAGTAGTAAAATTTATAATGCTAAAACCGCTGGACAAACTCATCTTTGTGATTTACAACTTCATAATTATTTTGATTGTCATCTCTTTTAATACTTCTAGGTTGATGCAATATTAAATTAAACCTTATAAAACAATTTATTTAACTCATCATTTTGACCGAGATTTAGTTGATTCGCTCCACTGGTTCAAGATTGATTGCGGTCGAGCTTTAAAAAACCGCTTTATCATAACACCTAATGCTGTCCTGTGTCTTTGACAGTCTTCTTTGCGTGTATAGAGCTGGACTGTCCATTCAGCTCGAAGGCCAATAATTATTGTCATGCTGCTGCGAAATGTACCTACTTACATGAACATTTTATTGAAAAATGAATCTGTTTAAAACCAAAAAGAAATACCTCTACTTAGAGTAGTATATTGAGAACATGTACAGGGGCCAGCACATCAAGCTACTCCAATATGTCAAATTTCTTTGATAAATTTCAACCTTGTTATAAAAGAGTAAAAGACTAACTGTCAAATACCTATTCCCAATTGTATTTTTTCCTGTTTTTGGCTGTAGGTATATGGTGATAAGGAATACATCTCTTGATTTATTAAGATTTTACCTGTAAGAAAGAAAGGTTAAGGTTCGAGTAAACGGAATAAAATAAACTCAATTAGTGTCTGAAAAGACAATGGGCGTTCCTCAAGGAATATTGGGTCCATTTTTTTTTTTAGATTACATTCATGTAAAGTGCAAGCTGCAAATAGCACCGTCTTCGGTATCGCGTTGTATTTTTTTTAAAGACATATATTTATTTCATACACATAATATTTACATACCTAATAAAAATACTTAAAATATTAATAATAATCATGTACAAGTACATGAAAAGGGAGGGGAAAAAATAAATAAAAGGTATCAAAAAATTCGTCCACATCGCTGTCAACAGGAAAAGTTCACAAAAGGCTGGCAGCGCTGTTTGCAGATAGCACGTCATTCATCTTTAAAATTTGTAGACGGCCACGTAATCTTAACGACGTGAATAAATCTATTTTTACTGGTATAATTTATTATTTTTATGACATTGATTTTACATTCTGGGATTCTCTTAACTCACACATTGACTTATCACTTAAATATCTTTTAGAATGTTTATATATTTGTGAGCGCCAGGTATTAACACATATTTAATTTACCTGCTTTATTTTTGTATTTTTTATTTAATATTTTGTGGTATAGTAGGTAAGTTTATCTAGGTGCATCTAGTCTTCAAATGAATGAAAAAAAAGCTGGGGATTCTTGACCATTCTTCTCTATACGAAACTATCTTTTGGAAGGGTCAACAAGAATTAATTCCATATTTTTAGTAAATTTTGACATTCCTAAGTGCCTTCCATGTGCCTATTATATTTGAAATAATTAATTTAACTTTGAGATTACGAACATTTCATTTTGTTAAGCCTACTAAATGAAAATTCCTCCTTAAATTAATCTAATAAAACATTATGTCAAATTCCAGTGGGTGCCAGGTTCCGTATGGGGCCCGCTGCCGACCGCGGCTTCAGGGCCTGCAGCACCACCGGCAGACGACACCAGTTCTTTGGCCGAACAGCTGGTAGCCTTGTCTCTACGAAGACCTCCACGGCCACCTCCACCGGCGTACATGTGTCATTTATGCTTCAAAAAAGGACATTATATAGGAGATTGTCCACAGGTAAGAAAGACTAAGAGTCGAAGGTTATATTTTATTAAAGTAAAAATAATACAAGAACTTCTAGAATATGTGGTCCAAAAATGCATAGTTTCGAAAAGATCTTCAATTATAATTAATTTATCTCGATGTGTGGGTATCTAAGTTAAATTGATAAATACGAGTAATTCATTTTCATTTATAATATTAAATCAACGTTGTCATATAAACATGTGTAAGCAAAAATTAGTAAAATGTTATGCACAATATCACTTAATCGCGTGCTTCCTGGGAAAATACATGTATAAAGAAACTGTTTTTTCACTTCAGAAATGACAATAGTCAAAAAAAGCAATCTCTTTTTATCCTGGTTAAGGCGTGCGCCCAAAAGTTGAATTTTAATTTAATGCTAGCGTTTTTGTTTCTTTCGTGGGCCCCCTAACTATTTTTTGTATACAGGTCCCTCCACGGCCCACTACGTCACCGTAGAAACCTCCTATCTTTAAATTTAACCTTAAATATTAATTAATTCGTCTTGTTATCAGTATTTACGAATACGAACAGTATCGTCTGATGTCTCTGGGCACATTGCCAAATCATTCACACAATTTATTTTTAAGATTTTACTTTTAAGAAATTATTGCGCGGTTTTCACATAAATAAACTTGGGAACAACGTGGTCCATTGGAGGCAAACGTTTTGCAGATAAAATTGATGAATGAATAACAGCTGTTCTTGTTAACGATTAATATCCGAATATACCTACCTACTAGATTTATAGACAGTACAAATTCTTCCTTTAGAAGCAAATCACAGACTTTCAAACATACATAGGGCTCGAAGCTCTATGTATGTTTGAAAGTCTGTGATTTTAAGTTACAGTACCACTTCCTCTTCAATCGGTTAGATATTCGGATTCAGATAACTTTATTTGCTCAAACATACGTACGTGTATGTTCACATACAATTATAAAGAAAAGTTATATGCAAGGTGATATTATTATGTACATAAAGTTGTTCTAACATGTTTACCATATTGTCATGGTGTGCAAATATTATCGTTCCTCTAAATGTCACGGATTTACACTTTAAACTTACTACACCTGCTTTATCATGATGAGATTTTACAGATTAGCACTACTCTGTACTAATATTTGCACACCATGACAATAAAGTAAAGTGAGCTGTCAAAAGTGTCAATCCCTTGCTTTAGGAGGAATTATTATCAGGGTGAGATTTTTACAGAATCAATAATTGACTAATAACAGTTTTGAATGAAAAAACACAAACAAACACATTACAAACTACATAAAATACAAGATACAAATAGTAAAAAAAAAACTGTTTAATAAAAAGGATTTGAGAGTCACTTTCATCACATGCTCATTTGATCGCCTTACTCTTTGATCCCAGAAATCAGTACAATGTTCGAACGAAAACAATGGCGGCATTCAGTGGCCCCTAATTCTAGGAACGTTCATGTTCGGCAGTAGGTAACTCACGAACACTCACGATCACTCGTGCTCGTGTTCAAAACACGAGTGTTACTGTTGTGGTCTCTATCGGATTTCTGTTACAATGCTAGCTCTGTGGAGCTAACTGACGAATAAGCGATAAACACAGTTCGCACTCGGTTTGATTTAAGAGCTGGCAGGAATGCTTAAGTTTCTCTTTCGGAACCAGGGGGCGTAGACAAAGTCAACTTTTAATTAGTGATAGCGAAATTGGATAAATCGTTATTCATCGCTAAATGCTAGACAATGTCAAGTTGTGCAACGAAACTCGTTCAAATTTCGTTGACAAGTGGTGTTTTTGACAATCCGAATCGCTGGGATAACGAATTGTTCGATCAACAATTTTCGAAATCGATTCGACACGGAGCGATTGAAACTTGTCTAAGCCCCCAGTGGTGTAATACGCTTATTTTATTTAAAACGTCACCATCAGAAAGCCCAATAAATGTTATCATCTGTTAATCTGCCTCGCCTTTTCCCAACTATATTAGGGTCAGCTTTCAGTATAACCGGATGAAGCTGAATACCAGTATTTTACGTGGAACGACTGCCTATCTGACATCCACAACCAAATTACTGGTAAACTGGCTATCAGACTTTCGGGCTTCTGACGACTTTTAGTTCCTGGCTATCATTCGTGGATGTTTGATAATCGTTATGAGTCGCCAGGAGTGGTATCATGTTACCAAACTACAGGGTTGTGGAGGTCAAACCGGCAGTCGCTCCATGTAAAATACTGGTATTCAGCTGCATCCGGTTAGACTGGAACCCGACCCCAAAATAGTTGGGAAAAGGCTAGACAGATTGATTTTTTGTCCTTCTTCTTCTTAGCGTGTCGATAGCAAAAATTGTACTTAAAAATATATTAATTTTTTAAATATGTTTGGCCCAAAATTTAGCAACGCGAATACCGTTCGCTGACGTTTTGTCCTTGAACTAGCGGAACTAGATAAAAATATAATGACGTTATCAATACAAATAGCTATGTGTTACTCATATCAACATTCAGCAAACTGCTACATCAGGCAACGAATGTGATGTACCTACCAGTAATTCTTAGAAATTGATAAACTATAACTGTGAGAGTTCTTTGTAATTATGTATACATACGTAGGTAGACATAGGTACATACATACATTGTAATTATTTTAATCTGCTTGAGCTTTTGCGACACAGTGACCTCTGGTGTTAGATATAGGTTTTAATTTTAGAGCGTTGATGTTACTGAATACATATGTTTCATAGCATCACGCTTGTATACTCTGAAGGGGTAAACAGAGAAGGACAGGAAACTACTTCTTTCTTTTATTTATATATCTGTTCGACACAAACAAACACAAAGTTCCGGAACATAATCAGGGTGAAATCGCGAAAAAAAATCAGCTGTTCCATACATTATGCTCGCTTAACTCTTCAAAACGGAGGGAACAGCTGATTTTTTTTTCGCGATTTCGGATTTGTTCCCATAGTGAAAGTTGTTCATAATGATGAGTGCAATGACCCCTTAAAATATTCTGCATAGAGTATATTAATTTTGAACAAACACTTGCACAATTTTTTTTTTTAAACTGAAAAAAAAAAACAGATAAGTATCTTTGATGATAGGTAAATACAGCTATCGGTCAATCCACGTTAGGTAAAGGTATCTTTGATGTATCTTTGATGTATCTTTGATGTATCTTTGATGTATCTTTGCTGTATCTTTGCTGTATCTTTGATGTATCTTTGAAGTATCTTTGATATATCTTTGATGTATCTTTGATGTATCTTTGATGTATCTTTGATGTATCTTTGATGTATCTTTGATACATCGGACTTTACCAGTAGAAAGGTTTGGCTTGACATGTCATAATATGTGATAGGGCGCGAGGTAATTATCGTTTCCAAAAAAAGTTTATTGTACTTATTTATTTATTGACTCTTTTATTTAATTAATTTCTAACACTTTTATTTTAGTTTTTATAGTCATCGCAAGCTCCACTTCAAGTCATGAGATCCTGGGTTCGATTCCCAGGTCGGGCAAAGTGTTGGTGGGGCTACTCAAGTGCCACTAGCATGCTTACAATATAGCGAAATCATATCTTGGATAACACTACTTGATCGCCAGCGAATTGAAGTGCCTGCTTTGTTTCAGGCTCGTCCCAAGGGCGAAGGACTAACTCCATACCAGGGCAAGAAGAGGTGCTTCGGCGAGTACAAGTGTCCCAAGTGTAAGCGTAAGTGGATGAGTGGCAACTCCTGGGCCAACAACGGCCAGGAGTGCATCAAGTGCCGCATCAATGTCTTCCCGCATAAACAAGTAAGTTATTTAATTTACTTGTTTTATTATACGTTTTTACTCTGCTGTCCGTCTGTCTGTCAGCGGGTTGTATCTGTGCTGATGAATATTAAGGCCGCTTTTACATTATGACGTTAGCAGCGCAACAGTAGCGCGGTAGAAGCATATGCCTAATTGCCTACATCGTAGAGGCCCGTTAGACGCTTTTTACGAAAGGACATTGCCTACTTTTGTATTGAAGTTGGACCAAGTGCTGCCTAGAAAGCACACATATTGCATTTTGTTCTCCAGATCATCACTAATCTGTAATCCAAAGCGCTTAAAAATCCATCTCAGGAGTCCAAAGAAAAACAGTATTTTGTTACAGATAATTTAATTGCAAAAAATTAACTGCCACAAATGTTCTAATCAACTACTAAACATTTATTGTGCGTTCAATTTTAATTGTAATAATTGAACTTTTGATGTTGTAATAAGTTCAAACCGTCACACGAGCCTCTGCGGTGTAGGCATGTACTTCTGCCGCGTTACTGTCGAACTGCTAACTTCCTAATGTGAACGCGCTATAATTGGTAGAAATTTAGATTGTCTATTGTCGCTATAACAAGTCGCTATAAACATAAGGACTTCCAATGGGACCCTGGTAATCCTCACCAACCACGACTTTTAATATTACTACAGTGTGAGAATATGACAGAGCTATACAAGACGTGTCCTGATTTGACCGCTGTTTAGACATCGATGCTCATAATGTCAATGGACATTTTTCAGAGGCCGTTGGAGAAGCCTGACGGGCTGGATGTGAGTGACCAGTCGAAGATACATCCCCAGCATCTGTGCCAGAAATGTCGCTCTCTGGGATACTACTGTCGCAGGGAATACTAAATAGTACACTACTACAAACTGCAGGGGAAGGCGTCGTCGGTACTGCAAATTCGTTCCATAAATCAAGAATAGATGGCGCATTTTTAAATTTTCTGAAACTAAAAACTATGTACTCCCGCACAAGTTGAAGAAAAGAAGTGCACCAGAACAAGTCTTTTCATCGCTCTCTCTCTCTCATACACTTAGTGTACAATACTTAAACTTAACATCGATTATTTTAAAGTTACTTATTTTAAATGTAAGATCTTACTTACTTACGATAATGAAATGTATATTTCGAAGGTTTTATTCAAAAGATTTTTTTAATTATGACGTTTTATAAAATTAGTTGTAAGGGTGGCTACAGATTTCATTATTTAATTGTGATTTGAGTGCAATTCTGCACGGTATCTCGTAAGTAGAGACTTGCATTTGTCGCTAACACCCAGACGCTATGCTGGTATAAAGGGCGATGCGTTGCGATACCGCTGATTTCGACGGTACTAAATGTCACACGGGCAATGTCACACGGGCAGTGAGACATTTAGTGCGTCGAAAACATCGTTTCCACACAAATGATGTTAACTCACATTTCTTCACCAATACACAGACAGAAGTAATTGCCAACTAAGTGCTGTGAAATGAATCCAACTCTCCCAGCGAGAATGATTAGTGCACTTAAAATGTCTCTGTAGTCCACTATAGCGTAGTTATTATACTCCAAATGGCATTACAGTGACTTACAGATTTGTATATGTATATTTAGACGTTAAAACGTGCCTTATTATAGAATTATATTACCTACTTATAGTATGCCATTATGAGATTATGCCAAGATATAATAAAGGTTCAAATATTTGTCATGTTAACAATGTTTATGCAATGTATATTATGGTTATAGATCATTTACTAACACTGTAGATGTTTTTGATTTTATGTTCAGATGAAAATGAGAAAGTGTATTATAATTATGCATTTTATAATTATATGTATACCTACATAATTGTGTTACGTGCACCTATTTAATATATGCTATTTAATTTTAGATAATATGTAAGAAGAACAATTGAAATGGTAGATATACCACGGAATTTTTTAGAGTGATTTAATTATACATGACAAAAAGAATGTATTTCAAGTTATATTATTAGAATGTATGTCTATTCAATCTTTTGCTTCAAATATTATGACATGTAAAACCACTTTTAATTTTGTAATGATTTCATTTATTACCAAATTACATGAAGAATTAATTACTTACTATATACAACCTAAAACTAAAACATTATGTAACAATATGTACAAGTGGTAAAAAGGGGAAGTGCTCATAGGGCGTCAAAAAATTCATCCCCATCGCTGTCAGCGGGAAATGTGCCCAAAAGGCTGGCAGCTTTGCCACGTTGAATGGCAATGCTGATTCTTCGGCCCAAAAATTGACCAGCCCTCTGGTCACGTGTGTGTAATGATTAGTATCTAGGTATATATATAATATTCTGTCTGACTAAATGTTACCTATTTACCAGCCAATGTGCTTTTGGCGAAATGCCAAATGCCAAATTAATTAATATTAAGAAACTTTACTAAAAACGTAATCCCAAAGATACAAAGTGAATTCTAAATGTGCCAAAAACATTAGTTGTTAAGTGTTGAATACCTAAATTAGAATGTGCCATAGTTTGTTGCATGATATTAAGGGCATAAAAATTCAATTTTTCTTACGTTTTTTGCAATTTCAGATCAGTATTCAGTTTTAAGATAATAAAAATATGATCCGCGGTCGGACAAATTGCAGATTCTTTGTCCAGGCTCGTTTGTCTGTTCATTAAACCGAGATAAAATACTTACTTAGGGCGAATTTTGCCAATGAAACTGACCGCGGTTTACTGATGCTGATCGTAAGCTGACGGGTAAATACGTCCATAGTTCAGTAAAACTTGCACTAGGGCTCGCATATATTCAGAATTAAGTAAATGACATTCAACTACACATGATGTGCAGTCGCGGAATGAAAGGCAAAGCGCCTAGAGGGCCCTTTTTTGAGCAGAATACAATAATGAGATGTTTTTATTTTTCTGACATCCTACTGTCTCATTGGCATCCATAACGGTAGCAATAGGTTTCGAAAGAAAGAACGTTTGTTTGCGGCAAACATGACGCAGTAAAAAAAAAACAAGCAACAAAAATACAAAATATGCGTCACATCCGCGCAAAACGGCTATCGCTCAGCATAATGCTTCGACCCCATGCGAGACGGAGCCACAGCGCTGATTATAATAACGGAATAAGAATTGAATGTGACGTGACTCATGAATGGACCAACTGCTTCAAACCTTCGTCCTGCCCCTGTACGATAATGAATGACATTATCCATTGACATTCCGTTATTTGTCATTTACGTATTCTTGTTCAATCATCAAACAAATGTACTAACCAAATAAGTGATAAGGTTACTTCGCTGAATCAAAGGTGCTTATAAATAAGTCAATCATAATTATTTGTCTGTGTGTTTTTCTTTTGTCTTTGCAGTTGTTATATGAATTGAAGGCATGACATGATCCTAATTCAGTTAAATACCGAAGAATTGTATTTTCAAAATTGTGATTTTTTGTAATTTAAAGAATTTCTATGTCTGCTGATGAGTAGGTATTAAGTTTGGTGAGAATTATTATGTAAACTTATTAACATAGATGATATGAAAAAGTACAACACTCAATCAATCAATCTGTCTAGCCTTTTCCCAAACTATCTTGGGGTCGGCTTCCAGTCTAATCGGATGAAAATGAAATTAAGAAGTACAACACTATTATGTTTAAATCGATAAGAATGACAACTCATTTGTATAATACTTATTTAGAGATATTGTTTTAAACATTTTTTATCGAAGTACCTACTTCATTTTTTATTAATTACAAATTACCAAGTGAAGGAGGATTATCTGTAGTTTGTTTTTGCATATCCCCTTGAGAAGAAAGCGTGAAATTTATGTATGTGTACCAAAAGCGTATGTAGTGAAGAATGTATTTAAATGTTTTACCTAAAATTTGTATTAAGAATTCATTATTATTACCTATAAATGTTACGATACCTGAAGTTGTAGGTTTTCTCTCAGTTTTCGTTAATTTTGAAGTATTATGTTTAATGTATTACTTAAACATTATTGGTGAACATATTATTGTAATCTGTTACTTAAATAGATTTATTGTATGCCAACATTTTTTTTTAATTTTTATTAAACTTTATAAATAAAATACTAACTGCATTTTTGCTTTCCTTTTTGTCCTGGTTCAGAAATAATAACGAGGAAATATTAAGAAATTCACTGAAAGACATTAAAAAGCTTTTTAATTACAAAGATAAAATTACCTTAATACGAATCACTTCAACATAAAATCATTGCACAATCCCTTGAACCAAAATATAAAAACGTTTAATGGAGGAAACCTGGCAACACACGGATTCTGTGAGGCCTGTCAAAGCTTTTGTACTCAGGTCGATTGAAGTCTTCATCACCGTCCTCGTAATCATCAGCATCTCTCTTCACGAAGTGATGACCCTGATGACCCTTATGACCGTGGTGCCCTGATGCCTGCTTGTCCTGTCCATGATTTTTGCTTCCTTTGGCCTCGATAAGGCACACGAAACAGACTACTAGAGCCAGAACTGTCAGTTTACGGAGAGCAGCCATCTTGCTGTATTTAACGTTCTGAATTCAAATCAGATGTGATAGCGGCGGATATTTGGCAACTGTTTTATATTCACATGTTTTGCGTTTTTGTTAAATTAACGTCCGAATGTTAACCTGATATATTACTATAAGTAGTTATTTGTCCATTAGCAAGTCGTGTATGGAAGCTTTGGTAAAGATTATTGTTTAGCGGTACAGTTCTAATAAAGTAATGCCTACCTATTTATTTGTCTTTTGTTTTCATTGATATTGTAAAATCAATTGTTCCTTGCATTTTAATGAGACTGTTTTCAAGAATATTCGTATTTTACATAAACGAAACATAAGTATCATATTGGATCTTGATATCGTACATTGTAGGTGACAACTTTATTTCAAAACTAAAAGTTTCATGTTCAATTGCGAATATTTGGCAATTTAGGATAGCTTGATGTGCTGGCGTCTGTACCTAGAAATCAATTCTTTGTGAATCTTCATCATCTGCCTAGCCTTTTCCCAACTATTTTGGGGTCGGCTTCCAGTCTAACCGGATGCAGCTGGATACCAGTATCTTACATGGAGCGACTGCCTATCTGACCTCCACAACCCAGTAACTGGGCAATACGATACCCCTTGGTAAGACTGGCTGTCAGACTATCGGGCTTCTGACTACCCGTAACGATTGTCAAAGATGCACGATTGACAGCCGGGACCAACGGCTTAACGTACTTTCCGAGGCACGGAGGAGTCTCGATATGTGGAGATGGTCACACATCCACGGACCAACCCCGGCAAGCGTAGCTTCACCTGATGAATCAATCCGTGAGACTGTTATTAATTAGCCACGAGCTCCTCAATTCTTTGTGAATCTGGTATAAAATTAGACTAAAAACTACTTCACTTAAATGAAATTGTTTGTTCAGTAGGTAAAATAGGATATAGCGGAATCACTTTTACACGATTTTTTTTTTAATTAAACTTGATGTAGTCGGCGTTTTCCTACCTACCATGGGTGGGTTTTGAAACCAATGCACAAAATAAAAGTAGTACATAAATGCAGAAACTGACTCTCTTTTTCCATTGGGGCCGACTCGCTCTTCCCAATATTCCGCTACCAACATAGCTGAGCTGTGCGGAATTGTCCGAAAGGGTTACCGCTACCCCGGAACTCAAAGTGCTAAGGGAGGAACACGGATAGGTTTTACTCACAAAGAGTCCGACACTCTCTTCCGCTCCACCCAGATTGGGGGGGGTCATTTGATGATTGTCCACCCTAAAAAAAAAAAAGCTTGCAACGCACGTCAACACGGACCACAAAGGTCTGACAGGCTTCTTGATGAGCCCGCTGGCAAGTCACTCTACTCCACGTTAGTCAACTCCAGCCATGGATGAACGACTTAAAAACAGGCACAGCTCTTAAATTTGACAGCGTTTCTATCAGGAAACCCGGCCTATCTCCCACCGGTACTATCTTCACTTGGAAATCGCTGAACCCTCTCCGGACACAAATGGGAACATATAACGCCAACCTGGTAAGGTGGGCACGTCAGTAAACATCGACAGAACGGCAGCAGGGTGTGGATGTGCAGCTATACCGCATACGATGCTCCACCTCCTACCCTGCCCTCTGTGTCTCAAGACATGCAGCCACGAAGAAGCAGAAGAGCCTAAGAAGGTACTCCTACTAATTTAAAGTAAACTCAAACTCAAAGCATTTATTTCAAATAAACCAATTACAGGCACTTTTGAATTGTCAAGGGGTCGGTCAGTCAGAAAGATGAAGCTAGTTGACTTGACACATGTGAGAACGATGCAGAACTTAAAAAAGCGTCCATAATTAGAAGATTAAAAAAAAAAACAATTCAAAATTAAGTTAAATTTTAAAAGAGCCGTGGCAGCTAATAGGTGACCAGTCCCTACTGATGGCGCCCGTTCATGAATGACCTAATGAAGTAATTAGAATTATTGACCTAACCCGTATCCTACCAATAAAAATCAAAATCAAAAGTCATTTATTCAAACTAGGCTGAACATCAACACTTTTGAATAAATGACTTTTTGAAGGTCAAAGTTACATAAGACAGTCCCCCAAAAACGCCCACCCTTCACCACTTCCTAGTGCTTTAGCTGGGAAGAAGAAGTGGCGCAACAAACTCCCCAGCAGCACAGCTGTCTGTTTAGTTGGAAGAACTTGACTCTACACATTTATCGTATGAGAAGTAATTAACATTACACATCACATTAAAATCAATCATTTGCCACATATCGGCTAGCACACGCCAATATACCAATTAAAACACTGAAAACTGACTGTACTCAAGCGTAAATAAAAAAAATTAAAGAAAAAATGACCTCCAGGCATAAAGGGCGTGCCTGCTTACTGTATTATATGTGCAATACTGTATTATGTCCATACAGTCCATACCACCTTGGAACGAACATTGATGAACTACTAGTAGTGATTATACAAGGTGTTTTTTTTTATATCCCATAACTCTAGGGTATGAAAGAGAACAGTCGGCCGATTCTGTAAAAATCTCACCGTGGAACCTTAGGGGAAGTGAGCGTAAAGTGAGCTGTCTTATGCTAGGGATTGACACTCACGCAGCAGCTCACTTTAAACTCATTTCAACTACGTTATCACTGTATTTTCTACAGAATAGCACTACACAATCAACTGACAAATGAATTATTTGTCAATTATAATATATTTTTGTGCCCATGTTTTCAAACCAATAAATAATTTGGTTTGATTTTTGACAATATGCTGTATTTTCTAAGTTCAATTACATTAATTTACATTAAATAATACTGTGACATTAACATAGATAATATTTTTAACTGACATGCCATTAATACTTATTTATTTAATAATTTTATTTTTGCATTGTAATAATTTTATTTGTGTACAGACACCTCTGCAAAATATTTGTGGAACACTTTTCAAGTTAAATACTTCAGGCACCAATGCAGTTTTTTTAAGTTACTGGCTTGGAAATTGAGTTAAAACTCAATGTTGTTATTCTAAGTGTGCAATACATTACCAAAAATATGTTGCCTTCAAAATCGGTCAACTTAATGTTTATTAGAAAAAGACGTTGAAGTTGTTAGATTATTTGTTTACTTCTGAGTGACTGTCAACTTCACCCGCGTTTACCTTAAAGGTTGAGGAAGTACTCATAGTTTTATATTTATCCTTAAAATACCCATAAGTTAATAATAAACGTTATTTGTTTTATAAACTGCTAACCAGTGTGCGTCAAAACAGTGCTAACACCTAACACGATATTTAATTTAAATAAATAGTAGATAAGTACATCTTCAACAAGAGCACGATTCATTCGCAAATATTAACATGAAGTTTAGTGAGTATTACATTTTCCATTGTTTTTACTTTGATCTTGAATAACCTTTTAGCACCTATGGGATCAATGAGGACTTTTGGCACTTTATTTCTACTGGTGTACCCAAGGTCTCTACCTGCCTTAGGTCTGTCGGGATTTTCGTTATTTGATCACAATTTTAATATCTTATTTGACCGGACTATTATCCTTTCAGCTCATAATATACTGGGTTTAACCGAAAGGGTATATATACATACATACAAAAGGATAACAACTTTTACGATGGGACCGACTCAAAAATCGCAAAAAAAAACCATCTGTTCTATACATTTTTGGTCACGTGAGTCGTCGAAATGTAGGGAACAGCTGATTTTTATTTCACGATTTCGGAGTTGGTG
The DNA here is from genome assembly GCA_951799385.1 of Hyppa rectilinea. Lineage (NCBI taxonomy): Eukaryota > Metazoa > Arthropoda > Insecta > Lepidoptera > Noctuidae > Hyppa > Hyppa rectilinea. The sequence continues at coordinate 3,006,345 of OX637320.1, read as the reverse complement.
CCATAGTAAAAGTTGTTATCCTTTTGTTTGTATATCCCCTTTCGGTTACACCCAGTATATTATGAGCTGAAAGGATAATAGTCCGGTCAAATTAGACATTCAAATTGTGATATATATATATACTAGCTGACCCGGCAGACGTCGTCTTTTTTTTTTTTCATGCCCCGAGAGAACCTGTGTCGCCCGAAATGTCAGGGAGCCGTGCCTTCTTCCGAGCCACTCGCTGAGCACCGGTCGGATCGCCTCGATGGTGTTGAGGCCGGCGGTAGGGCGTGAGAGCCTGTCCCGCCAGTCCGCCACCAGGACCTCGTGGAGCTGTGACCGACGCAGCTCCAGTTGTTGCTGCATCGGTCGTTCGCCCCGCGCCCGCATCTCCTCGCGCTATCTAAATAGTGACGCGAGGACCTTCGCCTCCAGGTCCCAGGGCGGGGATCCGGCCAGTGCGCATGCCGCCTCGTAGGAGATCGTGCGATATCCCCTTATGACTCTGACGGCCATAGCTCTCTGTGGCTTACGCAAGACAGAGATGCTCCCGGCCGTCAGGTCAGCCGCCCAGATCGGTGCCCCGTATAGGGCCATCGATCGCACGATCCCCACGTAGAGCCGCCTGCAAGTGGCGCTCGGGCCCCCCAGATTGGGAAGCAGCGTTGAAAGTGCCCCGGCCGCGCCCAACAACTTGGGCGCAAGCCGCCGGAAGTGGGGGCCAAAGTCCCACCGACTGTCGAGCACCAATCCTAGGTACTTCATGGTAGGCTCGACAGCGATCCGGACCCCCCCGACCACAATGTGTGATCCCGGCGGCGGCGCCCGTCGGGGACCGTGGAACACCATGGCCTCCGACTTGTTGAGGGCCACCTCCAGGCCGAGGCGCCGAATGCGGCTCACAACTTGTGAGACCGCCGCCGTCGCCAGCAACGCTGCTTCCCTGTGCGAGCTCACCCGGGCCGTGACCAACGTGTCGTCAGCGTAACACGTCAGCTGCACGCCCGGCTGGAGCTCACCCCTCAGCACCCAGTCGTAGCCGATGTTCCACAGGAGCGGTCCGACGACCGATCCCTGCGGAACACCGCACGACATGGGGTGCTGGTGACCGCCATCACGTCCCACGTAGGTGACACACCTCTCCGACAGATAAGCCCCAACGATGCGACGGAGGTAGAGAGGCACTTGATGAAAGCGCAGTGCCTCTCTGATACAACTCCAGGGCAGGGTGTTGAAGGCGTTGGAAATGTCTAACGACACCGCCATCACCACCCCACCCCGAGACACCGTTTCCTCCGCCAGGACTCTCACCCGCGATATCGCGTGAATGGTGGAGCGCCCGTGCCGAAAACCAAATTGGCACTCATCCAGATCCGGCCCTTCTTCGCACAAGTGGCCGACGAGGCGGGATGCGATAATTCGCTCAAACATCTTGCCCACCTCGTCGAGCAGCACTATGGGCCGGTACGCGGACGGTGAGTCCGCAGGGCGCCCCGCCTTCTTGAGCAGGACTAGCCGGCCGGTCTTCCATAATGTTGGAAACCGGCCCTGCTCAAGACACGCGGTGAAGAGTCCTCTCAGCTGGGGCTCTAGCTCCTTCAGAGCGAGGGCCAGCGCGATGCCGTGGATGCCGTCAGGCCCCGGAGCCACATTCTTGGCCCGGAGCCGCATCACGGCTGCCCTCATCTCTGCCTGTGTCACCTCTGGGACGTCGATGGCGTGTTCCTCCTCCGGAGGCTCTGCGGCTGTGGGCATAGCCATCGGCGGCGGAGTGTGCTCCGCTCTCGCCGGGAAGAGGGCTGCAACGACCTCCTCCAACAGCTCGGGCTGGAGGCTCTCGGTGAGTGGGGGCGCGGCGGCTCTCAGTTTCCCTCGAACCGCACGATAGGGGCGCCCCCACGGATCTCCGTCGAGAGTCTCCAGCATCTCCCCCCTGGCTCGCGATCTCGCATCGCCGATGGCCAGCCACAGAGCCTGCTTAGCCGCGCGGTACACCTCATACAGCGCGGCTTCTTCGTCAGGGACCCGACGACGTCGTCTTCGATAGTGGGTGTACGGGCGCCTCGCCGCGACGCACGCTATACGTAGCCTTGCGATCTCGGTGGACCACCAGTACACCTGGCGCCTTGCTGACAGCGTGTGGACCCGGGGCATGGACGCGTCGCAAATGTGCGTCATCGCCCCGCGGAACCACAGCGCCTCTTGTTCGACGTCGACGGGTCCGTTCGTCGTCGACTCCCGGATCTAGGCCTGGACAATAGCGGCCTCCTCGAGAAGTTCCCTGTCGATGCGCTTACGCGCCCAGCGCGGGCCGTCCATTCGCGGGGCCGCTGGACTGCGGCCGCTGGCGGTGTGGGCGGAGACGTCGAAGCGGATGTATCTGTGATCCGACAACGTCTCCACCTCCACGGCGACACGCCAGTCGCGGACACGGCCCGCGACAGCAGGGCTAGCGAACGAGACGTCCACTATAGAGCCACCCCGCTGCCGCACGCACGTGTGAACCGAACCCCGGTTCAGGACGACCAAGCCAGTCGTAACCAGCCACTCCTCCAGCGCCTCGCCTCTAGCATCGGTCACAGGGGATCCCCACGCCGATGACTTGGCGTTGAGATCCCCTAGTAACAGCACAGGACGAGGGTGGAGTCGGCCTACGACGGCACCCAACTCGACAAGGAAGTTCTCGAAGTCGGCGAGGCTCTTGTTGGGCGAAAAGTACGCACCAACCACGCCAACGCCGTCCGCGAGGGCGGCTATCCAGCCGTGTCCCCGGGACGGGCTGACGAGAGCCCCGCCGATGATGGCCACCAAGCCGTCGAGGTCACCCACCCAGTTGTCGCGGGGGGGGATGAAATACGGCTCGGCGACCACCGCCACGTGGATCGACCACTCTGCCATGCTCTGGAGCAAAAGATCCTGAGCTCTGGCAGCGTGGTTGATATTGCCCTGGAGGAAATGGAACAGCGCCATTTATACGCAGTCCATTCCCTCCACGACACCTATCCTAGGCCGGGAGTCGACCGAGGGGCTGCCAGATTGAGGGGGGGGTAAAGAGCCCCCCGCAGCCTTGGCACCCCTTCTTCTCTGCCTGTTGGTGGGGCCGCCACAGGACTTACCACCCGCTCGGTGCCCAGCGGGCCTCCCTGCAGCTGTACAGAGGCTGCAGTTTGGCGCCGCGGAACACTGGGCCGCCTTGTGGCCGGGCTGGCCGCAGCGGAAACAGAGGTCACTGCGGTCCGTCTCGCAGGTGCACCGCGCCCGGACATGCCCTACGTCCAGGCAGCGGAAACACCGCAAAGCCCTGGGTTGCATCAGCCTCACTCTGGCCGCAACCCACCCCACCAACAATCGCCCACTTTCGGCGATCTTGTTCGCCGCCGCCACCGGGCACCGCACCCAAATCATGCCGAGCCCGGAAGCGTCGGCGCGGATGTCGCCCGTCCGCACGTTGTCCAGCGGACACCCACCGGCACGGGCAATGGCCGCCTTGACCTCGGCCTCAGTCGTCGAGTCGTCCAGGCCGTCGATGCGCAACTCTGCAGTCTTCATCGGCCTGGACACCCGGACGTCCTCGGGGTTGAGGACCTCCCTCAATTTGGCGGCCAATGCGTCCGCCTTCTCGCCGCTAGAGGCACCGGACACCTCCAGCAGTCGCGCCCCCGTCATCGCCGGCTTCAGCCTGAAGCCGGTCGGTGTGCCAAGGTCAGGAAAAGCGACCTTGGCCTTTGCCTCAGTGAGGACCGCCTTATATGTGATGCCCCGTTCGACGGCTCCGGGCAGCAGCGTAATCACAACTGCCGCGGAGCGTGGGGCTCTGACCTTAGGCGGTCCTCTGGCCTTCTTGGGCGCCGGGGTCTTGTTTGGTGCCGGTGCCTTAGCGGCTGCCGGTGCCGGCGGTGCCGCCTTCTTTTTGCGGCCCCTCTTGACGACCGTCGTCCAGGCCTCTGTTAAAGGCCCGGGCGCGGCCGCCGGAGGTGCCGCCGTCTGGGTGGCGGGCGTGGATGCGCCCGCGGTTTTTCCCGCCTTCCTCGCCCGCATAGGTGGCGGATTGGCGGGCCCCTCCTTCCTCCACCTGTCCGCAGCGAGCGGAGGGCGGAGGGTTTCGGCCGGAAGGAGTCTGGACTCCAGCGCCTCCAGTCGCGCTCCGACCATCTGCCCGCACTGCATCATGCAGATGCGGGCGATCTTCTCGACCTCTGCATCTGCGAGTGCAGAGGTCGACGGCTGGGCCGGCCGAGGAGCCGTGACGCGAGAGGCGCCAGCGGCGGCGGGGGCTGCCCTCTGGGCGGCGGCGAACTGCCGCTTGAGGTCCTCTAGCTCGGATCGGAGACGGCCATTCTCCTCCCACAACTTCGCCGTCTCCTCCGAGCTGGTATTATCAAGGAGGACCTCAACCGCCTCCTTGATGTGCTCCGCCGCCTCTTTAAGAGCACGAGTGAACGTGCCCTTCAGGTTGCCGGATCCGGTGGCAACCCTCAGGACGACGTCCACGCCGTCCAGCGCCTGGCGACTAAGCGCCACCGCCGACGCACTCCCCCCAGTCATCCGAGCGGCGCGCCGCTCTCGGGCCTGTCGGGCCAACTCGCTGACTTCGTCAGCCACGACAGCCCTCCGCTGCGCCCGCTTCGCCGCGTTTGCCTCTGCTCGGTTGCTACCGAGCAGAGACAAAGTGGAACCCCCGCTGACATCCGTCAACGGGGCCCCTGGGTCGCTCTCCGCGCCCTCCATGCACTCCACTGGAGCTGGAGTATCGGGCCGCAGAAAACGACCCCGACTGTCACGAGTGGGGGCACCGCCCACCACCGCGCGACCCCTGCCTCGTGCCGTAGTCGGCACCTTGGCAGCAGCCAAGTTCTCCTCGCTGGAGGAGAGACTCCGCTTACGAGATCTGGATGTGGATCTCGATCCAGACCTCGTGCTGCCTCCGCGTAGGTCCCTGCTGGGACTGGAGCCTCCTCGGCTCGTGTTGCCAGTGACGGCAATCGGCGTCATCACAACGCGCAGGTCCTTCAGGTTCTCCTGAAGGACCTTTTGTCGCTCGCCGGTGATGTCGGCGTTGAGTCTGGTGGTGCCCCCCCCAGATACGATGGGGTTGCCCTCGTTAGAGGGGCGGGATTCTCCCCGAAGGGTACCCGCCTGGAGTTTGTTGTTCGCATCAGACTTTTCCATTTTTGTTTTTCCTTTGAAGGGTGTGGTCCCTTTCCCCTTTTCCCCCCCCCTGCGCTAATGACCGGAAACCCTCCGGCCATTCATCCCCTCGGCACGCTAGACCTTGGGATTGGGGTGATTTTTTAAAGAGGTTTTCTTCCTCTCCCACCTTCCGCCCTGCGCCCACTAGACCGACCCTCTGGAAGCAGAGAGGACAGTGGACGCAAGGTGGACACCGACGGACTGGCCGTCCCGCCCCTAGCCAGGTTCCCTTCACCGACCAACAAGTGATGATCGGTGATTGGAACCATGACCCTTCCCCGTTTGTTGAAGATTAGCCGTCGACCCCAACTGTCCACCAAAAGCCGGTGGGCAGTGGGGGCCGCCGTTGCCCAGGGTGCGCCACGAGGAGGCTCTTCAACCTGCACCCCGGCAGACGTCGTCCTGCCTTAACTATGATATCCTCCTACCTTTCCTACCTACCCTACCTACCCTACCTACCCTACCTACCCTACCTACCCTACCTACCCTACCTACCCTACCTACCCTACCTACCCTACCTACCCTACCTACCCTACAAAAAAAAATTTTGGGGTGGACCCCTAACATTTAGGGGGATGAAAAATAGATGTTGGCCGATTCTCATAGATACCGGATAAGCACAAAAAATTTCATCAAAATCGGTCAATCCGTTTCGGAGGAGTATGGCAACGAAAACTGTGACACGAGAATTTTATATATTAGATACCCTTTCGGGTAGTTGTATTGTGGTAAATGCTGTGTACACTTATAATAGGCGTACATACCAGCAGTTTTATTATTTTATTATTGTTTTTTTCTTTTTTGTATGTAATGTTGTTGGTGTACCTACCTAATAAATAAATAGATAAACAATTAATTTCCCTGACTGAACTTAAAATCATATAAGAATAATCTGAACGTGACACTACAAACGCTGATGTGAGTGATATGCTACTAAGCTAGCTACTAATACTTAAGCGGGATTGTCCGAAAGGGTTACCGCTACCCCGGAACATAAAGGGCTACGGAAGGAACATGGATGGGTTTTAGTCAGTAAGAGTCTGACACTCCCTTCCGCTCCACCCAGAGCGGGAGCAGTCATTGGATGATTTCCCAGCCTTAAAAAAAAAAAAAAAAAAAGCTACTAATACTGAACTTCATCTATTCGTGAAATATAGACAATATTAATTTGCTTATTTTTTATTCGTAATAGCAATTAATAATTATCAGACTAATAATTATAGCAACGATATTAGAGCAATATGACATAAAAATAATCTGAAACAAATTGCTATGAACATGAGTAACAAATCTCTACACACCGAGACTCCTCCGTGTCTCGGGAAGCACGTTAAGCCGTTGGTTTTGGTTGTCATTTGTGCATCTTTGACAGTCGTTACGGGTCGTCAGAAGCCCGAAAATCTGACAGCCAGTCTTACCAAGGGGTATCGTATTGCCCAGTTACTGGGTTGTGGAGGTCTGATAGGCAGTGGCTTCATGTAAAATACTGGTATTCAGCTGCATCCGGTTAGACTGGAAGCCGACCCCAACATAGTTAGGAAAAAGCTAAACAAATAAAAGGAATTTGACTATTATTAGCTACCAAATTAATTACTATTGATAATGAAAAATAACTTCGGATATCATTAAAAAAATATATATTTTTCTAATGCATAATTATCTAAATCTATTGTCCACACTTAAATTGTTAACATTATGCTGTAATTATGACCTACTCGTATAACAGCAATTGATAAACTATTTGCTTGTGATCTACTGTCTTAAAAAAAAAACTTGAGAGGTGTCAAGGGACACCCGGATGGAACGAAGTTCCTTTCGATTAATTAGTGAAGGAATTGTAATTTCGTAAGAATTTTTTCCGTCTAGGCCTCTTTCACAACGCGCGATAAGGAACTCGAATTAAATTACACTCGTATAGGTAGGTAGGTATGTAACTATCTAATTAATTAGTTCATCCGACACCACAGTCACGAAAACAAACAATGCCGCGACGGCGACGCCGCGCGCCGCATGCCGCCGCCCTGCATTCAAGATACATAGACATAAATAAAAATACATACGCGATTTTACGCGAAAGATAAATAGGTTAGGTACACAACTACACAAATAAAAACACGAAAAGCGAATTCAGACTTTATTTATCAACAGTAAACGGTAAAATTACAAAATACCAAACTAGGTACCTAAATACGCAGTTTACTAAAATTATTCTGAGAAACCTATTGTCTCGTGTCGGACCCGACTTTACAAAGATTACGACCCGAACCGAATTACGCGGTTAACTTAATAAAAACAAGGTCTTAATTCGGTCCAATATTTTCATAGAGAAAAGCTCGTCCAAATAATAATGAACTCTATTCGACCGACGAAACGATTCATTTTTCTGTTCGAATTGCTTGCCTTTGTAGAAGCCGCCAGCATTACCGCAAAAAATGTTTTACAAAAAGTGTCGTGACAACTTTTCGTAAGAATTTTTTCCGTCTAGCCCCCTTTCACAACGCGCGATAAGGAACTTCGTTCCAAAAAAGGATACAACTTATATTCACTGGAAGCGACTATTATAAATAGTGGAGAAAGTTGAAGAACCTACCAAGTGCGAGTAGGATTCGCGTACTTAAGGTTCCGTACCAACATTGATAGTACTTCTTCCTTCAGACATGATGAGCGACAAACATTTCGTACGACCCTAAAGTTATGACACATTAAAAAAACCCTTGTTTAATAATATTAAATTAATCTCCAAGACAAATACAGTTTCATTGTTATCTTAATTACATTGTATATATCATTGTCTACATTGATTACCCACATAATGTATTTTCCCGGTTTTATCTACGAAATATACCTTCGTGTAAATTTTATTCTGAAAGTTCGCATTGATTCGCAACCATAAACTAGTTTCTAAGGTCTTCGATCAGCTTCTTATGTGAGAAAAGCTATAATTGACTGAATAGTAGACGACAACTATTTATGGCAGCTATAAAATCGGTTTATCTAAATATTATCTAGTTATTTACTACGTGATCAAAAATGAAGCAACATCGGATCAAAGCTCGTGGTGTTAATTTAGCCCAGTCGATTAAAATCCAAGATGGCCGCCCTGAAGCTATTTATTGGCCATGGGTATTGTCGTGGGTTTGATAGACACACAGACACACATACAAACTGATATATTTTCTTAATTGAGAAGTTACGAAACTGTAGCCAATGACATGTTAATATAATCATAGCCCGTATCATTCATTGTCGAGTACCGTAACGTTTTAGTTTGAATATGTAAGATTAAGTACATTAACTGCCAATTTAAATGTTTAAAATAAATATTATTTAGCCTAAGTGAATGATGTAAATCTAAAAACAGTAATAATAATTATGCTGCAGTCAGGAAACGGCAGACCACGATTAAAATCTTTATCAGCGCCGTTTTTACGTGATATAGTTTTTTAGTTTTTTTTTCAACAGTTTTATATTATTCGCGATTGAAAATGGCTGACAAAAAGTGCGAGGAAGACAAGGAAGTTCGTGAAATATCGAAGTTAATGGAAACTTTTGGCAAATATCAGATAATGCAGTATTGTCTGATATGTTTGCCTGCTATGTTCGTTACTATGATCAATATAAACTACATATTTGTTGCTGGAGATATTAACTACAGGTGAGTGAAGGGTGCTATTGCTGGGCTAAATAAATACAGTGAAATTACGTCCGTTAATGCTCCTGCCATCTAATCTCTTCACCACCCTTGGTTGAAAACCTTGGAGAATGCCTAAAACATTAAGTCCGCCTTTGTACCATTATTGTATGCGGAAAGTTTAAATAAATAAATAAATACAGCTTTTGGTAGAGTAAAGCGTTTTGTCAGGTACCTACGCTAAAAGTTCCATGTTATTGAAGGCCAGCCTATGCCACTAAGCGGGCAAGAATCCAGACTTAGGTCTGCTCCCAAGAACTTCCTGAGAATGGAAATCCTAAGAACACTGACTCTCCGCCAGAACAAAACATGTGTCTGGGTTTCCAGATTTCTTCTGTAGGGAGCCTGTGTGAATGAGTCTCTTTTATTATGTACAAATATAAATAAAAAAAGGGAAGAGTTCATTAAGCAGCGATAAGCTATGTCTGGAATTATGCCCTACACTTTTATTATGTACGTATTAAGTAATTAACTTTAAAAATGTCAGTATTTATTTCACTGCTATTAACAACCTGATAACCCTTTAGAGTGTAATAACTTCAAATTATTACTTAATACAAAAGGTATATTTAAAACATGACACGACTGCCTCTTATGAAGGTCTCAGAAAGAGTCCCTGATCTAGTCTTCATATCATCTATATATCTTCTGAATGTTATTGAATATTGAGTTACTGTGAAAAATACGAAAGTACCTACTCCTACATCTGAATACCCAAAACGCCTAGTTTGTACTTGTAGGGAGGGATATTTGGAAGTACATCATGAGACTTAGAAGCGACTTAAGTTTGGTTTGAAGAATATTTAGATTCCATCTTGCTTGTACGGCGGGTTGTGTTGGGGCAGCTGCTGCAGGTGCAGAAGACCTCAAACTCAAAGCATTTATTTCAAATAAACCAATAACACACTTTTGAATTGTCAAGGGGTCGGTCAGTCAGAAAGATGAAGCTAGTTGCCAATTCCAAAGCAGTAGCAAGAAACTTCTCCTCAAACGGCGCAAATACTCCAACCTTATTGGGACTTATATGTTCGAGCCGTTTGGGGATGCAACACTAGGGCCATGGGGTCTGAGTGCCCACTATGCTTTCGAGACATCGCCAAGCCAACCTTTCACGTGATCAGAGTTCTGGCCTATTTTGTGGTCAAAGATATTATTGCCATACAACGCGGCATTGCTGGCCTTTGATTTTGCTCCTGTTTGATATACGTGTAGGTACAGTTATTATTAATATTTTAAGTCTTTTTAGGTACTTATGTAAAGATTAAGTATCGATAACTTTATAATCCTCTTGCTGTTATCCCAATTTATTTGGCCTCTGCGTAATCTTCTTCCATCTCTATTTCCCTTTTATAGATGTCGAATCAACGAATGCGAAGGCCAGGACTTAAAAAGTTTCTACCCAAGCTGGTGGCCAAACTCGACCATAGACAGATGCTCAACTCCAGTGCTCAGACAAGACGCCGAGCCCTTCTGCACCAACGCCAGCTTCACTGATAAGCTGGAGACGTGTACCGACTGGATCTACGAGACCAACGACACTATTATAGCTGCGGTACGTCTTATTTATCACTTTATTAGTTTAACGAGCAAATAATAGTGCGCGGAGTAAACATCATATTATGCTGTCAGCTGACTATATGACATAATTCTAGTGAATCATCATCATTCACGTGAGCGTGTGGGAAATGTTGAGTTGGTTCTATGATAACTAGTATTTCTAAATTTTTTGCTAGCGTCTTCGCCCGCTTGTATGTAGAGAATTATCCCACAGGAACCTTACATTTTACCGGGATAAAAAGTAGCTTATATGCTATTCCACATCATCACAGCTGACACGGTTGGCGCAGCGGTTGAGCAATTGACTGCTGCGCAGCATGTCGCTGGTTCGATTCCCGCACGGAACAAATATTTGTACGACCTGCAAGTATTTGTTACGGGTCTGGGGGTGTTTTACTATCTATAATATATATGGATTTACAGAAAAAATGTAAGTATATAAGTAGTTTATCAGCCAAGTGTGCCTAAGTGTTGTGTGAAATGTCCAAGGATTATTATTATTCCAGACTATAATCTATATTTGTGGCAAATTTCATCCAGTTCCGTTAAGTTTTTTTTGAGTTTGTTCGTTACAAACATACATACAAATCTTTCTTTATAATATTAGTATATATAACAGCTATTACAAATTTTTCATGAAGAAGAATTTGAACTATTTCTACACACAACATTGATGTGTTCCAGTTACAGGGGTATCATATCCCTGTGTACCAAAAACTAAGAGCATAAGCACAGGATAATGTTCCCACTGCTGGGACATCTCCTCTCTGTGACAGGGAATGGGGCGTAATGTACAGACGCCAGTACATCAAGCTATCCCAAACTATCAAATATTCCCAATCCAAAGTGAACCTTATTTCCTTGTTATAAAGTTGAAGATCGGACTGAAGTTGATGTGTTGGCTGGCCTTTGTACCACATCGTCACAGGGTTGGTGGACGTTACGTGTCTTCGAATTTTTGTTCCCAAAGTTTGGTTTTTGGACATACCTACTTGTTTCCTCCCAATGTTTTCTTTACCATTTTTGTTAGAGACTAGCTTCTGTCCGCGTGGATGTTGGAAATTGTTACATTATTGGAATTTTCGTAAGAATCCCTATTTTTTTTTAAATATAATATAGCCTATGTCACCCAAGGATAGTGTAGCTTCCCAACAGTGAATTGATTGAACTGAACATGAGAATTTTTCAAATCAATTCTGTACTTTCGGAGCCTATTCAATGCAAACAAACAACCAATCAAATCTTTCCTCTTTATAATATTAGTATTGATAAAAATATGTCATGCATGGCTGTCTACATTCGACTCCACGAACTATTTTTCGTAAGACACAGCCTACTCCACTGGGCAACCCGATTTTTTTTGAGGGTTGTAAATCATCCAATGACTTCTCGCGCTCTGGGTGGAGCGGAATTGAGTGTCAGACTCTTACTGACTAAAACCCATCCATGTTCCTTCCTTAGCCCTTTATGATCCGGGGTAGCGGTAACCCTTTCAAACAATCCCGCTTACCCGGCAACTAGGCCACCCCTGCTCTGAAACTAAAAAGTCCCACAAAACTCCCATCAGCATAGCAATCTATATCAGCATAGAGCAATTAGTTTTATAACTGCGCAAAACAATCAGAACAATTTGTTTCATCTTACACATAATTAAAATATCTGATGAAGATAAGGTTTGGCGTAGGAACGCAATCATTTACAATATGCAATTAAAATATAAATTATGCACATAATATAAGAATTATTAACGATACTTCAAGGTAAAAATCTCACATACGACCACTGTATACAGTCATGTATGTATACAAAGTTGCGCTACAATGGTGACATTGTATTTGACACACATATCCGTTTTCACATTTGCACGCTAAGCTGTCATTTGTGCATCTTTGACAGTCGTTATGGGTCGTCAGACGCCCGAAAATCTGACAGCCAGTATACCAAGGGGTGTCGTATTTCCCAGTTACTGGGTTGCGGAGGTCAGATAGGCAGTCGCTCTATGTAAAATACTGATATTCAGCTGCATCCGGTTAGACTGGAAGCCGACCCCAACATAGTTGGAAAAAGGCTAGGCAGATGATGATGATCCGTTTGACATTTTCGTTTCATGAAGACACTATATGTCCCTTAAACGTTACGGAAAAAATTGCGATTTATTTTAACGTATCAACATTTGTATGATTCTAGCCCTACCCGTGTGTTAAATTAATGTCACCATTGTAGCGCCACGTTGTATATTTTCAACGACGTCGCACAAGTGATCCTATTGTGAATACTACTCAGCTGTGCGCCAATCCAAGGAATTATATGAATCTGTAGGTATAATGGTAGTATCTATAGTACAGGCGCCAGCACATTAAGCTTTCCCAAACTGTAAAATTTTCCCAATTGAAAATGAACCTTATTCTTTTGAAAGACTATCAAAGAAATTTGTCAGATTGGGGTAGCTTTATGAAACAAAAGCCTTATGAAGCAACATCGTGAGGAAACCGGCATGCTTGAGAGATATTTCTCATCAGCATGTGATGCTAAGTCAGCGGCCCATGGGCAGCATTAATACTCTGACACCAGGTTAGTCACTAACCACACGAAGAAGAAGAAGAAGATGAAGAAGATGAAGAAGAAGAGACGTCGGAAATCCAGGACATGGTATAATATGTCTAAGCGCTAATTTCTTTAATGAAACTGGACGCGATCAAAACACTTAAACTACACACAGAAACTACCTTTTGGAAGGGGTGACTAGAATCAATTCTATTTCTTCTTCATTTTGACGTTCAAAAGTGCCTTACTTGTGCCTATTTGAAATAAATGATTTGATTTTGACTTTTACACACCTAAACGGCATTTAAGACCTATTATCAGTGTCAATATTCCACAAAAAATAAAAATATGCTATCGCGTTCAGTTACATAGGTGAAATTCGCCCTAACGATGAACGTGATGTTGCCAGAATAGAGCTAGCGGGATTGTCCGAAAGGGTTACATAAAGAACATAAAGGGCTAATGAAGGAACATATCGAACATAGTTTTAGTCGGGAAGAATCTGACACTCCCTTCCGCTCCACCCAGAACGGGAGGAGTAATTTGATATCTCCCCACCCTCAAAAAAAAGGGTAGAGCTAGGTAACACATTGATCTTAACTGACTCTGTCGTAACATCAGTGTTGCTGTAACAGTTCTTCCACATTTTCCAGCTGGACCTAGCCTGTCAACCGTGGAAGACCAACTTGATCGGCACCATCCACAGCACTGGCATGCTGGTCTCCATGGTAGTGTCAGGATGGATGTCAGATAGGTGAGCTTTTCATGCATAATGTTAAGAATATTTTTTTTTTTTGGATAGGCAAACATTTTTTTATCAGTTATTAAAATTGATGGTTTATGCACAGTTCATATTAAATTCCTGTTTAAGGCATGCAAATAAGTTTTCTCAACTTTGTAATCTCGTTTTTTTTTTCAAAACAGAATCAAAATTTTTGTTGCATCAAAGTCAATAAATTAAGTTTTTTAAGTGGACCGACACCGCATTTAGCTCTTACACATTTCTTTTGAACAATACAATAAATGTCTTGTTATTATATGTGGAATTACCCCTTATTATAATTCTGTATCGTAAAATTATTTCAACATATACACTATATGCTATGCGAGCGGTTTTTTCACACAAACACACAAAGGATAGTTTACAACATACGTTAGTAATGTTGATGTTGTAGGTAAGTAGATAATGTTTTTGTCTTTATTTAGGTTTATATTATGCTTATATAATATTAGGAAACAGGTGGAAACCATAAAAACCTCACAAACGTAAATAAAAACACTCACTCTCATAAAATATTTCTCTCTAATTTCCCAATTGAAAATTAACCTTTCACTTTTGGAGTCGAGTTGATAAACTATTAACGTAATTTGACGGATTGGGGTAACTTGATGTGATGGCCCTGTACAGGATAGTTACAGTTTGACAGGAACAGAATCAGGAGATGAGAGACAACATCTGCTTTTGATAACGCTTTAGAAATAAGAAAACCAACTTTTTGAGACGAATGTTTTAAATTCAGAAGGTGAAGTATAGATATAGTCAGCATTTGTTGAATAAAAGAGCGACTAGCGACTGCCGAGATGTAAGTAATTTATTAGGAACACATTGCAACAAAAACGTACAACAGTATAAATATTCACTTCTTCTTTTCGTGTGGTTAGTGACTAACCTGGAGTCAGAGTCTTTATGCTGCCCATGGGCCTCTGAATTACCTTCACTTACTATTGAGAAATATCTCTCAGAAATGCTGGTTTCCTCGCGATGTTTTCTTTCACCGATTTTAAAGCAACTGATAATTATACAATACGCACATGAATCCATAAAATCAGAGGTACGTGTCTTGGGTTCGATTTCGAGACAGCAGTCTGATGGTCACACTACTAGGCTACCAGTGCTGTAAATATTCACTAAAACCTTGTCAAACAAAATGTTCTAGGTTCGGACGCAAGCCAACGCTAATATTCTGCGTCGTCGGCGGCAGCATCGGGCACCTGAAGACGTTCGCGACCACGTACTACGTCTACGTTATCATCGAGTTCTTGGAGGCAGCTGTCACTGGCGGATCCTATGCTGCCGCTATGGTCATATGTGAGTAAACTATCCTTCCTAGACCAAAAACCTTTACAGGTATTGCATTGCTGTTAAAATCACAATGATCTTGATTCTTGTTACTATGAGGTTGCTCTTGAGGTGGAATCTGCGTTAGTAACTCACCGTCTTCATCATTATCTTCATAATTTCAGCCAAAAGTAGTTCACTCCTGGACGTCACGACAAATAATGGAATTTTGCACCTATCGCGTACCTATACTATGCGATTTTTTCTGTTTATATCGGAAAACCCTTAAAAAGCAATGGTCGGCTGCTTAAAGGTGCAGCAAAAGATAAACTGCCGAAACCCGGGATCGAACCAGGGACCTTTAGATCTTCAGTCTAACGCTCTCCCAACTGAGCTATTTCGGCTTGTGTCGTTAAAAGCAAAATTATATGCTATATTGTAATTACCATGGTTTTCCAAGACTATATTTTTCACTTCTATTTCATTTGCAACCTGTATTTTCAAACATAATTGCAATTCAAAACAACAGCGTCTTTAATCATGTTTTCCATCTTTTCTTTCCAGTATTGGAGATAGCTAGTACAAGGCACAGACTACTGGCAGGGGTCATATTCGCCTACGCAATCTACCTCGGCGAGTGTCTGTTCGCCTGCATCGCCATGTTCGTGCCTTACTGGAAGACGATCATCCGCATCATCAACGGACCGCTCATCTTCTTCATCACCTACATCTTCCTCGTCTATGAGAGTCCTAGGTGGCAGATCGTTAATGGGAAACATGACAAAGCTAAAGCATCAATGAAACGAATAGCAGAAATGAATAACATAAACATTAATTATGAAGAATTGGCTGCAATGACTGAAGTTGAACTTAAGGATAAGTTTGATATTGCTGAACATCAGATTAAAGAGAGTTATGGGGATATTTTTACTTCTAAAGCCATTTTGAAGCGACTGGTAGTGATAGGGGTGTGTCGGTTCACATCTAGTTTCGTGTACTATGGTCTGATGATAAACTCTGTCTGGCTGCCGGGGGATAAGTACGTGAACTTCTTGCTGTCCACTGTGATGTCGTTTCCAGGGGAGATGATCTGTTTGTACCTGATGAATAAGTTTGGCAGAAAGTTTCCGCTGATGGGAGGATATTTGATATGTGGCTTAGTGTGCGTTGTGTCTGCTACAGTGCCGGACCGTAAGTATTGATTTGATTATATAGTAACTTGAACCATTTCTTTAATTGCCTTTAAGTAAATAGAAATATGTGAAAAATAGAGAATTGACTTTTACATTCATTAATTTCGGCTTGTAATCCATTATGTGGTTGTACACCGCAATCACTTTGCAATTGACACAATAAACATTTTATTGACAACATAATTCTGTTTTTCCAGAATACAATTGGGCGAAGATCACGCTGATCCTCACGGCCAAGGTGATCATCTCTGCATGTTTCACTGGAGCCATCACCTATACAATGGAATTGTTCCCCACCAGTGTGCGGGGCACCCTGCTGGGGCTCGGAGCCTTCGCGTCCAGGCTCGGCGGCATGCTTGCACCACTCTCACCTATTTTGGTAAAATCTTTAAAATAAACTTAATTGATTTGTCCATCTTGTTAAACATGGACAATAGTCGAAGGTTCTGACCTGAAAATTGATCTAGACCTATTTGACAGAATTCCAACTTAACTTAAGTCCTATTGTCAGTAAATTCAACACAGGGTTTTGTTTCAGTAACGGATAGCCAGTTAAAATTGCAGATCACGCCTTGCTTAGCCAAATGATGTTAATTTTCTATAACATTTTTTTGCAGAACACCGTGTCTACCGCCCTACCATTTACATTATTCGGATGTTCTGCTATCACAGCAGGCATACTCCTCTGCATCACTCCTGAGACGAAGGGTATACCTCTCTTTGACACCATCAAGCAAGTGGAAGAGTTCGACAGAGTCGGGAAAGACAGAAAAGCGGAGGAGAAAGAAAACCGAGAGAAAACTGTGGAGTGCTCTATGGAAACCGTTGTGAGCAGCATATGACGTATTTTTGTTTTAGTTATTTTTAGTTAGGTACCTAATAAAGTATTGAAATTATGAAACCAAGTGTTTTTGCGCCATTTCTCCATTTTCATAGACCCGACGGGAAACGCTACGGTTCTATCAGCTACATATAAAATGCTTTAGTTACTTCCTTCAAACATAGATGTCGCTGGCAACTACATATTATTTTTTTCATTTCGATGGGCAATTCAATTTATTACAATCGAATATCTGTATTAATTTGTTGATGTAATTCGTCTAAAAACACTGTGTTATCTTATCTTTGCGCTGTTTAGTACATACTACATTGCTAAACAAGTTTAGGAGAGTAACGAAAAGAGAAACAAAGGAGATTGTTCTACGCCCATACATTGTTCGCCCTGGAGCCAACAGCATAGAAAAAATCATTTTCTATTTGTAAACTGCCCTTATTAGCCCATAAGAACAAAGTTTCTTGACGGACACTTTAGAGAAAAGATTTATTTAAAGAAAAGGAACCGATTTTGAGGTTATTTTTAATAAAAGAAAACGTAAGTAATTCCTTCTAAAATCGCTATTTCTGGTTTCTACAAAGCATTAAACTTCAAATACAGTAAAATATTACCGTACATACAGTTGTATTATGCCTTTTAGGTACAGTTATTATTTATTGGTTGAAGTTTACTTTAAGCGAAGTCCGTTATCCGTTGTCAAAATGCTAAGGTGTCGTTTAAGCAGATCACAGAATCAGTTATTCGAAGCCAGCAGGTCACGTTGAAAGCAATCCAAATTGTAGTCCGATAAACAGAAACAAAATCAAAAACGCCAAAAGAAATCGCCAAATAGTTAGGTATTCACAACAACACAACACAGCCACAGGCACCGACTGACGTAGTGACGTAGAGATGCTCTCTTGAAGATCAATCATTGTACATATATCGATTATCAATTATCACCTATTTAATCTGTGGTTTTAATTTAGTAGACCAAAATGAAAGATCAATATGTCAAATGTAAATTAATTTGTTCCGTTTCAAACATAAACACGTTGTTGCTATGATTCTACTCCAATTAAATTAATGCTAAAATAAAATATTTTGTTCCCGACGAACAATGTGTAACGTTTTAGTTTGCGACATTTAAAAATAGAGTTTAAGTACTTAAAAAGTATAAATATGGCTATTAAAGTCGTGAAATGGTTATGAGAACAATTCACTAGAGTTGCGTCGTAAATGATATTTCAATCGTGAGAGATTTTCTGACAAGTGAAAAAACATAGTTCAATAGATGGCGTGGGTAAAAAATACGTCTATTTTTTACTGGCTACTGATAACAAAAATAAGATCCGTAAATAAGAAAGCTTATTTGATGTCAAAAACCTAAGACAGTAACGTATTTTTTAACAACGCCTCTTTTGAACTAATATTTTCTCACTTGTGAGAAAATCCCTCATTTGACTACCTGTACATTTTGTGAGTTTGTTTTGATCATTATATTTTCATCTTAATCGTGCTAGGCCATATTCATCATAAGTTCCATTAAAATGTTCACGGAACTAATTCCATGAAAAAAATATGCATGAAAAACTTTTATGTTGCACATTTTCAATGTTTTGGAAGTGATAAATATCGAACATCCATTATTTATCACTAGATATTATGGACATCGTCGTCGATATCGATATTTATGTAATATGAGCGAGAGCGACACTGTCAAATCTTTTGTGACATTCACATTGACAATTCCTTGAAAGATGGCGAGTTCAGTTGGTAATAAAATCAATGAGGTCACTTTTGAAAACCTATTAAGAATTAAATAGTGTCCGCTTGAATTTATTATTTTTAAAAAGCATATTAAAATATAATTAAAATTAACGTACACGTCAAATGTTTGTTGGTTATAGGGCGGTCTAGAACAATCTCCTTTACTTTCTTTTTTTTCAAAAGCGCCGTTGTTGAATCTACGCACAGAAACTAGTTTCAAAATATAATTTCATAAGGTAGTAAATGCTGAATGAATACGTAATATTTCAGTGCATTGCTAATTTTACACAACCAGTGTGTTAACCCTTACTACCACGCGAGACACAATACTTTTTAATTGTTTCTCTTACGAACTCTTTTGTTTCTTCTTCTCATACATATTTTGAGGAAGTGCAGTACCCATGAAAATTAACAACTTTTACAATGGATCTCTGAAATCGCTTAAAATAATCTCGCATGACTCAACAAAATGTAGGAACAGCTGTTAAAAGAGTTTTGATTTCATGTCTCACTAACTTTAAAAATAAAAATCAATTGTCACATCTCTATGACAAGGCATCATTAAGAACGCCTCGCCCGATTTGGCTGTTTTTTTTTTGTTGTGTTCGAAATTTTCAGGCAAGGTTTGTATCATTGTCTTGAGAAATTTTTTTGGGAAAATCTTAACATAATGTATCACGGGATGATAGATAAATTATTTATGGTCTTTTAATAGACAGCTATTGTATGTGTCCACAATATATCGTAAGTAAGAGATACTATAATTACAGAAACTGTAACGTTTCTATATGCAGAGTTAGTGTCTGGAGTGTCGCAAGGCAGTGTTCTGTGTCGTTTTTAACCGACTTCAAAAAGGAGGAGGTTCTCAATTCGGATGTTTGTATTTTTTTTTTTTTTATGTTTGTTCGCGCATAACTCCGTTGCTTGCCAACCGATTTGAAAAATTCTTTTTTTGATGGAAAGGGTATACTTCCCAAATGGTCCCATAAAATTTTTATCGAAATCGGATAAGCGGTTTTTGAAAAATCAACAAAAATCTAAAAAAATCCTACTTAATATAATTATGTGGATGATGTTCTAATAACTTCCTGTCACTGTAATTTACATACCAGGTAGTGGTATTAAAATTTGGGGGGGGGGGAGGGATTGTGTAGGTACCACAACTAAAAAGTGAAAAATAAAAACTTTTTAAAAAAAAATAAAACCGACTTCTAAAACAAACACTACAAAGTGAAAAATAATTTTGATTTCGGAAGTCGGTGGCAAAAAATGAAAATACAAAACCGAAGACACCGACTTCCGAAATCAAAATTATTTTTCACTTTGTAGTGTTTGTTTTAGAAGTCGGTTTTATTTTTTTTTTTAAAGTTTTTATAACCCTCCTAAATATCTACCACTTTTCAAGAGAAATTAAAAACAGCAGTAAGTAGGCATGTCGACACGTAGACTAAAAAGAGTCAACACAAAAATATTATTTAAACTAGTATTTCATTTTACTTCTTAAAATTATTGGAAATTATACATAATCTTAAAACATAAAATGAAAATGACAACTTGAAACAGGAAATTTTAACTTTTCATGCAGATTGTGATAGATAATAGTGTAATTGTAATCAGATTTTAATTGCATGTTCATAATGTAAAACTTCTGAGGACCTAAAAAAATTATAAAATATTTTTTTGTTAAAATGACTCGAAAATAAGGAGACTATTAAAATTAAACGTCAGACTTTTGGGAACTTTCATAGTAGACCTTGACTTTAGGAATGGAGTACACGTTGTCAACGACTTTCTGGAAGGCAGGGTACTTCTTCTCGAGATCAGGTATCCTCAGCATCATTTTCAGGTAGTCGAACATACCGGCCAGGACAAAGTCTCCCCATGTCAACTGCAAACCAATGAGCATGATTAATAACAAGAAAATTTGAAGTTAATTGATATTCGATGCTATATTGCGGTACTCATTCATCATCATCATCATCTGCATAGCCTTTGCCCCACTATGTTGGGGTCGGCTTCCAGTCTAACCGTATGCAGCTGAATACCAGTATTTTGCATGGAGCAACTGCCTATCTAACCTCCACAACCCAGTAACAGATTAGTTACTCATTCATGGCTCTAGAATTCCAGATTGTCAGTTACATGCCAATCGGTAACTAATACTGTAGTACATAATCAGCCTATAATGTTCCCAACGCTAGGACAAAGGCCTGTGTCTCTCTACGAGAGGGAGTGGGATCCACTACGTGGCCCCAGTGCGGGTTGGTGAATATCACATGTCTCCTAGCACACGCCGGTTTCTTCACAACGTTTTCCTCCACCGTTTTGAGAGCAGTTGTGATAAAACGAAAAACACAAAGTGTCTGTCTGAGTTCGAATTCACGACCTACACCTACGACCTGTCTACTCGCAAGTTGGGGCAATTACTACTAGGCCACCATTGCTCACATTCCTGCCTGTAAACTACAAACATACTTATTTATTACTTTACTTATATTTTTGAGTATCAAAAATATGCCCTGCTCAGGTTTTGCGTTTTGGTTTAGCCAAACAAAAAATCACATTGATTTTCAAGCATACCTTTCCGAGGGCAAGATGGCCGTTGTTCTTAACGACAATAGCGTTGAGCCTCTCCAAGTAGTCGGGATACACGTTCTGGGCATAGTTAGCATATCTGGCTTCCTTCACAGTCTCATCTTTCTCATATTGGACCTGTGCGGCCTCTGTAAAAAAACAAAGTATTACTAAACATTTCACGAGAGTGTTTTTTAAATGAAGTATTGTTTATATTTTTTATAACGGAAATTTAACTTTCGCCCACGTGGATGTCCTGCCGGGAGTAAAACCCTTTTGTTAATCCAGTTTATAAATAATCCGTGTACCTTTTATCCAAATCCGTTCAGCCGTTTTTGTGGCCATCCGGACAAACGGACGAAAATTCAATAAACTACACTGGTCAGCAAATAAACCGAGCCACCCGCTACCTAGGTACTCTAATTCGATTTTCTCAAAAACTAAAAACCTACAATTATCAAAGTTGTACCTACAGAAAGTGCGTTTCAAATTCAAATTCAAATTCAAAATTTTTATTTCAGATCATAGGGATCCATATAGTGTTAGTATGAGCTTAGCCTATGTTAGTACACTCATAAAACATAACTTAAATATACTAATTGGCTACATGAACATGTGCATGACATGTCTGCCAGCCCAGAGCCTGATAAAAGGTCCATCGACCTTGTCCGCCAGTGTAGCTAAAATACTGTTCGGGCCGCCCCTGAATCGCCGTAACATCGAAGCACTCCTTTTGCGCATGATGGCATGAAAGTCATCTACTCGCGCTTCCGCAAACATGCCCGATGCACTGCAAAACCGAGGCAGCCCCAGCAGTATCCTCAGTGCATTATTATACTGCACGCGCAGAGCGTTGTAAGCCTTTTGCGTATACCTAACCCACAAGCTGCACGAGTAAAATGACTGGCAGTAGGCTCTGAAGAGCGTCAGTTTTACCTCATCAGTGCACCGCGCAAACCTGCGGGCAAGCATATTGCATCGGGCTGCCAACGCTCTGCGCTCCCTGTCTATGTCCTGGTCGTCCGTGAGAGAATCCGTGACTACATGACCGAGGTATTTAAAATGATTAACTACTTTTAATGGTGATCCTTGTAACATCACCGGTGGTATATTCGAGGGTGTATTGCGTACTTTAAAAACCACCACCTCACTTTTGGTAGCATTATACCTCAAGCCATGAGCCTCCGCATACCTCTCACACACGACCAACAACTTTCTTAGTCCGCAGATTGATGGGCTGAGCAGCACCATGTCATCAGCATAACTAATGTTGTTGATCATTCTCTTTTTTTTTTTTTTTTCAAATTCAAAATTTTTAATGTTTCATGGTGTTTCAAGTTTCATGGTGATTAAAATGAAAGGAAACTCATTGGGTTTAATCAATATTTCAGTGTTTATTAAGGATTTTACAAAGAAGAGTCGTTTTCCAGTCGTGACAATCGTTAGTAATGATAAAGTGAAAAAAAAAATTAAAGCCAAAAACAAAGATAAAATAAAAAAAAAGTTTTTGATCAATATTCCGTATTCCCTCCCCTTGCTCGGATAACTGCCAGCATCCTTGTATTCATCGACCTTACGAGCCTGACGATAAAATCTTGAGGAATTGTATTCCACTCCTCTTCAATTGCGATTCGCAGCTCTGAAAGCCTTGTTGGAGCAGGTACCCGGGCTCGAACCCGACGTTTCAGCTCATCCCATAAGTGTTCTATCGGATTCAAGTCCGGGCTTCGAGCTGGCCAGTCCATCGTACGAATGCTGACGTCGCGTAGATACTGGGTCACCACATGAGCAACATGAGGCCGTGCATTATCATGCATCAATTGCATATCCTGTCCGATATATCCTGCGTAAGGTACCACATGGTCTGCGAGGATTTCAGTAATGTAGCGATGAGAAGTCAGTCCACGTGTACGGCCCGTCGTCGGTTCGATGAAAACTAATGCTGTATGTGCTGTTAACGAGATGCCGCCCCAGACCATTACAGATCCTCCTCCATAAGTAACTGTTTTCTCGATGCAACACTGAGAATAACTTTCTCCAGGGCGACGATATACTCTCTGACGTCGATCACTTCCATGTAGACTCACCCTGGTCTCATCAGCGAAGAGTACATTACTCCACTGCTCTAATGCCCAATCCCTATGCTCTCGAGCAAATTCAAGTCGTGCTCGACGGTGTGCTACCGTTAATGCTGGGCCTGTTGCAGCTCTTTTTGGGGTCAGGTTCCGTTCAGCAAGTCTCCTTCTGACGGTATCTGAACTTATGACCACTTGGCGTTCGTCACGCAGACTTTGTTGGACTTGAACTGCGTTGAGGTGGCGATTTCGCCGAACAGTAAGGTGGATGTAACGATCATCTGCTGCTGATGTAGTCCTAGGTCTGCCCGTACCTGGACGGCGATCGAATGCTCCAGTCTCTAGGTATCGTCTGTAAACTCGTTGCACGTTGCGCAATGCATGCTTGAAGTAATGCTACAGCTTGAGCTGCTTCCTGAGGTGTTGTATCCATTATTAATCGAAAAAAGTAGCAAAAACACACGTGTCTGAGCAAACGATGGACAAAAACTAAAGATATGATAAGAAATATCCGACTACTCTCATTGTAGAGAAAAAGAACGCTAATTTCAAACTCTGGTGAAAACAGAGCAAATCGTTAGCATTGTGTTTGTTGCTTGATTACAATGTGAGTTGAGGGTACTTTCGAATTAATTTGTAGTCATTTTAGTCACCATGAAACGCACTTTTTGTAGGTATAACTTTGATAGTTGTAAGTTTTATACTTTTTGAGAAAATCGAATCAGAGTTCCTAGGTAGCGGGTGGCTCGGTTTATTTGCTGACCAGTGTATATTTTCGGCATCAGGCTCTTTCTCGCACCTCGTAGCAATCACTTTTTTCAAAAATATTCAACGTTATATTATAATCATAAACCACTACATAGTATAAAAAGTCGCTTCCCGCTTCCTAATGTCTGTATGTTTGTATGCTTAGATCTTGAAAACTGCACAACAGATTTTGATGCAGTTTTTTTTAATAGATAGAGTGATTCAAGAGGAAGGTTTATATGTATAATAACATGCAATTTCCGTCATTCACGCGGGCGAAACCGCGGACAGAAGCTAGTACAAGATAAAGCTAATACTTACTCTGACGGAGGTCGGTGAGTAGGTCGACGATCTGGTCGATCTCCAGGGCATCCTCAGGAGTGTCTCCGACCAGCCCGTACTTGCGGCCGAGGTACCGGGAGATGGCCAGGCTCTGTGCGTACTGCTTGCCGTCGATCTCCAAGATTGGTGCCTGTCCAAATAGGGTTTCTGAAAGATAAAAAAACGTATCACTCGTAAACAATACGACCTTGTCAATGTCGATGAAGTGAAACTTTTCCTAAAATAAAACAATCAGAAAAATGTGAGTAGTTAACTCATTTATTTATTTAGATAACATGTGAGACTTTCAACAAAAAAAAAAAAAAAGACAGTACCTAGTCTGAAACGTCACTTTTAAAATACAGAAAAATTTACTCTAAGAATTTCGTGGGAGCATTGCACTCATCGTTACTAACAACTTTTGCTATGGGATGAACCCTGAAATCGTGAAAAAAATATGAGCTGTTCCATACATTTTATTAAATTACGTGTGCATTAATGTATGGAACAGCCCATATTTTTTTCAAATAGGCACAAGTAAGGCACTTTTGAACGTCAAAATGAATAATAAATAGAATTCATTCTAGTCACCCCTTCCAAAAGGTACTTTTCGTGTGGAGAAGAATGGGCAAGAAACTCCACCGTTGCTCTTTTATACTACATATATACCTACTCATAATAACTCATAACGCCACCAAATCCTACCTACTATCTATCATACGATCGGTGCCTTGAGCATTACTTACTATTTGTGTAATGAAGACGTGTAGCAACGGATATCTAATCTTATTTTATATTATATGAAAACAAGGATAAGTAACTTATCAATACGTGATACTATCGCATACCTACATGATTGTTCAGATTCGCCATTTTGGGGGGCCAATGATTACCGATCAATAACGCCAATTTAGATACTTTATCTACATTTTAGGCCTAGAGTAATTCTCAAACTCAAACTCAAAGCATTTATTTCAAATAAACCAGTTCAGGCATCACATTGAATTGTCAAGGGGTCGGTCAGTCAGAAAGTAATCATATGATTTCCTAAAACTTTTTGTTAAATGAGAAAAATCTTTCTGGTTGATGTTGACTATATAAGGTGTTAAAAAATTAACTCTAAGAATTTCCTGGGAGCATTGTACTCATCGTTACGAACAACTTTTACTATGGGATGAACCTTGAAATCGCGAAAATAATATGAGCTATTCCATACATTTTATTGAGATACATACATGTGCATAAATGTATCTCGTATTTTTTTTGCGTTTGCTCACACGAAATTCTTAGAGGTAATTTTTTAACACCTTATTTAGTCTAACACTAAAACGAAAAAGAATATATTATGTTACTTGTGCTAATAACTAACTAGAATATCGTGTCGAAGAATTTCTCCGCATCGCTGTTAACTGGTATCGCGCCACACAGGGTTTGTGTTTGGCCAGTTCGACTTTAGACGATGAAAGTGTCCCAACAAGAGTACTTACTTGGCTTGAATGCCGGCCATTCTTCATCACTAAAGCGGATGTCGTCAAACTCCTGGCCACCGTATGCTAACAGCAGACGACATGACTCGCCTAAAGCTCTTGTGTTGAAGTAGTAGAACACGTATTTCGACATGATTCTGGAAAAGCAATCGCAATACGAACTACAAATATGGAATTATCTGTGTTTGGCACAGACTGTAGAAAAGATAACGCACTTAACAAGATATTAATGCTAGGTTAAGCACATGGGGATATTTTAGATCGAAGACTATTAAATGCAAGTAAACTATTTGAGAACATTATTGCAGCATTACATTAAATGAACTCAAACTTAAACTCAATTGCTGATAGTAAATTAGATAGATATATACCTATATATATATTATTATATGTATTATATATATATATATATTAGATATTTATTTAATAAACCATATTGATCGATGTATCTTGTTGTATATTGAGTGACGTTTAAATAAGGGTTAAGTTTAAAACAATTTACGCCAACTTGTACTTTATAAACGAGGTTTTGATCCAGATTGATGTCAAGAGAAAAATCGAAGGTAAAGTCCTATAAATTAATAGGTTTTCTTCAATAATAAAATGTAATATTACTATAATGAACTTCTCGAAGCAGTTATAAAACAATATTTTCATAGAATCAGCCGGTACTTACGTTTTGTTTCAGCAGAATCCACAGGAGATAGTATGGCCGAGTGAGTGATCCACAGAATAACGGAGTGATCGCACAAGTACGACGAATAGCCGGCGGTTAGCCGATAAAACTGTCAAAACTAACCATGACACGCAATGATAAGAATTCAAGTGTATTTAATAGATAATAGAACTTTGTAGACACTATCCTACCTGTCGAAATATAAAAAAATATCCTACCATAGAGTATCGAATGAGTCTCGTAATGACTAGTAAACGCATATAGATATTCTTCTTCTTAGCGTGTCGATGGCAATCTAAATGAACTCAGCCCAGAATTCGGCTACGTGTTTAGCGCCATCAATAGTTAACATCTTTCTGTAACGGGCAGATAACGGGATACGGAGATTGGATCATATAAAATGGTTGAGCTGAATGGTGCTTATCTATGCGTCATGTTCGTGAACGGGTGCTGACAGTAGGGACTGGTCATCTTTTAGCTGCATGGGGATCTCTTTTAAAATTTAATAACTTTTGAATTGTTTTTGATTACTTTTTAAATCTTTTATTACGGACGTTTTTTTACGTTCTGCATCGTTCTCACATGTATAATTTCAACATGAATGATATAACGCATATATTGTAACCATAATATTCTGATTTAGAAGAGTGACCATTAAACATGAAAATTAGGTCAAATGAACGTTATATAAAACGAATATTATACCTACATATTGGAAAATAAAAAAGGAACGTTATACTAAATGTTATTATATTAAAGGAAAATTATATTTTGTAAAACATTAGGTCATATGAATTTGCATTATTTGATATTATAGCATCATCATCATCTGATTATTTATAGCATATGAAAATTATATTATATGAACGTTACTTCAAGTGAAATTAGAGCTTTTTGTTATTATTCCAAACATTACACACCCATGTTGGAGTTACGTGTTTCGCTTGAAACAGTAAAAAAACAAAAGATTGTCAATAAACTTATTTATTTCTAAATATTCAAGTAACAATTTTGAAACTAATTAATAATCATTTATTTACATCCAACCTCAAAAATAATACAAGTATTAAAAAAACAATATTGTATTATTTACTTGTATTATTTTTGAGGTCGGATGTATTTTTTATTAAAACTTATTATAAAAAAATAACAAAGTCTAAAGTTCATGAATACGGGATTATGAACTTTAGACTTTGAATTCCCTTTCAGGGGCGGCGTCATCAAAGGCCTTGACGGAAGGAATAGAGTACACGGTGTCATAGACTTTTTGGAAGGCAGGGTACTTCTCGCCAAGATCGGGTATCCGGAGCACCTGCTTCATGTACTCAAATACACCAGCTAAGACAAAGTCTCCCCATGTCAACTGTAAACAAAATTAATATTGTGTAGACAGAAAAACTAGTAACTAAAGTCGATTAGCACTGCCACTTTTACACTTAAAATGATTCGATGTTCAGATTTTAAGCATTTCATATAAAAGCTGAAAGTTAACATTTTTTTAATATTATTTCGGTTTAAATTTTCATAAAGATTTTACTCAATATATAATGTACAAAAGAGTCGCCCAAAATTAACTGACTGTAGGTACTGACTGGGCATTGCTCGTGGAACAAATGGTAGGTGACACCGAATCTACACTAATATAATAAAAAGGAAAGGTTTGTATGTTTGTTACGAATAAACTCAGCAACTACTGGATGGATATTAAAAATTCTTTCACCACTAGAATGCTACATTATTTCTTTTTGCTATATTTATTGCTAGTTTTCCCCCGCGGCTTTGCCCGCGTGATAGTATCTACATTGCATCCGGGGGAAGCCGGGGTGGGTCGCTAATATTCAATATTTCGGCTGAATATTGAGAAGGCAATCGATCACTCGTAAGTAGCTGCTCTACTTGTGTATTATGTTGATAAACTAGTACCTTTCCGAGGGCGAGGTGACCGTTGTTCTTAACGACAACAGCGTTGAGTTTCTCCAGGAATCCTGGGAACACGTTCTTGCTGAAGTTGGCATATTTGGTTTCCTTTATTGCCTCATCAGGCTCGTAGTTCACTTCAATACCCTCTGAAAAATAAACAAAGAATAATGCCAACGGAGGAATTTCAAGCAAAGGCGATCATAAATACGAAAAACAAATACAATCAAGTCACCAAGATTACAAAAATTACCAAAGGTCCGAATCTGTGTTTTTCAAATCTTCTTCTTCTTTTCGTGTGGTTAGTGACTGGTGTTACGAGTTTTTATGCTGCCCATGGGCCTCTGACTTAGCATCACATGCTGTTGAGAAATATCTCTCACACTTGCTGGTTTCCTCACGATGTTTTCCTTCACAGATTTTTAAGCAAGTGACAATTTATACAATACGCACATGAATCCATAATTTCAGAGGTGCGTGCCTCGAGTTCGAACTCGAGACCTATGACTTGGCAGTCCGAAGGTCACACCATTAGGCTATCACTGCTGCTGCTGTGCTGTTTTTCAAATAAGAATTAAATTTCACTTTTAAAACTTACTCAGAATCAGGTCGTTGAGTAGGCCAACGTTCTGGTCGATCTCCAGGGCATCCTCAGGAGTGTCTCCGACCAGCCCGTACTTGCGGCCGAGGTACCGGGAGATGGCAAGGCTCTGCGCGTACTGCTTGCCGTCGATCTCTAGCATTGGCAAGGCACCAAATAATGTATCTGAAATTTAAATGATCTCGTTCATCAACATATTCTTTAGATCTTCGACTGTACTGCCAAAGTCGCTGAATTTAAAGAGAGTTACTGTGGCACCTAGCACACACAACTAAAGGAATACGACCTGGTATTATTCAGTAAAGTCTGTCACCTCCACCTCTTCTCAGCTCCGCTCAGAGCGGAAGAAGTTATTTGATTTTCCACCCAAAAAAAAAAATATCTACTGTTGCACTATATGTATATGAGTACAAGTATATGAGTTCTGTAGAGCCTAAGTGGAACGTCATGGATCTTAGAGCCTGGTTAGTTAGAATACAACTGACAGCATTCGACCTTTCAAAATGATAGAATAGTTTGATAGGTTTTCATAAAAGAAATGAAGAGGAGTCTGTCAGTAGCCGTGCTGCTGGACGCATGCATTCGTTAAAAGCAATATAATTCCATAGCTGCCGCCCCGTGTGTTTGTATTTTGTAGGATAGAAATCCCTTCAACACACTACACGAGCTCTACCTCTGAGCTCCCTAAGTAAAGGTCCCTCTGGCCTTCACAGTACCTACAAATCCCAACTGTCTTATTTATCACGAATTGTATGAAAAGACGACAACGACATAAAATTAAACTCGCTTTGACACTTCTAAAATCCCCAGATTGAGTGGGTGAGTATGTATTACCCACCACACCCTAAAAGCGTCAACCTAACTAATAACATTGATAAAAGTAACGAGATGACGCATAGCAAGATTGAAGAATCTCGAACAAGCAAGTCAAGAAACAACCAACCTGATAAAAGCTCAAGGAATGGTTATACATTCAGTCAAAAAAGTATCGGGAATGGATGATTTGTTTATGGTGGAACCATAAACAAATCATCCATTCCCGATACTTAATTCAAATTTTTGTTTTTTTTGTTGTTGTTAGATTGGCACAACTGTTTTCCATTTTGGCGCGGAGTTTGAGTTGCATCTGTTATTTATATTAAATACAGTGCTGGTTTTAGTAATCTTATATATATAACTCTTCTGTGCGTGTGTATGTCACTGAACTCCTCCTAAACGGCTGGACCGATTTTAATGAAATTTGTTGTGTGTGTTACAGTGGCTTTGAGGATGGTTTAGATTAAAAAAAAAAAAATTTAAAAAAAATTATAAGGCGGAACGAAGTTCGCAGGGACAGCTAGTATCATATATAGTGTGTATTGCGAATTTCATAATGGACAAAAATATCGAACAAAGAGTTTGTCTTAAATTTTGCATCGCCAATGGAATTTCGTGTTCGGAGTCACTGAAAATGTTACAGAAGGCTTACGGTGAATCGACTTTATCAAAAACTCGTGCTTATGAGTGGTTCAAAGCGTTCAAAAGCGGTCGAGATGTGATGGAAGATTTGCCTCGCTCTGGTAGGCCGTCAACGTCTGCAACTGAAGTTAACATCGCAAAAGTGAAGAAAATAGTGACTGAAAATCCCCATTCAACTCTGAGAGAGATAGCCGCCGAACTTTCTGTATCTCACGAGTCGATCCGTACCATTTTAACTAATCATTTGGGTATGAAACATGTGGCTGCTCGGCTAGTCCCAAAAGATCTGAATTTTCTCCAAAAACTCAATCGCATGAAAGTCGCTGAGGACATGCTAGAACGAGTCAGTTCGGACCCAACATTCATGAAACGCATTGTTACTGGTGACGAGACGTGGGTTTACGAGTTTGACATGCAAACTAGTCAACAAGCTTCGGAGTGGCGCCTTCCAACTGAACCGAAACCGAAAAAACCACGCCAAAGTCGATCAAAAGTCAAAGTCATGTTGACTGTTTTCTTTGACTATCGTGGTGTTGTGCACTCTGAATTCTTACCGGAAGGTCTAACGGTAAATAAAGAATATTATTTGAGCGTTATGCGGCGTTTAAGAGAGCAAATTCGACGAAAAAGGCCAGATTTGTGGAAAGAAAATTCTTGGATTTTGCACCACGACAATGCGCCTTCGCACAAGGCTATCATTGTGAACGAATTTTTGACCAAACACTCAACAAATACCATCCAGCAACCACCATATTCACCAGATATGGCTCCTGCTGACTTTTTTCTTTTTCCTAAACTCAAATTACCACTTCGTGGCACCCGTTTTCAATCGATAGAAGACATAAAGGAGAATTCGCGGCGAGAACTGAACTCAATTCCAGAAACAGCGTTTAAAAAATGTTTTGATGAATGGATTATTCGTTGGCGCAAGTGTATCGTTTCTAAAGGAGCATACTTTGAAGGTGATAATATAAATTTGGATGAATAACAGACATTTTGTGTATTATTGATCTTTTCCCGGTACTTTCTTGACAGAGTAGTACGTCGGATAAAAAGATATTAATAATTGATCTCCTTTAAGAAATTGGTTGTGGTCATAAAAAGTTTAATAAGAGAATTTAATGAAGTGTTGAAGGGGTTGTTAGTCTGGTCTGTCCTTCCAAGGGACATTGTGATATCTAGTAACTGGGTTGTGGAGGTCAGAGAGACAGCTCCATCTACATACTATTCAGCAGGTATTCAGCTGTATCCGGTTAGGCTGGAAGCCGACTCCAACATCGTTGGGAAAGGGCTAGGCTGATGATCCATAGAACTAGAACAAATATGAGTTTTAGTCAGTACTCTTACTGACTAAAACTCATCCTCCTGAGAAAGAGAAGAGAAGAGTCTGACACTCCTTTCCGTTCCAAC
Source organism: Hyppa rectilinea (assembly GCA_951799385.1). NCBI lineage: Eukaryota > Metazoa > Arthropoda > Insecta > Lepidoptera > Noctuidae > Hyppa > Hyppa rectilinea. Next base: position 2,974,279 of record OX637320.1, on the reverse strand, counting down.
CAGAGCGGGGTCATTTGGTGATTCCCACGCTCAAATTAAAACAAATGAGGATCGTTGTAGGTGGAGTTCGGTACCTTCTGCATACCTCCTTGGGTAAAATGCGTAAGTTTATTATGTGTGTGTACTTACTTGATTTGAATTCCGCCCACTCATTGAAAGCTATACGACGGTCCTCGAATTCCTGGCCACCATACGCCAGCAAAATACGACATGACTCGCCCAGAGCCTTTGAGTTGAAGTAGTAGAACACAACCTTCGACATGATTCTGAAAAAGGGATAATTAACTATTAAATTAACCCCTGAAATGTCGTTTGAACCCCTAGGTTCATAACAAAAATTCTCTCGAAACGACAATAAATATAACCGCATAAATTGTTGAGCTCTTATAAGCAAACGGCTTCTATTGGGCGAACATCTAATGGGTTAATTGCTGTACGTCAAGTCTGATGATCTTCGTAACAAACAAATAAAAAAGGTACGTTTGAGAATCCTTACTAATATTATAGGTACATGGGATAATTTTGTTACTCAATCACGCCAGAACAGCTGGACAGATTTTGATCAAAGACCAAAAAATAGTACAAAACCACGTTTTTTTTTTAAATTTTTTGTTAATGTCTCTATTCTTGTTTTAAGCTTATGGAAGATTATTTTCTACTTTTAAGTGTTTAGCAGTATTATTTAAACATAATTCAGTGGAAAATAAATGGAGCTATATGTACTTAAAACTAAGTAAAGGCCATCTCCAAGAAACTAAGCTAAGGAATGAAAGTAATTGAAAAGTACCCCAAATCAAACGGAAGAAGCAAATAATCAAATAAAAATATTTAAAATGGAAGTTTTAGAAAAAATAACATTACACAGATTCTACAACCACTTACGATTTATTTAGGGTTTCTACAGGAGTGTCGCCAAATGCGTGATTACAAAAACACTGAAGTGATAACTGTCGTGGACCAGTAGAAATACGATATCCCGTCGTGATAAAAAAGCAAGTTCAAAATAATCAACTTTATCAATATCACGCGATAAACTGAAATATCATCAGCATACATGACTTTGTTATTTTGGCCTAAATTTCGCATAATTTTTACATTCTTACCCATTACGGAAGCAGCGAAATCTCTTGGACAAAATTGACCAAATTATTCGCAGTACATTATAATCCCTTTTAAATGTGGTTAACGCCTAGAAAGTGGCTTGCCCAGATCAAGATTGGCCCGTAAGCCTATATTGCCAGAAGCAACCGCTCTGAAAGTTGGTACGATATTATCTTATTAATATGTCCACCAACACTTCTGAGCTTGCCCGCCTGCTGGGTGTGGGTGAGTGGGAGTAGGCCTGGCTTACGGCGCTACTGTCACCCAACATAGGCACCACCTTCCGTATTGCATCGCTGCCAATGCGGTGAAGAAGTCGACTGCCTCGGTCACTAAGATAAGCCAACTGCAGTAAGAGCGCAAGCCGGATAGCATGGCACGCCAGTATCAATGACATCATCCGTCGTGCTCTTGTCACCGCTGAGTTGCCAATTATTTTAGAACCCAAAGGCTTGGCACGCGACGATGCGAAAAAACCAGAGAATGATAGTAATGCCTTGGAAGGTAGGTAGGCCTTTGTTGTGGGATGCAACATATGTCGACACCTTTGCGCCATCCCATCTTCTTAGAACGGCGATCTGTGTTGGGGCAGCTGCTGCAGATGTAGAAAACCTCAAACGGCGTAAGTACTCCAATTTTAGTGGCACTTATTTGTTCGAGCCGTTCGGGGTTGAAACACAAGCAGCCGTGTTAGGGGCATCGTTTTTCGGGATATCGCCAAGGGGTTGGTCGACTCTCCACGTGACCAGAGGGCTGGCCTGTTTTTATTTGGTCAAAGGAACTTCCAGCAAAAGGCTGAGAGAACTTTTTCAGTTGGTGGCGATAGACCGGTGGCCCGTTCTACTAAACTGGTCGAGTGCTAAGCAGTTGGTCATTTGTGGTCAAAGAATCAGCATACATCAGAACACAACGTGGAGATGCTGATGCTACCAGCCTTGTGGGCACTTTTCCTGTTGACAGCGATGTAGACGATGTTTTTTGAGGCCCCATGATTATTTCCCTTCTTTTTTAAAATATTTGTACGTTTTTTTACCTTTTATGTGCTGCTGTTTATGTGCAACCATCCGTAAACAATGTGTATAATTTCCGTTTACGTCTGGTTCACACGGTTCGATTATCGCCTCAAATCGCGCTTGGACATGGATATGCGGACACCGGACACAAAGTTACCCCGGATTTTTAAATGCCCTATGGTTCATTATTCCCTCCCAACTACCCCCTTTTTTACATTTGCACGTAATGTTATTATTAGTTTTAATATTATTATGTTGTTACATTCGCGATGTAACTACTATTAGTCCAAGTCACTATCGAGTCTTGTTTTCAGAATTTTTTTAGTTTTTATTTTTATAAATCGGGTATTCTACCAAAACAAAATCATTTCGCTTCGAGAAAACAATCATTTAAACAGCGTGTATGTATATAATTTCTTTGTGTATAAAGTCTATTTCATTATATATGTATTGTATTCGGTCGATTTTTAGTGCGGCCAGAAATCGGCGCAGGGGGTGCGGGAGAAATCAATGCGGTTCGACCTGAAACTCTAATAACACACTATAATCCATCCAAAGGTTGTCTTTAAAAGATCACTTTTAGCGATATGACCCCCCTTGTGTCACCCTTTGTAAAAATCTACATTTATTTATATCTGTAATTTTTAAAATACATAATAAAGAGTATTATATCACATTCTAATAGCCTTTCGTAACCGTAATGTATTGTTTGCCCCTACTTAAACAAAATTACCTATATTTTAGTTTTTTATGAACTATTATATTGTTTAACAGCTTAAAATATCATATGTTATGGCAAATGTCGTAAGTTATACATTTATAACTCTACGAATTTATAACTAAGATAAGATAAGATTTTAATCTATAACTGTTTATTTTCCCGAATAAATAAAATAAAACCACAAATAAGACGACAAAGTAAAAGAATAATATAGAACTTACGATTTGTTTTTTGTACAGGGCCTCTTGAGATGTCCTCGACTGTATGCTCACACAAGCACTGACAGAATGCCGGTCGCCGCCGGTACAAATACTAAGTTACAAACATGTCAAAACCAACAAAATTGTGCTAAAAAGCAAGTCATTCATTGATAAAAAAAACCGCCGCGTCATCGCTATTGTCATGAACTCATGATTCATAACATAGTTACCTCTCAGACGTGAATCTTATAATTTAAGGAGTTTGCATGTGAAAACTGCTTAGAGATCATGATAATAAAGATTATATAAAACGTTTTCGTATGTGTATATCGACGAAGTACTCTCTGCTTTTGGATTAACAAAGAATTTTCGAGATTTTTGCGTATGCTGGATGTTTTACCTTAGTTACTCCTGACATTATCATACTTTTAACTTTATTTTCATTTAATGTGAGTAATGTGTTAACAGTGGCATTTTACCTATTATTAGTATTGGAACCTACCTACCTACCTATTATTAGTATTCTGTAACGGAAGATGTGTTAAAGAAACTTAGTACTAGTAGCAAATCAATAATCATATGTGGAGATTTTAATATTAATTTACTAGAAAATAACTCGAATACTGTCAGGTTATTAAGTCTTTTTGGGTCATTTGATTTGTCCAATGTTTTTATGGAACCAACCCGAGTAACTGCTTCCTCTGCCACTTGTATAGATAATATTTTTTGTAATTGTGAATACTTACATAAAGATATCTTAAATAAGTTGCCATCTGACCACAGTGGACAAACTATAACATTTTGTTACAACAAATTCAAATAAGATTTAGGCCAATTACATGTACAAATTTAAACAAATTCAAAAAGTCTTTGGCCAGTAATTTATGTGTTCAGAATTTGAATAATATATCTGACCCAAGTGAGTTCTACACCGAGTTCTTTTTACTATTAAATAAGCAATTTAATGACTCTTTTCCACTAAGAACTAAAAGTATTTTCACAAAGTTTTTATTTAGCGATTGGGCGACTCCAGGTATGCGCAAAAGCAGGGCAAAACTTTTTGAACTTTATGGCCTCAAGCAACATATGAATCATACATACTTTCATCAGTATGTTGCAAAATATTCTAAAACTTTTAAAAGTGTGTGCAAAATAGCTAAAGCTCTTTATATTAGCAATAAAATAAAATCAGCTGATGATAAAATAAAAACTACCTGGCAAATAATAAATAATGAAACAGGTAGGAAAAAGCAGCGTAATACTGAGTATAATTTAGAGACTGCACATGGCCGCATCAACTCAGATATAGAAATAGCTCAGGAATTTGAAAACTTTTTTGCTAATATTCCACTCAAAACTACTGCATCATTAAATTCCTCAGCCGCGCTTTCTGCTGCCTTACTTAGAAAAAATGTAAAGGCATGCCCTTTAGAATTTACATTTCAGCATACAAACCCCCAGGCTGTTATAAAAGCTTTTAAAGATCTTAAAATCAAATCAACAGAAGATCTCTGGGGAATGTCTGTAAAAGTCTGTAGTTCTATTATAGACACCATTGCGCCCTATTTAGCTTACATATTTAATACCAGTGTGGACCAAGGAGTCTTTCCGGATCTTATGAAACACAGTAAAGTAGTGCCATTGTTCAAATCCGGTGATAGTAAAGAACCCAACAATTATAGGCCCGTTTCAATTCTGCCAGTTCTCAGTAAAGTGTTTGAAAAGTTGATGCTCAATCAAATGTTACGTCACTTTAATAAAAATTCCATCTTGCATGACCAACAGTTCGGTTTCACCAAAGGGCGTTGTACTACTGACGCTGGTGTCACCCTAATAAAGAACATTTTTAGCGCCTGGGAAGAAGCACAAGATGCCATTGGAATCTTTTGCGATCTCTCTAAGGCGTTCGATTGCGTAGAACATGAGACGCTTCTGCTGAAACTAGAGCACTATGGGATTAGAAATACAGCCCTTGATTTACTTAGATCATACCTGAAAGATAGAAAGGTTAAAGTTCAAGTAAATGGTGTGAACTCGCTGGGGTCGGAAATGACAATGGGCGTTCCTCAAGGTTCGATATTGGGTCCATTCCTCTTTTTAGTTTACATTAACGATTTACCCCAATTACTTCAAAATCAACCGAAGATGGTGTTATTTGCAGATGACACATCATTAATCTTTAAAATTGATAGACGCTCTCAAAATCTTGACGACGTGAATAACTCTATTCTTCAGGTCCAAGATTGGTTTACGGTAAATAATTTGGTACTAAATGAAAAAAAAACCAAATGCATTAGATTTACATTACCTAATGTGAAAAGTAGCGATTGTGACATCATATTGAACGGAGAGAAGCTGGAATTTATTAAGCAGACGGTTTTCCTGGGAATCACGCTAGACGACAAGTTGCAATGGGGTCCCCACATAACAACTCTTGCGGGACGGCTTAGTTCGGCCGCTTATCCTGTTAGAAAGATAAGGCAGATGACAGACGTAGAAACCGCGCGTTTGGTCTATTTTAGTTACTTCCACAGCATAATGTCGTATGGCATTTTACTGTGGGGTCGGGCTGCTGACATTGAATCCATTTTTATTTTGCAAAAGCGAGCGATCAGAGCCATTTACAATCTTCGTCGTCGCGAATCGCTTAGGGAACTATTTAAAAGGATTAATATTATGACGGTTCCTTGCCAATTCATTTATGAAAATATTATGTATGTAAGAAAAAATAGACATCTTTTTAACAAAATAAGTGATAGGCATAACTTTAATACTAGAAATAAAGACAAAATAGTTCAACCATTTTTCAGATTGTCCAAAGTACATACATCTTTTATGGGGTTCTGTGTTAAATGTTACAACAAAATACTTTGTGACATACTGAAATTAAATGAAAGAAAATTTAAAACACATATTAAAAGTACACTTTGTAAACAAGCTTATTACAAATTAGAGGATTATATCAAGGATAAGGATGCTTGGAAACATGCTGGTCCTGCTCCACAGGACAATATAGTGTCTAGACAAAATCAAACTGGTTGCTAAGTAAATTAGGTAATAATTTATAATTTGTACCATATTATTTTATTATATTGGAATAACATCTCACACATTGATTAATTTATTATTGTTAACTTTTAGAATGTTTGTAAATATGTGAGCACCATGTACTTATGACATACCTAATTAAGTTTATTTTTCACTGCTACATGCGTTCTTCTTTTCACCATTTTGGTGTATTGTTTTTATTCTGGGTGCATCGTCTTCACATATTATAATACATGTATACAAAACATTGTGAAACATTTTAAAAGAGTAACGGTGGAGTTTCTTGCCCATTCTTCTCCACACGAAACTACCTTTTGGAAGGGGCGACTAGAATCAATTCTATTTCTTGTTAATTTTTGACGTTCAAAAGTACCTTTCTTGGGCCTATTTGAAATAAATGTTTTGACTTTGACTTTGACTTTGACTTTGAACGACGCGACGGCTAGACAGAAATTTTTTTTGGAGTAAAATATGATGTTTTTTTAATCAATATTTTTTTATTGGTTAATTTTAGATCAGTTTTTTTTTTATTATTATAACTTAAAATATAGTTATTTGTTATGCAAGGCTGGAAAGTTGATTTTTGGCGCGAGTACTTCTATTGAAACCTGAGTAAGCGAAGGATTCTAGGGTTGAACCATGAGCGAAGCGAGTGGTTCAAATATAGAATCCTGAGCGTAACGCAGGTTTCAAAGGTACGAGACGCAGAAAAGCTATGCTGCCGAGCGCAACACACAATTTTTCACCTCACTACAGCGAGGAAACTGCTAGGTGCAAGAAAACAGGTGTTGTTGAGTTTTATTTTGTTCGAGCGTCTCAGATACTTTGACTCATGTGAAGAAAATAACAGATACTTGGCAATGTATCTTATGAGTTACATAGAATATCTCCAAAATTAAATATCCTGTATTTTGTTCTATATCCTACTTGTCCTCTAAGGAGAATGAAAGAAAAAAACTAATTTAATACAAATAACTAACTAATTTAATTTAATACATATTTATTTTTACTAAGCAAAGGATTAAATAACATATTATATTAGTATTTATTTTATTTAAAAAATTTAACTTAAATTACTACACAATTGGGTATTTGACAGGGTAGTATTTTTATGGCATAATCAAATGTGACGTCACAGATTTTTTTAATCAAATGGAATACTTATTAACATTAATTCCAATTTTACAATTATATCCTCGCAAAATATTTAATTTCTGTACTGTGATGGAAGTTTTTAAGGTGAGCTGTATTATTTAATATTTTATTTTAGACCGTGTCATGCATTTTCAGTGGACTGGCAGTATAGACAATTATTAAATAGAAAGGTTCGAATTTTAAAAACTCTTTCCACGCTAGAGAGCAAAAATCGATTTTCGGCTCAGATTTCGAATGACAAACAGACTCTTTCCGAGCCTGTGAGGTGAAAAATAAATTTTTATTACAATTCCTTCACTAATTAATCGAAAACACTTCGAACTCGTTCCATCCGGGTGTCCTTGGACACCTCTCAAGTTTTTATAATTTAAGTTTTTGCTTTCGTTTTGTTTCGGTACTTTTAGTTAACAGCTTTATCAATGCCGTGAAGCTCTGTTATTGGCTTATGTGATAGTTGTCATCATCTCACTATCACTGAGCAGTGTATGCATACTGTGAGATGCTGTGACATTGACTCTATTGCATTGAGCTGCTTATTTATTTATTTAATACTTTAAGCACAGAAATGTACAGAGGCGGACTTAATGCCATAGGCATTTTCTACCAGTCAACCTTCAGGTGATGCAGAGATAAACAGTGGTAGGTGCAATGAGATGCTGCTGGTGCTGATGGTGCTTATTGATAGTGGTATGAACATTACTCATGTAAGTTATAAATAAGCTGTTGAGTTTTCAAATAAATAAATTGTAATAAAATCTCTCTGTTTTATTTTTGAACTAGCTTCTGCCCGCGGCATCGCCCGCGTGGATGACCGAAATTGCATGTTATTATACATTTAAACCTTTCTCTTGAATCACTCTATCTATTAAAAAAAACTGCATCATAATCCGTTGTGTAGTTTTAAAGATCTAAGCATACATACAGACATTAGGACATCGGAAGCGACTTTGCTTTATACTATGTAGTGAAGGCATGCGAGATGCCATAAAAAAACAGAGTTTCAAAATAACTTTGCTTTGCTTAAAAATAAGACCCGACATAGGTAGTTGTTGCTTGTCCATTTAATGACCTTACTTTATGTTGACGTGCTTTTGTAGGTGTGGTTATAAATGGCAGGTATGTACTACATAAAGTCATCAACTAGATAGATAGTAATGTTATCCGGAGCGAGGTGTGTCTCTATACAAACTTTGACTTAATTAGTGAAGTGCTCTGAGTGCGTAGATAGTTAGTCTAATATTGAATAGGGGTGTGTTCACATTGACATATTATAACGTCCATAAAGTACCACGCAAAAACTACAGAACGGGTCTGGATGTTTGGCACAGAGATAGGTTATAACCTGGATTAACACATAGGATACATTTTTATCTCGTTAGTACGTTCCCGTTCAGATATCCACACGGGCGAAGCCGCTGGTAGAAGGAAGTAATTTATTTATTTAAAAACATTTTATAGGCTTCGCAGGTCAACCCAAAACCTTTACAATATAGTTATATTTACTTGTTATACGCGTACCTACAGTTACAATTTGTTGTTAGCTTAGTTATGTGTTAATAATAACTATGGATACTATGTAATTACTAACTTTAATTGAATGCGGATAAGTCTTAACTTCACTTGTTCCAGCCTCAGATAATGACGGCAAAATAAGGACAGCTGTTATTGTTTAGGATGGTTGCAAATTATTGCTTTTTACATTCAGGTAACAGTGTGTGAAATGGATTCAGCTGCATCCAGTTAGACTCGAAGCCGACCCCAACATAGTTGGGAAAAGGCTAGGCAGATTTAATTGTGTGAGGTGGATATTAGCCGAAGAACTTTGTTCAGTTTGTCAGTGAACTGGTCCAAATTTTGAGTTAGTATGATTGTTTTGAGGAGCGTAAGAGCACGACGCGTGATTGCATTTCTTGCTGCACGGCACGGGTGCGGAGACCAGCCACATCCAGTAGTAGCGGTCCGACTTAGAGACAAATCGAAATTCATTACTTCACTCACTCAGTAAATTAAACAGAGGCCTTCTGGGTTGTCCGAAAGGGTTACCTACCGCTACCCCGGAACATAAAGGGCTAAGGAAGGAACATGGATGGGTTTTAGTCAGTAAAACTCTGACCCGCCTTTTCGCTTCACCGAGCGGGAGAAGTCATTGGATGATTTCCCAGCCTCAAAAAAAAAAGCCAGTAGATATCATAAAGGCATTTTGACGTTCAAAAGTGCCATTCTTGTGACTACTCTATTTGAAATAAATGGTTTGATTTTGACATTGAAGCAAACAACGTTATAATAAATTAAATTATTTATTTATTATTTATACAACGTGGATCTGGAATTACGACATTAAATTAAAACGAGCACAGTACTAGTCCATCGAAACATTTCAAATCACGAAGATTAGTAGTTAATGGAAATTTAAAAATTGCAATTTTCAAACAAAATAAATACCAGAATCAACTGCATAAAACGTAAACACGCTATAGCAACGAAAAGTCACTGACCTGTTGCGCGGCGTGGGTACTTTAGTCGGAAAACAACAAACCAGCGGCATAAACGCAGAAGGCTTTCAATGCCCTGCGGGTGATCTACAATAATGGGTTTAGAATGCTGATGGGGTTGCCGCGATACTGTAGTGCGTCGGGGATGTTTGCGGAGGCCAACACTGTCTGCTGCAGGGCTATTGTGCGCAAGAGAGTGGCCTCCCTGATGTGTCGTGTGCGGGGCAGCCCCAATGGCCTTCTAAACACCATAATAGAGAAGGTGGACTGTCCGATTGTGAGGCACTGGAATAAGGTGCATAGTTCTGGTGCTGTCTTATTTAATATCAAGTAAATTAATTCAATTAAATTATAGATAAATAAATTAATTAATTAATAAGTAGTTTGTAAGGTATATACATAGTTTTAAGCCGTACTGATATTTTTATAATTTTTATGATTTTATATGTTTTATTTTTATATGGAATTGAGTTTTAGCAATAATTTCTGTGTTTGTATTTGTATTTATCTGTCGTTATTTTATATGGGTCTCGCACCTGAAATAAATGATTATTATTATTATAAACTCACTAAGTTGCGCGTTTTTGATTAATAAAAGATCACTGATTAAATAAATAATCCCTTAATATCACATCAGAATCAGAATTTAAATCACCAATAGTACCTATCTATTTTTTTAAATTTTCAATGTGTCCCCCGATGTTCATTATGCACAAGCGACTTCGTCTTATTAAATTTTCACGGACTCTTCTTAACATGTTATAAGCATAATTAAACTAAAAAACGTATAAGCCTAACCTAAATCACAAAACTAGCTACCTATTAAATGCCTAATTAACTAACTAATATTACACTAACGCTTAACAATAAGTCACACTAACCTATGAACTAATCTAACTATCATAAATCGTCTTTAATCTCAATAACAACTAATACTTTTCATAAATTAACCACGACAGTGCGCGGCTGCGCGCGCGTCTTGTGATAAAAAAAGTAGGCGTGTGTCCTTCAAAGGGCACCGCTATGCACTGACTGACATAGTAACCGAGTCAAGGACTTTTTGCCGAAAAAAATCCGCTCGCACAAGTCGCACACACACTGGCAATTTTATGCACCACTAATGCATTATTTGCGGAAGTAATATTTCTTTTTCTTTCTAATTGCAGTATTTTGTGGGAGTGGACGGGGCGCGTCAGAGTGGAATAGTATGACACCTTTCTCTGTCTTTCAAGGATATTGAGACGTAGAGAATTGAATCGTACGTGTTTGCACAGGTTCTTGACCTTACAATGTTTATTTATTATTACGGACTCAGATCTACATCATGTTGTAAAGTATGAAAATGAAAAATAATTTCCTGTGGCTAAAGTATTCATTGGATTTGGTTGATTTTTTGTATACGGGTTAAGGACATGACATTCTTAACGTGGTTTAAAAAAATGTCGAATGACCTGCTCCACTTTGTATATCCTGTGATTCTCAGCAAATCCTTTCATTTGATACTAATATGCGGAAGTGCATAAAAATAACAAGTCCGTCACCTTGAGTGGTTCTACATATTTGATTTAGAATATTGTTACTTAGCTGAATATGCTTTGTCATTCAAATTAAACGTGTATTCAAAATTTCAGCTCAATCTTTTGAGGATAATTGCTTTAAAACTCAATTGCAAGATTTGACCCTAACAAACAACTTGCAATGTTAAATAAAACCTTGTAAAATAAAACAAACTCCACGTGTAGAAACTGAAATGTATTATGTATTTTAGGTATTTCTTTTATAAATAATAATGTGTTCTTATACATATTTTTGGTAACCAGAAACACTTAAAACATTATTATCATAAAAATAAACATATATTTTTTTAAATAACATTTATTTAAAAAACTAACAGTCTTAAAAATAATATAATTATAAATTCATTTTTTAATTTAATTCACAGAGCAACACTTACAAAATAAAACATTAATTTACAACACAACATACTAACGTCTGTAGGTAGTAGTATAAGTATTCGTTGTGAAAACACTGTCCCATATCAAAATAAGTTCTAACTTTAGTTCAAGCCCTAACTTTGGAGCCGATATTGCATTTGGAACTTTATTTTGTGTTATGTAAAGTTCTCAATACATAATTGGCCGCTTGGACTTTTTGCGTCAGCTTTGGATATCAGAACTTTTTGCCGGAATAAAGTTTGAAACTCAAAAACGGCTCGATGCTTTAGTCCTGATTCTATGGATACAACTTATTTTGTAATAAGGTCGACATAATTTAATATTTGGTTACAGGGGCTTTCTCAACGTAAGCCTTGATCTGAGGGACAGCGTACACGTTATCAATGACTCTCTGGAACGCAGGGTACTTCTTCTCGAGGTCCGGAATCCGCGTAATCATTTTCAAGTAGAGAATTGTACCCGTTAGAACAAAATCGGCCCATGTCAACTGTGAACAGAATATTTTTTATTATTTAAATGAGAGAGAATCAATATTCGTAAATCATTGGGAAACGAAAGACAATATTTTAGAATTTGGAAATATTTCAGTCAGTATTGAAGAAAAGGCGACAAGCCATTGGATAACCAATGAGAAAAAGATATGTCTATTCGTATTAGAGATAGAACTTAGAAGTGGTCATATTCTGCTTGCAGCTCCCTTGTATGGATCAGAATGTTTGACCACAAAAGCGATCACGCAAAGGCAATGATTGAATAAGTGGATATGAAAAAGATAGATGGCAATATATTGGTTACAGGAATGTATAGAATTATAAATGAGTTTTTATTAGTAGGAAATCTGAAAGTAGATCGCCTGCACTTGTCTGGTGAGAGACAAGTGCAGGATATAGTAAGTGCAAATGATCAAAGAGAAAAAGATTTAAGTTAAAAATGTGAGTAAACGTAAGAATAGAGGTGCAAAGACAAAATGGATGGAATGTCAGGAAGATGATATAGCTAGGAAGAAAGATATTGTAGTGACCTTTGCATTTCACTACGCTGGCTCCGTCTTGGGTAAAAAAGGCCAAGTGTGATATGAGTTTCCGCAATTTGGTGGTAGTCGATGTGTACAATTAAATATTAAGTGTCTAGTACCTTTCCAAGAGCAAGGTGACCGTTGTTCTCATCGATAATCTCACTAAGTTGCTTCAGGTACTCTGGGAACACGTTTTTGGCAGCATCAGCATACTTTTTTTCTTTCAAAGCCTCATCCGTTTCGTAGTATATATCTGAAGCTTCTGTTAAAATAAATAAAGTAGTAATTAGTATTGAGGAATTTAAAAACATGTAAAGGAAATGTATACATTTTGAATTTGGTACACGTTGAATTGACTATTTGAAACGGTCGAAAATATACTATGAAATAACATAGAAAATAACCGGTCGTCTTAAAAACTCCTATCACCGTACATAAATTAAATGTTATGGGAAGATATAATTGTCAAATTAACTTTAAAGCTAATGAGTATTCCAATTAATTCTAAAAATCTGTACGTGTCATTGTTATATTTCATCCAAATTACGTACAAATGCCGCGTTTTGACAATTCATAAAAAGTAAGGTTATTTCAATTACCCAATTGGGGAGAGACACGTCTGAAGAATGATGAAGCGAGCCGATCCAAAATTCAAATGGGAGAAGGTTATATAAAGAGAGAGATAATATAATGGTATAATTTAAGTATGAAGAGAAGATGAATCTTACTGAGTCGGAATTCGTTGAACAAGTCGATGTTCTGGTCAATCTCCAGGGCTTCCTCAAATGTGTCTCCTGCGAGCCCGACCCTGCGGGCGAGGTAGCGGGAGATGGCCATACTCTGTGCGTACCGCTTGCCGTCGATCTCTAGCATTGGCATGTATCCGAACTTGGTCTCTGAAAATAACATCATATCACTTCTTCTTCTTTTCGTGTGGTTAGTGACTAACCTGGTTGTCAAAGTTTCAATGCTGCCCATGGGCCTCTGACTTAGCATAACATACTGTTGAGAAATATCTCTCAGGCATGCCGGTTTCCTCATGATGTTTTCCTTCACCGATTTTTAAGCAAGTAATAATTATACAATACGCACATGAATCTGAAAAGTCAGAGGTGCGTGCCTTGGGTTCGAACTCGAGACCTAGGACTTGGCAGTCCGACGGTCATACCAGTAGGTTATCACTGCTTTTTATCATATCACTAGTTACCATCAAGGAAATAGTGAATAGTTTATCAATAAACTGATTTGATTATGATTAAATTCAATCACATAGATGGAATTGAGTATTTAGTTACCTTGTGTAATTAGCTGAACCAGTATCTAATCTAATGTGAGAAAACGCTCAAATTCGAGCATAATCATTCATCACTATTGATAACGTGTTTGTATATCGAGGATTATTAATCAAATGGGGAACAAGATTCAAGTACCTATCATTGTTTTTATTTATTATTAAAGTATATTTATTTTGGATAGTGACCATCTTTACACACCGAGACCCCTCCTTGTCTCGGAAAGCACGTTAAGCCGTTGGTCTCGGCTGTCATTTGTGCATCTTTGACAGTCGTTACGTGTCGTCAGAAGCCCGAAAATCGACAGCCTGTATTACCAAGGCGTATCGTATTACCCAGTTACTGGGTTGTGGTCGATATAAAATAATGGTAATCAACTGCATCCGGTTAGACTGGAAGCCGACCCCAACATAGTTTGGAAAAGGCTCGGCAGATATATAGATTTATTATGGATACGAAAGTGAATACCTGTTATTCTGGTCCAAACTTATCAAGAAAGGGGAGGTAAATAATTTTCCTCTGTAGAACTTCTGTAGCTTGAACTAAAGAGATCTAAACACGCTGTGTCATTAAATAGGTGATCACGAATGTTAAAAGCCGCTGCCCTATGACTAACCTTAGCAAACATAATCAACCTATAACTTTTCCACTGCTGGTACAGAGGCCAGCTCATCAAGTTACCACTATCTGTCAAATTTCTTTGATAGTATTTCAACTTTATTGCAAAGACATAAGGTTCATTTTAATTGAGAAAATTTTACAGTTAGGGATAGCTTGATGTGCTGGCGTCTGTACATAAACCTCCTCTCTGTGAGAAGGAATGGGCCATAACCCTTAACGTAATCCACTACGCGGGCCTAATGCGGGTTGGTCCCGGGCCAAACCCGAACCATAGATGATGATTATGCTGTTATTTAAGGGCAAACACACACGAGCGGCACGCGTCAACAATAAAGCCAACAGCCGCCAAAAACGTGTCACTCGTACACTTGTGTACAGTGATCGAATACACGAGCTTTAAGAGTACTAACTCGATTTAAAATCCGCCCACTCAGTGTAGTAATCGACGCGGTAGTCCTCAAAGTCAATGCCTCCATAAACCATTAGAAGCCGGGACTGCTCGCCGAGAGCCTTCGACTTGAAGTAGTAGAACACGGGCTTCGATGCCGACATGATTCTGAAAAAAAAAGTTTTAGTCTATGTTATTTTATTAGCAACACAAACGGGTGTTAAAACTGAAAACTGTCAAGTGTAGGTATTTCATTTTACATTATTAATTTATTTTAAAATCAATTCGTTGAATAATTACTTATCAAATTTTAATTAATTTATTAAATAATTCATTCATAAATATTACTATTTTATCTTAATATCAAAAATGCGAAAGTTTGGATAGTTATTTATCCTCGTAAAACGGCTGAACAGATTTGGATGGGGCACACAGTTACCTATTACCTGGATTAACACACACTCTTTATCTCGGGAGAACCTATGTTCCAATGAGATTTAATTTCCGAATAAAAGGCTAGAGGACTATATTTGAAAAAGATAATTAAATACCAAATAGTAAAATGCAACATAGCAGTGTTTGTTTACCTTTCTTCTGTGTTTATAGACAAAAAATAAGAAGACTAAAAAACAAAATATTATACAACTTACGATTTGTTTTGTTTTTTAAAGAGACTTCCACAGGTGTTCTCAACTGTATGCTCACACAAGTACTGACGGAATGCCGGACGCCGGCCGATACATATACTAAATTACGAACTGGCCGAAACCAATATAGTTACGATAAAATGCAAGTCATCTATATGTAGATAAAAAAATCGATGATTCGACATCACAACACAAGAAAATCATGATTACTGACATATGTAGTTTCCGCAGACGCAGACCTACGTGAATAATTTATTATATGTAGTTGTCATCATTTATTTCTTAAAAGTGTCCTTGGTAGGTACCTAATAGCCACTAATATGTAAGCTGGTAGTCACGACCCAAAAGGTGTAAAATACAAAATGACAACTGATGTTATAAGGTGGTATTTGATGGCTGTTTTTTTTTGCATTTTTGAATAGAAACTATAGTCATTATCTGCCTAGCCTTTTTCCCAAATATGTTGGGGCCGGCTTCCAGTCTAACCGGATGCAGCTGAGTACCAGTAGTATTAACATGGAGCGACTGCCTATCTGACCCCCACAACCCAGTAACTGGGCAATACGATACCCCCTTGGTAAGCCTGACTGTCAGATTTTTCGGGCTTCTGACGACTCGTAACGACTGTCAAAGATGCACAAATGACAGCCGGGACCAACGGCTTAACGTGCGTTCCAAGGCACGGAGGAGTCTCGTTATGTAAAGATGGTCACCAATCCACGGCCAGCGTAGCTTAACCTGATGGATCGACCTGTGCGGCTGTTAGTTCTTAGCTACGAGTTCCTGAATAGAAATGATAATAAATCTTCAAATTCAAGAGTACGTAACTACTTGCTCTTATTTTAAAATTTACTAATTTCGTTTTTTTCTTTTTGAGTGCACTTACTTAAAAAAAAAAACTTTATATAACATAAAGTTATATAAAGTTTTTTTTTTAAGTAAGTTTAACCGTACCTATGTAACGTGTTTATCTACAGGTTGAAATTGAAATCATGGCCAATATTTTAAGGTGGTATTGTACTCATCATTATGAACTACTTTTACTATGGTAAAAATTTAAATCGCGAAAAAATCAATTCCACCTTTCTAAAAACTTATGAAAAGTGAGGTAACGTTAACAACGCATTTAACTCTATCAACAGGGACACATTGTTAGGTTCAAAAAGGAACTAGGTACCCGAAATGCAATTCCAATTTCCATTTTTTTGGTTTTGTGTTTCCAATTTGTAAACACAAAATCTACATGTTGGCTTCTAATATACATAATAATTATACTATAAGGACAAATCTGCGGCAGGATGTCAATAAGGTGATCCTCTCCGGCCAGTCATTCTCAGCTTGGCTATTCCTCAATTATCCAGAGCTAATCTATACTAATATTATAAAGAGGTAAAATTTGTAAGTTTGTATGTAGGGGGTAATCTCCGGAACAAATGATCCAATTTCAAAAATTTTTTCACTGATATAAATCTACATTATCCCTGAGTGCTATAGGCTATATATAAATTATATTTATATCAGACATATTAGCCGAGCTATCGCAATTTTCGTCTAGCAAGTCGGAAAGATATACCTCCGAAAACAGAATTATTTGCATGCGCTGCCTAAACAGTTACAGTATAATAATATCGCAATTTTCCGCGGACGAAGTCGCGGGCAGAAGCTAGTTATTTATATAATTAGATTTATATTTATTTATTATTATATTTACAGTTTGTATATGTGTATTCGTAATTAAATAAATATTTACACTTAACTACCTATTGCACCTACCTATTGCACCTACCACACAAAGTAATGACACTGACAGCTCTTAAACGTAGTTAATGCGCTGATCAAGTTCAGTTTTATTGGTGAAATCTGCCCTAAATATGTAACTTTATTTTAATTGTTCTGTTACTGGCAAAAATTAAACGAACAAAGTTCATGACATGGCATATTATTATAACGTTTTAAAACTATAATTCGCTAGGTAATGAGATGACGTACTCAATTTGCTGCCGTTACAGCATTATACATTAAATTGAGGTAGGTATCTTAGTAGAGCCCAGTGGGTTTTAAAGCCAACATATACAGGACAAAAAAAAAACTCAGATTTGGAATTTTTTTAAAAGGATATTCATTAACTTAAATTAGCCTTGAATGGGCTAATTTTAGTTAGGGTTCAACAACATGTGATGTGATTGACTGCCGGAACGCAGATCTACGCGACACATAATGGCTTTTTAATTGTGTTTGCATACGAAAGGTTAAAAAATTACCTTACCTTCTTGTATATTTTGTTTTGTTAAGTACCTACCTAGTTATAAGTAATATTGCTATTGTAAATGTGGTGCTGTTCCACAAACAATGGGACACTTAATCGTGTCCTGTGTGTCCTGCCGTATGCACGTTACAGGAACTGAGGGACGCTAGTGATGGCGCCAAACACGTAGCCGAATTCTGGGCCGAGTACAGACGCCAGCACATAAAGCTATCCCTAACTGTGAAATTTTCTCAATTAAAAATGAACCTTATGTCTTTGCAATAAAGTTGAAATACCATCAAAGAAATTTGACAGATTGTGGTAACTTGATGTGCTGGCCTCTGTACATTTAGATTGCCATCGACACGCCAAAAAGAAGAAGTTAATATTGCTCCTTTTTTATTTTTTTACTGTTTGTATTTCCTGTGAGTGTCCCAAATAAAATAATTTTCTTTCCTTCTTTTAAATATGTTGCAAATATAACAAAATTTCATTGATTTAAAGTAGGTACCCAAAGTGGTCATAATTTTGCTTTTGCTTCTAAATTAACGAATCCAATAGTTTTGATTTCGTTGATACTGACACTTTTGTGAATAACAGCAATTACACCTACTTGGATTTAATGAATAAAAGTTCAGTGGCAAATTGAGAACATCGTCGGAGTACCACAATGTCACTAAGCCAACAAAGTATTTGAAAAACCTCCTCACCTAGGCTACCTAACGAGCTACCAACATTTAACAAAGTGGCCGTCAATTGTTTAAAAGGTTTGCGTAGGATCACTTTAGGTATTATTTGTCCATACCTTAAGCTCACATCCAAAACTATTCAAATTTGTTTTCGGTGTTCTCTCATCGCCATGCCGCACATACTCAGGTATCAAGTTTTCCGCCGCGGGCGTCGGGAGCTGCGTGACGACGTCCGGCCACCGAAGGCACGGGCCTGCGGGCGGTGAGTAATGGGTAGCTAACCGTCCGAACAGGACCAGGCCCGTGCCAGACGGCGCGTAGGTACGTGTTCCACGCGCGTTCAAAGAGATATCAGCATTTGAAGGGGCCCGTTAGGGGCGAAGCCTGCCGGGTAAGCGGGACTGTCCGAAAGGGTTACCACTGCCCCGGGACATAAGGGGCTAAGGAAGGAACATGGATGGGTTTTAGTCAGTAAGAGTCTGACACTCCCTTCCCCTCCACCCAGAGCGGGAGAAGTCATTGGATGACTTCCCACCCTCAAAAAAAAACAAAGAAAAGGTATCAACTTTTCGCCCTGCATATGCTTGCTTTTGACCCTCTGGGCTCCTACCATTTGCTTATCAATAAACTGAATTCCACGATAAGAGATGTAGGTATTTTATTTAGTAGCGTGTCCAGTTTAGCACACAGTCGTAAACTCTAGACGTGAAACGTAATGTAATAAATTAGCTTTCCAATTTAAATAAAAACATAATTCAAAGTGAACCGTTAAATGTTAGCTAAATTAGACGAGAGATCAGCCGGTTTATTCTGTACAAATCAATCAATCTATCCAGCCTTTTCCCAACTATGTTGGGCTCGGCTTCCAGTCTAACCGGATGCAGCTAAATACCAGTATTTTACATGGAGCGACTGCCTATCTGACCTCTACGACCCAGTCAGTAACTTATTCTGTACAAATCTCTCCTTGAAAACTTAGGTAAAGTGAACTTGAAGTGAACTGTCTTTCCACTGATGTTAAGACAGGTTCATTATTCAGAAGCCATTTTCTCGTAAAATAACTATTTCAACTTTAAGATACGAAATGTTCAGTAAAGGCATGGATTCAAAAATGCAATGTGTGTGACAACTAACTTCACCCGAGTGTTCACCATGATTTTTCACAGTATAAATCGGCAACTCTGCGCCTGCCATTAAAAGTGAATCAATTTGATGAACTATGTAATATTGCCATTATGAAACTTAGCTCCAGTTATAGTTCCTACCAATCCTCAAAAAAAAAAAAAAACGTTCGTGACAGCTCACTACGGAATTGACGGACAGGCTCCACCCGATGTTGGTAGAGTTGAATGAAGTTCCATTTGAACTGGCTTGATGTCTTTCAGTCAACCTATTGCTGTTTTTTATGGTGTACATAGTTAAGAGCAGTCTATTTTTAAAGAGTAATAATAGGTCTTTACCTATGAAATTGCCGTTTTGTATGAAAAAATTTAAACGAATTTTTTTCATGTATTTTTCATTTGTATTAATCGAAGTAATCACCCATGCAATCAATGCATCTTTGCCAACGCAGTTTATTGATGCCCTTCTTACAGAAATCAGCTGGACGGGAGGGAACAAATTCTTCAAAGGCATTTTGTACTGCCTCTCGGGTATTGAATTTTTTTCCCGCCAAGAAGTTATCCAAATTCTGGAAAAAGTTGTAGTCTGTAGGCGCAAGGTCTGGTGAGTAGGGCGGATGACGGAGAGCTTCCAACCCCAGTTCTTGCAACTTGGAGACCGGCTGCTGTGCAGTATGAGGTCGCGCGTTGTCGTGCAGGAGATGTGCCAGCTTCTCCAACATTGTGTTCAGTTCTTCACAGTACACATCTGCAGTAATGCTCACCCCGTTAGATAAGAAGCTGCGATGAATCACACCGGCGCTAGACCACCAAACAGTGACCATCACTTTTCTAGGGGTAAGTTTTCGTTTAGGGCATTGTTTAGGTGCTGAACCAGGATCCAACCAACTTGCTGAGCGCTTGCGGTTATCAAACAGAATCCATTTTTCATCGCAGGTAACAATGCGGTTCAAAATTCCTTTATTTGTGTGTCTGTTGAGCAGTGCAAGGCACGTCTCGACGCGTACTTCGCGCTGGTGATCATTGAGTTTGTGGGGCACCCATTTGTCAAGCTTTTTTACCTTGCCAATTTGACGCAAATGGATCAATATTGTTTTGACGCTAACGTCGAAAGCTGCTGCTAATTCAGCCGTAGATTGTGTATCATCGGCTTCCACAATCGCCTTTAATTCGTCATTGTGACCAAAGTCTTCGGACGACCGCGAGGTTCATTTTTCAGGTCGAAATTTCCAGAACGAAAGCGAGCAAACCAATAACAGGTGGTGCGTTGGTTTGTAGTGTTAGCTCCGTAAACGTCGTTGAATTGCCACGACGGTACTCATATTCCATAATTACTCGAATTTTTAACGTATGATGACGAAAAAGATTGAAATGCGATGAAAATGTAACACTAATCAATAAACAAATGACTACTTTTGGAAAAAAACCACCATGTTTTTAAAATAAAATTAATTTGAAATTAGAATTCTTAGCCAAACAAAAATTATTTTGATTTGAAATAGCCAGTACTGCAGAACGGCAATTTCATAGGTAAAGACCTAATATATATATTTAACTAGCTGACTCGACAGACGTTGTCCTGTCTAAACCATGATACCTACCCTACCTACCTACCCTACCTACCTACCATACCTACCTACCCTACCTACCTACCTACCCTACCTACCTACCCTACCTACCTACCCTACCTACCTACCCTACCTACCTACCCTACCTACCTACCCTACCTACCTACCCTACCCTACCTACCTACCCTACCTACCTGCCTACCTACCTACCCTACCTACCTGCCTACCTACCTACCTACCCTACCTACCTACCTACCCTACCTACCTACCTACCTACCCTACCTACCTACCTACCCTACCTACCTACCTACCCTACCTACCTACCTACCCTACCTACCTACCTACCCTACCTACCTACCTACCCTACCTACCTACCTACCTACCTACCCTACCCCACTTTTTTCACCTTTTAAACCTTCCCTGGACTACGACAAACATTTAAACACCAAAATCAGCTAAATCGGCCTAGCCGTTCTCGAGTTTTAGCGAGACTAACAAACAGCATTTGATTTTTATAATATAGAAGAAGATTTGGTAAACTTAGTCTATGTCACAGAAGAGATAAAGAGATCTGTTCTGTGGTCTATGTCATCGATGAAAGAAGCTAACTGCAAAAGAATGTTAACTAATATTACAAGGAGGTAAAGACTGTGGTTTTATATATGTGTAAAGGTAAACTCTGGAAGGACTGTCGGTCTATTCTGTAAAATATCACTGTGAAATATTAAGTGAAGTAAACTGACTTACAAGTCTCAATGTTTTGTATGTTCTTATTCTTCAAAGCAGCTGCCATCTAATCTCTTCACCAGCCATGTTTGACTGGTAGAAAATGCCTAAGGCATTACCTAAGTCCGCCCTTGTACCTTTATTATAAATTATGCACAAAAAATAAATAAATAAACTTGAAGTGAGCAGTCATTCCTCGTGATGCTAACAATCGTCACTATTGACAGTTCACTTCATCTAAGTTTTCATGGTGACATGTTTACAGAATAGAACAACAGCTAGGATTTAAAAAAGTATTCCACTGATAGAAACCTACGCTATGATTTTGATTTGTTTTATTTGATTAAACCTTTTATAAATTACTTTATTACTGCCCAAGAGCTGAATAAAACAAATACTTAAACGAAAAAGAACTCTTATTTACTTTAACAATTTCTTAAATCTATAGTTACAGCATAATATCATATCTGATTCAATATAAAAAATAATTATTTCATGCGTGTTGTTAAATGTGCCGAAAATCTTACAAAAATAAAACATTTATTTACGTCATAAAATATAAATTATATAAATAGATGTTAAGTTTTTATTCTACAAAGTTGTTTATTAGTGCATTTGGTGTAAGTCCACACTATATTGATTATGTTGATTAGAATTTAGAAGTCGGTTGCTGGGGCGGCGTCGGCGTAAGCCTTGACCTTAGGAATGGAGTACACGTTGTCAATGACCTTCTGGAAAGCTGGGTACTTCTTGTCGATGTCAGGGAAACGCAGCATCTTCTTCAGGTAGTCGTACATACCAGCCAAGACGAAGTCGGCCCATGTCAACTAGAAACAATCACTTGTGTTAATTACAACATGAAACTTGGCAGAAACAAAGTCCTCACTGGCATATGTGCGGTGCCAGACTTCAGAATCAAAAGATAATAAGTTTGTTCAATCTGTGAAATTCTCGATGAACTAGAACATTTCAGAACATACACAATGCTGGAAGCTTTTACGTGCGGAAAATATTCTTAGACGACAATTCAAGATCATGACTGGTCCGTCCAAGAAAAACATCGACCCGCCCCGGCCTCGCTCAGGTGCAACGTAGATAAATACCTTCTATACCACGGGTGATGCCGCTGGCGAATGCTAGTTAAACTATACGTATAAACCTTCCTCTCACTATCTATTAATGAAAACCGCATTAAAATCTGTTGCGCACTTTAAAAGATCTACGCGCACAGATGGACAGATCCTTTCGCGCGAGTTTATTCCTTTAGAGAAGTCGTTCCTGCAACTTGTCATTTGCATTAACCTCAACCACAGTCACACTTAACCTACTTCTAGTCCTCATCGCCCCCTGTCGCCTTCCCGGTAGACAACCACCCTCATAAAACAGCATTATTTTAATATTGCACACAATATGGGAAAGAGATGCAGCTATACGGGAGCTATAGCTATCTCTTTCTCAAGTAATATTGAAATAATAACTTACTACTCTTTGCGGTGGCGGTTAGCTCCTAATAGACCGACAGCCGAAATTGTTTTCTCTCGATTGCTTTTGTAAAAATCATACCGTAAACACTTAGGTGAAGTTAGCGTAAGTGAGTTGTCGTTATACCTAATGCTATTGTTAATGTATTTACACTATTGTTAATGTATTTACACTATTGTTAATGTATTTACACTATTGTTATTGTATTTACACTATTGCCAGCTCACTTTAAACTCACTTCACCTACGTTTTCACAGTGAGATATTTACAGAATAGCACAACTTTTTTTTTTAGGCTGGTAATTCATCCAATGACTTCTCCCGCTCTGGGTGGAGCGGAAGGGAGTGTCAGACTTTTACTTAAACCCATCCATGTTCCTTCCGTAGCCCTTTATGTTCCAGGGTAGCGGTAACCCTTTCGGACAGTCCCGCTTACCCAGAATAGCACTACTGACATCCACACGCGTGCGTGTCAAACCGCGGTACAAAAGCTAGCTTGTCCAATACCTTTCCGAGAGCGACGTAGCCATTGTTCTTTTCGATGATAGCACTAATTCTCTGCAGGAAGTCAGGGTACACATTCTTGACGAAGTCTTGGTATTTCTTTTCTTTCACCTCCTCATCGGGCTCGTAGTCAACGGCAGCCGCCTCTGTAAGTACAGACAAAGCATTTAAAAATACATTCGAGTTTAAAATTATGAGCTTTGTCAATAAACTTTGCTTAACACATTGACTGCTGGAACGCAGATCTACGTGAGACACAATGGCGTTTTAATCGTGTCTGTAAATTCTCCGAAAGGTTCAAGTTAGAGTTTCGTTTATTTGTGGAAAGTATGTTTAAAACAGTTGGTAATAATTACTTAATTCTAAGCAACGTTTATGAATAAAGTGGCTAATGTGTAAAATGATGTAGTCTCTGTCTTCAGTGCTAGGTAAGGTCAAACTTTGAATCAAACCTACTTGCCTGAGGACGTTGTATGCACGCGATGGCTAAGTGCAAAAAAGTTTGCACGTATAAGTACTATCTACGAATTCTAATGCCAAGATACCGGTTTGTAAATACTTATTATCGTTGCTGAAGCTACTACGTCTGGTGCCAAAGAAATATTACTCCAATGTTATCTAATGTTTCTACAGGGTGTAACCGAAAGGGTATATACATTTACATACAAAAGCAACAGCAGTTCTATACATTTTTGGTCACGTGACTCGTAGAAATGTAGGAAACAGCTGATAATTTTTTGCGATTTCGGAGTTCGTCCCATAGTAAAAGTTGATCAGTTTCGTGGTCTGTAGCATATACTTTTGTATGTATGTACTTACCCTTTCGGTTACACTGAGTATTGTAGTCTTCAGATTCTGTTCATTTCATTATCAGAGTCTTCGTGCCTTTAAGATTTATCCGCCAATGCGATATTGAACCTATTAAATTACGGCAGGCACGGCGTGCTGCGCTGGCGTTGCTGCTGTGGCTGCGGAGATCCTCAAGCGGCGAAAATATAATAACCTTAGGTCATAATCATCATCTGCCTAGCCTTTTCCCAACTATGTTGGGGTCGGCTTCCAGTCTAACCGGATGCAGCTGAATACCAGTATTTTACATGGAGCGACTGCCTATCTGACCTCCACAACCCAGTAACTGGGCAATACGATACCCCTTGGCAAGACTGGCTGTCAGATTTTCGGGCTTCTGACGATCCGTAACGACTGTCAGAGATGCATGACAGCCGGGACCAACGGCTTAACGTGCTTTCCGAGGTACGGAGGAGTCTCGATATCTAAAGATGGCCACCCATCCATAGACCAACCCCGGCAAGCGTAGCTTAACCTGAAGGATCAATCCATGCGGCGGTAATTACTAAGCCACGAGCTCCACGTTTATGAATAAAGGGGCTAATGTGCGAAATGCTGTAGTCTCTGTCTTCAGTGCTAGGTAAAGGTTAAACTTTGCATCAAACCTGGTCCTATAGTAAAAGTTGTTCAGTTTGTTGGTCTGTAGCATATACTTTTGTATGTATGTATCCTTTCGGTTACACTCATTTCCATTATCCGAGTCCTAGTCCTCGCGCATTTAAAAATTTTCCGCCAATGCAGTATTGAACCAATTCAAAACCTCAAGCGGCGAAAATACAATAACCGTATCTGTAATTATATTTTCGAGCCGTTTGGGGTTGAAACCCTCGGGCCGTGGGGTCCAAGTGCTCATAGTTTGTTTAAAGAAATCTCTAAACAGGTAGTTGAACCTTCCCGAGACCCAAAGGCTGGCTTTTTCCTTGGCCAGAGGCTTAGCATTGCCATACAACGTGACAATGCCGCTAGTCTCTTGGGTAAGTCGACAGCGATGCGTAGGAATTTTTCGACGCCATATTTTAGTTAGTTATTAGTTTAATTCAATTACTACGTTGATATTACTATGAATTTTATTATAGTATAGAAATTAATGTTATAGTGAAAGTAATACTTACTCTGACGGAGGTCGGTGAGTAGGTCGACGTTCTGGTCGATCTCCAGGGCATCCTCAGGAGTGTCTCCGACCAGCCCGTACTTGCGGCCGAGGTACCGGGAGATGGCCAGGCTCTGCGCGTACTGCTTGCCGTCGATCTCTAAGATTGGCATCTGACCAAATACGGTCTCTGAAAATAAAGAGCGTAGATTTAGGTAACCTAACCATTTCATACTGTATCCCAGCCAAGAGCCGTGGGGCTGATAATCTCTCGCGGTTAACCGTTCAAATGTTCGCCTACTAGAACTCGTATGCATGTTAGAACACAACGGTTTTAACTATTATATTTATTGTATTTTCAATGCATTTTACTTATCGACATTTGAGAGATTAAAGCACAGTATAATAAGGTAAGCAGTATGATGTATTCATACAAAATCGCCGAAAGGACTTAATTGTTCTGTAGTTAAAAGCAGGCTCGCCCCCTCCTCCCAATTACATTGTAAAGTACAAAACAACTGGTAAAATATTTCTCTTTTAGGGGATCAGGCGCATAATGCTAGTTTTTCACGTGTAGACTAGATGTTGACGTAGAAGCGACGTTACTGCACCACCTAATACTCATACACACAAGCGCCATGTTGTCGACTCATGTGTGTACTAGCCCTTATGCTTTATTATCTATAGCCGGCGGCGAATCAAACATAATCATCTGCCTAGCCTTCTCCAAACTATTTTGGGTTCCGTATCGCTTCCTGATTCAGTTGAATACCAGTATTAGTATCGAAGCAAACATTTACAGGAATATGGGGCGTTTAGCGTCACAACCACCATGTGTCGATACTTTAATAAAATAAATAATCGATACTTTAGTAAATCGAACTAAACCTTGAAGAACGATCGATCCATTCGACAATAGCCCTCTTTTCATTTAATAATTCATTCCTACGTAGGTAATAAATTATTCAACTTAAGAAGGCCGTCTTTCTTTTTTCTTTCCATCTTTATTTATTCAATTTATGTGAACCTGTTATTATGTTAACAGCTGTTATTCAGTTGATAGGCGCTACTTTGTCAACAAACATGTGAATTGGATATCTAATCAGTCATACACGAGTATACACGACAATTCTATCAATAGCACAAACATTCGTAAAAACATACAAAAACCGCGGCCAAGGTCGACGTCAGCCGAAACGAGAAACATCAAACATGTTGTTGATAATATGCATGATACAGTCAACATTTTTAGCGAACGCGGCAGCGGGAGCGATTTGATGCGAGACTGAACTAATGCTAGGAAATGCTGGCTGACAATAATATGCTAATTTATTACTTGGATGTAATACAATAAGCAGCATTTACGCTAAGGAACTAAGATGTCGACCATATACAATGTGTTAGGTTAAACGAGAGACATACTTTCAGGGGAAACTATTCTCAAAAAAATGAACAACTTACACTATGGAACTATACCTGAAATCACGGAAAAAATATCAACTGTTCAGTACATTTATGTTCGCATAATTCGTCAAAATGTATGATGGAACAGCTGATATTTTTTTCATATTTCAGAGTAAATATTTAATTATTTCTTGTTGTTTATTCAAAACAATATATTTAGTATCATTTAGCTTAGCTTATATATTTAGGTTTCAAATGTAAATATGATTAGATTAAAATTATATGAATTATGAATTGTGTTTCAGAGTTGGTCCCATGGACAAAGTTGTTGATTTTCATGAGTACTAAACAAACTGATAGCTTTTCCCTCGTTTAACCTAACACACTTTATAGCCCAAATAGGCATCGTCAACCTTGTAATTACTTACCACCTCACGTCGTATGTCATGTCATTAGCACGCTATAAAACAACAAAGTCTATTTGTATTAAGGCGTATTACACCATTGAAACTGAACGCGATAAGCACATACACGGGCTACACCACGTTTAAGGGCTGTCATTATTTTCTGTGGCAATATTGACACTTCAGGGAAACAAGGCTGATAGTGATTGGTATGTTATGTTTTCAAATCTTATATGAAGTGGAAAGGAATATAATTGGGTATTTGAAAGGGTAGTCAATAATGTTACTTTTTATAAATTGTCAAAACGCGGAATTTGTACGTGATTAGTATGAAATATTAGTATGAAATGGAATACTTATTAGCATTAAAAGCCATTTCAAAATTATATCTTCGTTGACTTCTGTGATGGAAGTTTTTGGAAGAGCGGTCTTTTTTCTATGTGATTTTCATATTTTATTTTTGACCGTTTCATATTATAGTCAATTGTTAATTCGGCCAACCAATATCAACTCAACAAAACTAAAAGATTACTTAATAGCAACTTGTTCCGACTTTCATAACCAAAGACAACTTATTTGCAAGTCACAAAACCGCTTCCGCGTAAGCTATGTGGCTTGGCCTTTAGTCTATGGCCTTGACGTAAATGACTGTGCAAATAACCGCGAAAAATAATCTAGGTACTATTGTAACCATTGAGGTTCAATTTGTAACACGAGTAACGACACAATTGGGTCCACCCAGTCACCCAGATGATTGCAATGAACGACCAGTGACTACCCACAATGGTATCATTGTACTTTATTCAAACTTAGAACTAACTGTGCTGTTACGCTGTTACAAGATGGCTGACCCAATCTGTCATTCACTCTATGACTTGGTAACTGCTATGAATGCCAACAGCAAAGATATTCGAAATACAAATTCATACTACTTCACACCTAATTCCACAGATAAATATGACATTGTTCAATGGTTAGGCTTGTTTTAAGGATGGTAAATCATCAAATGACTCCTCCTGCTCTGGGTGGAGTGGAAGGGAGTGTCAGACTTTTACTGCCTAAAACCCAGCCATGTTCCTTCCCGCCAGCTTTTTCCGGGGCTATGTATGGTTAGGCTAGGGTCAAAGTCTCGGTTTTATGTTGTTAAAATTCGTCAAAAATAAAATATGAAATCACATGGACGAGCGGTCGTCATAAAAACTTCCATCACCGTCCAGAAATTAAATATAATGCGAAGATATAATTGTTAAATTGCATTTAGGACTAATAAGTATTCCATTTGATTCTACAAATCTGTGACGTCACATTACTTTATTTCATACAAATCACGCGTTTTGACAGTTCATAAAAAGTAACGTTATTGACTACCCTTTCAAATACCCAATTGATAAATAAAAACCAAGACCAAACTGAATTTATCTGAGTGGAAGATTTATCCCCCCAACCCAATACATAATCTACTCAATGTCATACCTACATGATGGAGATCAAAAACTAGATAAGTACTGCCACAAACTTCATTATCTGCATAGCAACAAAAACCAGTCATCTGTATACTAATATAATAAAGCTGAAAAGATGTTTAAAATGTTTTGTTTGTACAGACGCCAGCACATCAAGCTATCCCAAACTGTCAAATATTCCCAATTTAACATGAACCTTATTCTGGTGCAATAAAGTTGAAAATCTATCAAATCATTTTGATAGATGGGCTGGCCTCTGTACCAGTCGAATTTGAAAAATATTTCTGCATTTGACAGCCCAAATTCTTGAGGAAGGTTGTAGAGTATTTAACATCACGCTATAAATATTACGAGCTGAGCAAAAACAAAAATCGGAAAGAACATTAAGCGCATTGGAAGTATACGTGCTAGCGGGCGATGCGATGTGACGCGGTGCGAAGCGCCGGAATTTAACGCGGACGTAGTCGGGGGCAGAAGCTAGTCTCTTTAAATACTGCGATAACAATCGTATAATGTGAGAGAGACGAACGAACGCTTATCTTGGATAACAACAGTAAAGCATACTGATAGTGGAACGGTCTTTCTTATTCTTATCTCATACAACGAGAACAGGCAAATAAAAGCATAATCTTTATGTGTTTATTTTATGTAATCATTGTTCAGTATTTTCAGTGGGGTCAAAATGTTACCCGTCATTACTTTTTTTATCTGCTTTAACCATTAATTATTGTATACGTACGTTATCCTAGATATTTTACAACAAAAAATATATGCAATAAAATACATTAATTGTCGCCATATTAAGTTTCATTCTAGGTTTAGTTAGGTTAGGATATTATATTTATGCATTTATAAATTTGGGTAAGTATAAGTTGTTATTTATGTACATTTCATTTTTATTCTGATTATATATATTATATGCTATCACAATAAAAAAACAAAAAAAAATAAGTACTTACACAATACTTTTGTAAATTATTCTAGATAAATTACAACAAAAAAAAATGTTAAAGCTGTTTTCCTTCATCCTTCTTTGGCCCTACAGTCATCAAAAATATATGAGTAGGTACCTGACTTCCTCTCTACACTATTTAAACACAGCACTCTCATAAATATATGCAAGCCATAGGTACAGACGCAAGCACATCAAGCTATCCTTAACTGTCAAATTTTCTCAATTAAAAATGAACCTTATGTCGTTGCAATAAAGTGGAAATACTATTAAAGAAATTTGACAGATTGTGGTAACTTGATGTGCTGGCCTCTGTACCTACGTGATCAGAATATTTCACAAGAATCGGCACTAGGCTTGCAAGTAATGCATTTAAGCGGGATTGTCCAAAAGATTTATCGCTACGCCGGAACATAAAGGGCTACAGAAGGAACATGGATAGGTTTTAGTCAGTAAGAGTCTGACACTCCCTTCCGCTCCACCCAGAGCGGGAGCAGTCATTGGATGATTTCCCACCCTCTCCAAAAAATATAAAGGGTTGCATGCATTAGGATTAGGACACCGCTCATGGAACCATCATCTGCCTAGCTTTTTCCCAACTATGTTGGGGTCGGCTTCCAGTCTAACCGGATGCAGCTGAATGCCAGTATTTAACAAGGAGCGACTGCCTATCTGACCTCTACAACCCAGTAACTGGGCAACACGATACCCCTTGGTAAGACTGGCTGTCAGATTTTGGACCGCTCATGGAACCACGAATATAAAATACAAATGAGGTTAAAATATCTAAGATAAATATCTCCTCTGTCTCTCTCTGAATCCTAAACCACCAATATTTAATTACCAAAAACCTTCCTTCTACAAATTACTTACACTCTTCCTCATCACATCCAGTTTATATCCTGAACACGGAATTTGAATTGTATGAGAGATGGCCCAGCCTGTCTCCATTAGATCATCGGGGAAAAAAACTGGAATGAAGACCTCATTCAACTTAAGACTGATACCAAAGACAAGACAAGACTACTTTCACTGACGATAAAGGTTGATTGATTAATCTAATCAATCGCTATCATCAGTAAGTGTACATTATTCTCGTACTAAAGGCCTTTCTATGCAACTGTGCTGATACCCTCAATGAACAAGTTATTAAGGAAAGAGATAACAAAAACCATCCCTGTCAGTTCGGCAACCAGCACTCATCCGATAACTTGAAGCAAGCATTGTTCTGGTAATTTAAGGATGTTGATACACTCTCACCTCACCACAATACTTGCTTGTGTTATCAGACCTACCAGCTTTCTTTACCCACACACATCACACGCCATTCATTTCTTCACTTACATGATCTTCTTCTTATCGTTGTCGTTAGTGACTAACCTGGTGTCAGAGTTTTTATGCCGCCCACATGGCCCTCTGACTTAACTTCACATGCTGTTGAGAAATACATATCTGATCTCTCAAGCATGCCGGTTTCCTCACGATGTTTTCCTTCACCGATTTTTAAGCAAGTGATATTTTTACAATACGCACATGCATCCGTAAAATCAGAGGTTCGAATCGAGACCTATGACTTGGCAGTCCGACGGTCACACCACTAGGCCATCATTGCTCATTTACATGATCTTAACTTGTTATGTATGAGTAACGTAGTCGGCAGTTGTCATTGCGATACAATTTATCCTTACTTCATTAATAATAAGATTCAGGTATAAAAATGTGGCCCTTTACACTTCGTACTTAACAACGATTTGCGACGTCTTCGCTGAGCAGCCGCGGCGTGTTCGCGACGCATTCGCTGCGCGCCCGCCCCGCTTTGAAGACGCTCGCAATCCGCTAGTATGATAAGGCCCTAAGGATTGACACTATTGGCAGCTCACATCACCTACATTTCCATGGTGAGATTTTTACAGAAAAGGACTTCAGAATAATAATAATAATAAATTTATTCATCAAAATATGAGTAGGTACAACGTTACATTTACAGAGAGCCACAAATTCAGCGGCGTCGCGCGTCGCTTGTATCTTGTGGCTCAGGAGTGCGAATTTACAAATAAGGTTACATTAGGTACAGTTTGAGGATGATATTGTATAATATTTTTAAGGATAAACAACGAGAGAGTAATAAAATAAAATGAAGAAGTCCATTAATACTGTCAGTTTAAGCTATCATCAAAATTAACACAAAATGATTAGCTAAATTACTTTCTAGCTATTGATACAATAAATACCTATAAGTTTAATTTCCATTAAAGATTTTTTTTCTGGTCCTATTTTAAATAATAATTGGAAATTTAGAAACTGGAGCGTTAATTAACATTTGTTGCTAACTTCACCTTTACCCCTAAACGCCCTATAAAAACTCCAGGCATATAAACTACTAGCTTCTGCCCGCGACTTCGTCCGCGGAAAATTGCGATATACTGTAACTGTTTAGGCAGCGCATGCAAATAATTCTGTTTTCGGAAGTATTTCTTTCCGACTTGCTAGACAAAAATTGCGATAGCTTGGCTAATATGCATGATATAAATATAATTTATAGCCTATAGCACTCAGGAATAATGTAGCATTGTATCAGTGAAAAAAATTTTGAAATTGGATCATTACTTCCGGAGATTACCCCCTACATACAAACTTACAAATTTTACCGCTTTATAATATTAGTATAGATTAATTCGTTCGGAACACTCTTTGACCGCGATACGGCTCGATTAAGCTCAGTAGTGCTATTCTGTAAAATAATAAGACCGTGAAAACGTAGGTGATCTTTAATACAGAATACAAATACAAATGATTTGGCATTAAATAAGCGTTATTTCAGACTACATTTGTTTGGGATAGAGTTTAGCATGGAGATGATGGAGATAAACGTTAACAAACCAGCCTGTCACTGATCGGAATATTGCAATAAAAAACATTTGAATTTTGCGGGCGAATGTTATGAAATTGGCAATTAAAGTACCTGGATTATCTATAGTAATGTGCATAAAACACAGTAATTAATAACGACAACAAATCTATAGTTTGAAGGTATTTGTGAAAGTAATTAAAGAACACCATCGAGACTCACAACTCACAACGCATGTTCCTGTCCATGCCGGCCTGATAGAAAACGAATACTTACAACTTCGATCAATAATACTACAACTACATACAAACTTTTTCTTTTTCTGTCAATATTTGTAGTCACATACTACAAACATTGACCCAGTAATTTGCAGGGGCGAGCCATGTTTTCTCTATTTGAGTACTATAGTCATCGTCTTATCACAAAGTGTAAGCTACGTGTAAGCACTAAAGTGTAAGATACGGTAGCCAAGATTATAAATTAAACATAGGAACACCATAAACTATACTAGTATTAAAAAGAGGTAATATTTTATGAGTTTGAATAGGTACATGATATAAGGGGTAATCTTCGGGACTACTCATTTGATTCCGGTAATTCTTTTACTAATAAGAAACTTTAAGTCGTAAATATTAGGTAGGTATATACTTACCTGATGAATAACTAATAGGTACCTATACGTTTTGTTGTTTACTCTCGCAATTTTATTTTTTTATATACAGTAGCGTTTAATAATTTAATGAATTTTGCTATCGCAGGCCGGGACAAACCACTTCGCAACGAATTGACAGGGGTGTCGAAAATATCCTGAATGGCTTCGCGAAAAGGATGGTACCGCTGTGTCTTTTTATTGCTCGACTTGGCGGGGGCACTGCCGTGCTCCCAGATACCTATCATGAAATATGGCGTAATTTTTGTTTGTCTGCCTTCGATATAAAATTTCAATAGATTATAATGCTTGTTTTTCTCTTTTGAGATAGTTAAGTGTTTTATCGTTACATTCAAGTAGGTATTTGGTGTCTTTAAATAATTTACTTACTTTACTTCAAGATTTTTAGTTTGATTAAATTGAAAAAAAAAACTTCCCCTCCTTCTTTGTTTTACAGATACTATTATTTACATATTTTTCAATTAAATATCCATGTGTCGGTTTTGTACATACGTTTTTGGTTTGCCACTGACTATGCTACCGGCCTACCTACTTCACGTAA
Source organism: Hyppa rectilinea (assembly GCA_951799385.1). Lineage (NCBI taxonomy): Eukaryota > Metazoa > Arthropoda > Insecta > Lepidoptera > Noctuidae > Hyppa > Hyppa rectilinea. The sequence goes on along the minus strand of OX637320.1, from coordinate 2,940,076 downwards.
CAAATTAGCTACAAAGCGCCTTTTCACCGCTGCCCGTCTCTGTTCCTTCGAATAATAGGGGTTTATTTACAAACGTTGCTTAAAGTTTAGTAATGATCAGTGAGTAGCCATACATTTTTGACGTTTAAAGACAAGCAACGTTTATAAATAAACACCTTCGATGATAAGGTACAAGAATACTCACTGGGCTTGAATGCAGGCCAGTCCTCAGGGGAAATGCGGCGGTCCTCGAACTCCTGGCCACCATACGCCAGCAGCAGGCGGGAAGACTCGCCCAGAGCCTTCACGGGGAAGTAGTAGAAGACAACTTTCGGCATGATTCTGAGAAAATTGACAGTATTTTTATATTTAATAACTAAGTATGGATGACTTATAGCTAAAAAAAAAACAAAATAAAAAATTGTGTACGTGACGTACTGACAGCAAGTTAAAAAAAAGTTATCAGTGATAGTTCACGACACCGAGGAGGAGGGTTTGGAAACTTTTCAATTGTTTTAACTATTAGGTAATCGAAAAACGTCAACTGTCGTCAGTGATTTAGGACAAGAGGAAGATAGGTCCCTATTTCTTTTATATCCTTTGTATAGAAATACTAGCTGACCCGGCAGACGTCGTCCTGCCTTACCTACCTACCTTTCCTACCTACCTTTCCTACCTACCCTACCTACCTACCCTACATACCCTACCTACCTTAAATAACCTCCCTACCCCACCTACCTACCCTATCTACCCTACCCCACCTACCTTACCTACCTACCCTATCTACCCTACCTACCCTATCTACCCTACATACCCTACCTATCTTAAATAACCTACCTACCCCACCTATCTTACCTACCTACCATACCTTACCTACCCTACCTACACGACCTACCCTACTTACCTAGGGGTATGAAAAATAGATAATAGCCGATTCTCAGACCTACTGAATATACATATAAAATTTCATAAAAATCGGTCAAGCCGTTTCGGAGGAGTACGGTAACTAACATTGTGACATGGAAATTTTATATAATAAGACAAGCTGAATGGTCGTTGTGATTTCCCACTAGCCAAAATGAAGAACTTCCGTACAAACTTTCATCCTCTTTTAACTTTGGAAAGGCTTTCCAAAATGCTCACTTTCGTTATAGGTTCAACTACTTTATTGAAATCTTATGCAAAATTTCAAAGCTTCTAGACCCAGCACTTGAGGCTGTGCGTCGACTCTGTCAGTGAATGAATTTGCGATTTTTATTAAGTAGTGATGCAGCTCTGCGGGAGTTTTAATCGAAATTCCAAAACTTCATCATCCAATTCATTAACGTGGAATATTGATGGAGGAACGTGTTATACAAAATATTAAAAAAAAATGTAGATACAGATTTTTGGTATGTTTCCTTTAGATATATACTAGCTGTCCCTGCGAACTTCGTTCCGCCTTATAATTTTTTTTTTTTTTTAATCTAAACCATCCTCAAAGCCACTGTAACACACACAACAAATTTCATTAAAATCGGTCCAGCCGTTTAGGAGGAGTTCAGTGACATACACACGCACAGAAGAGTTATATATATAAGATGTAAGAAGGTACAATTGCTAAATGTAGGTAATAAATATTTCTGGTGGTCATAGATTTTCTTCCATCAACAACCATCTTTTTTACATAGACATAGTCCGATGTTAAAAACGAAATAACGCCAGACTTTATTTTATTTTTTACCTGAAGTCGTTAGGACTAGTTCTTATTAGTAATTCTTTTCTAATTAGTAGTTCTTACTAGTTATTATTCTTGTAAGTAGCCGGAAACTTTACTTAATTACAGACACATAACACATTAAAAATCGTTTGTTTCACAAATTACATTGACACAAAAATTATCCCACGGACATTGCTGGCTCCAGTGAACTGACCAAATTATTCAAAACTGGTTCCGTCCAACAGACACGTCTGTGAATCTCTTATTAAGTAATAAGTAAATAGGTATTTGAGAGTAAACTCTCTAAGCCAATTTACCTATATTTATCGTAGAAAAATAGCCAATTACTAAATGTTCAAATAAATAGGTAATATTCAATTCAGAGACCCCAAATTACAGTTAGAAAAACCAATGAAACACTTTATATTTTTTGTAACTCACATGAAACGTAATAATAAATTTAAAAACGTTAAAATATCCTTGTTCAACTATCGATTCAATCATGTTTTTACGTTCAAAATAATGTTGGATACAAACAGCTATAAATAGGTAGGTACACTGCCGGCACTCATTCACCATACGAACGTGGTAAAAGAAAAATGAAAGCAAATAAGACAGATATTCTCCAAAAGAATGATTACATAAAGAATAGATAATGTGAAATAGTCTGGAAACAATTGTATAATAGACATAGCCGTCTTAAATTGAGCGTACTTACGATATAATTTAGATGCTAGCAGAGGAGTCGTCGAAGGGGCGTTCGCACGAATACTGACGCGTTGCCGGGTGCCGGCCGGCAGAAGTAGTCGCTGCCGTACAAAACAAACCACGACCAACGCTATGCGACCGAAATAGTTATTGGATTCGCATATATAAACCTTATAACAAAAGCGATAGGGTATACTTTGTGTTAGCAAAAATTACTCAAATGTTGGTTCAAACATGCCAATACTAAGCGATGTGCCAACATCAAGTTTTAAGTATGTAGGTACCTACTCATGATATTAACCTCTGTTGAGTCGCTTTCGATAAGACTTGCAATTTGAACAATAATTATGCCTAATTACTATTAGTTAATTACCTCTGTAATTGTCTCATTTAGAGATAGTACAGTCCAGGGTCAAGGCTATTATTCGTCATCCCAAACCAGTACCACCCGGTTTATACAAAAACAGAAAAAATATAATTATAGAAAACAATTGGTGAGTAGGTACCTACATATCATGATGAAATCCACTCGTTAATTCGAGTTTTCTACTACTAGACTCTTAAGACTTTTAGTAGCTACCTACGGTACAGGAATAGGTACTTACCGACACAAATAATGCTATTGTAGCTGTTGTGGTAGGTATCGCCAAAAAGCGCCAAAGCATGCTAATTTCGACTCGATGCTACCTATATTTCCGCCATATCGATATAATGCGTTCCTGTCAGTTGTACACGATAAGGAATCAAGTTTAAAATTCTTTTTTTTTGTTCATGGCATCTCGCAGTTCAACCATACGGTTGTTTACTGCGTAACCGGGCTTGCCTGTGGGTGCCACAATAAACTTGTAGCCTCCACCCAGGGCTTAATAAAACTAACTTACAAAGTAAGCGATTATACGCTAAGGGCACCCCCTGTGGGGTACGGACCTCGGCTTAGGGCGTTGCTGGGGTAAGACAGCAGGGGACAGGCTGGGTCGAATAAGCGAATAAGTTAACAAAGCACGTAACATGTACAGACGCCAGCACATCAAGCTATCCCTAACTGACAAATTTTCTCAGTTTTAAAAATGAACCTTATGACTTTGCAATAAAGTTTAAATACTATCAAAGAAATTTGACAGATTATGGTAACTTGATGTGCTGGCCTCTGTACCTACCTATTATTTATACCTAACAGACGGTCGATTCTATAAAAATCTCACCGTGATAACTAAGATGAAGTGACCTGTCGTTCTACCTTTTTCTAGGGATTGAAACTATAGACAACTCGCATCGCCGACGTTTACACGGTGGTATTTTCATAGAATAGCAGGTGTAACGTATTCTCTTATCGGCCGGAGTGTAGTTAGTAAGTCATGACGTTGGACGATGTAGTTAGTGTTGCGACTGAAAAGAATATAATTATTACCTTACTATGTTATAAGCATGACGTGTATTTCAGCTTTTATGTGCACCAACCTAGTCGAATTTATATGTATGTATAGTACAGAGGCCAGCACATCAAGTTACCACAATCTGTCAAATTTCTTTGATAGTATTTCAACTTTATAGCAAAGACATAAAGTTCATTTTTAATTGAGAAAATTTGACAGTTAGGGATAGCTTGATGTGCTGGCGGTCTGTACAAAGCAATTGAAAATCACTTGACCTCGTAAGACTTTATAATAGTAGTTGTCGAAAGCTACTTGAATCTGTCAAATTTCTTTGATAGATTTTCAACTTTATTGCAAAGGAATAAGATTCATATTCAATTGGGAATAATTATAACAGTTTAGTTTGGGATACCATAAGTTGCTGGCGTCCGTGCAAGCGGCTTTGGCAACCGCACATCATCAGTGCACTACAAAAACCACTCTTACTGCTGCGACATAAAGGCTGTCAATTTCAAATTGTTACCTCTCTTCGCTTGTAAGGTCAATGGAGGCTATTGCAACTATGGGGCTAAAGCAACTAATAGCGATATCTTCAATTCTCATGTTTTTTAAATACAATGCCATCTATGGGCCTGGAGAAAAGTCATAGTTTAACCTATAATAAACAGATGGCGTCAGAGGGATGAACACTGTTTGACCTACAGAGATTTTATGTTAGTCGCCATTTTGAACACGTGTTTGGTGACGAGCGTGTCATCAATTTTATACAAAAAAAAATACTTTTCGTGCATTTTAAACACGGTTTTATGCAGAAACGAAGAAAGTGTAAAGGTAAGTTCTCTAAACACTTACGTTTTTAATATTATATGTTATATTTCGTAAGATTATGTAGTAGTTACATTAGCCTCGTACTTATCTCTTTGCGGGGTTATTGCAACTAGTTTTTTTGGTTACAATAGCTCCTTCGTGCTTGTATAAAATAAAATAAAGCCAGTGATGTCGAATATCGATAATTGTAAATCGATATACTTACAGCATACTTTAGAAAATTCTCGAACTGAATCCATTCGGGGCCTGGGATAAATTGCGTGAATAAATGTTATAATTTGTTTTATTACTATTTGAACTAAGATTCAAATCTATTTTCCTTTCAAGATGGAAATACTGTTGTATGATTAAATACTGTAGTTAAATAGGGGGTCCGACCTAATGCATTTAGTTCATGACTTCGTGCGTAGGTACTATAACAACCCATACTACTTAAAAACTCTGAACTAATTTGATATTTGACTTGTTTTAGATGGTCCGAAATTATATTAAGAAAAAAGAAAGGAGCTATTCAAAAGAAAAGCTTCAAAAATGAAAAATGTTATCTTAAAGATTTTATATAATTTTAGATTTTTTTTTTATGTTCTTAGAAATTTTTGTATTATGTTTTGAGAAGTATCTAAAACTTATAATTTTTGATGTGATGATTACAAATAAATAATTTTTGATATGATGATTACAAATAAAAAATAGAAACGAAGCATGGTTTTATATTACTTATGTACCTATCAGTATCGATTGCCTACACATTTTACAATTTATCGATATTTTTTACGTCAACACAACACTAACTCTATAGAAAATAGTCACTTTAGCCACAATATAAATATGAACAGTATGGAAACTAAGCCTATTTGTTGAAATAATTACCTACGCTCCACTGCAGCACTAGGGTTAATGTTTTTGAAACTGAACTATATTTATTAAAATATTTGTGTTCTCAAACAATCAAGTTGGAATTAGTTATTTCAACTCGATTGTTTTTTCGATTGTTTACTAATAACATTTAAATAGGTAATCTCATGGCTTCGGTTAATACCAGTAAAAGAAGATTGTTTATAACACGGAACAGTTTAAAATCAATACACAACAACTTGTGAGCTTTATCAACGTAACCTTTTACAAGTGGCGTGAGCCGCGAAAAGACGAAAACGTTTCGTGCGATCCTTGTCGGAAGGGCGCGCGGCTTGGCGCATAATTATGTGGCGCCGATGCCTGATTAACCCGGCGCGGCCGCGCACCGTACTATGCGTTTCAACTAAGGAGAGGATGACCTTGGCACCATATTGTGACAACAATTAAGTTTAACAAAAAAATACTTTATGCAAATTACTTATCTTGTTCATGTAATTTTCGTATTATGATTATTGTTTACCTATCTAATATAGGGCCAAGGTCATCCTATTCTTAGTTAAAACGCAATCGCATAGTAGGCACCACGTGTTAACCCGAAAATGCGTGAGCATTAACTAATCGTCTTGACGCGGCACTCACGACTGGCAGCACCGCGACAACCGCTTAGGGGTCTCGTCGATTCGCGTGTGTGTGTGAGTGTGCCGTTTCGAACGTTAGTTCGTAGTTTCCGTACTGTTCATATTTATATTGTGCTTTAGCCCCAAACATTACGAATACGAAACTGACTTTTAGTTTGATCGGGACTGTACTGGTTCAACTCTGAGAACATGCCTGCGTAAATTTCACACTGGGTGGCATGTGCTTCGATTGTGTGTGAGCATATAAGCTACAAAAACCAATGAGTTAGTTTAAATAGTCGCATTTGCCCCAACATGAGGCTAATGTAACTTTTTCTAACCGCATGGATCTTTTAATAAGATTTTAACTAAATCCTATGGCTTTTTGACATTGTATTATATCGAAAGTAATCTCAGATATATGCTTAATTATATAGATTTAATAGATTATCCCATAAAGTCAAATGTTCATTTTTGGTGTAGGTTCAAGTTTCAACATATTTTTTTTTAGTAACAATAGCCTCCAAGCCTCCATTGACCTTACCATAATTAGGAATTACCATATTGTGCTGTATGTAGATGAGTCGGCTATTTTTTTCTATATTACTTTAGTCAGCCGACCATGATGATGACATATGTTGTCAAGCAAGGTCGATCTATTTAGCCCCCCGTCACTCTTTTGTTGGTCGATTCCTTCGATTGGGTGTTTTCTCTCTATTTTGGACCAAGAGGGTATGTTATTGCTGTTGGTCCTCCTGAAGTTTTGAAACCAAAATATACCTCGTGTATTAAAAAATTGACCAGGTGTTTCACACGTTAACCTTTGGACGCCAGAACATAAACACACACGCGTGCTCTCTACGTCAAGTTACAAATTTATTTCTTCTTGAATGATAATGATAATATACCTATGAATTTCCCAATATCCATGGTGTCTTTTAACTTGTTTCAAAGTTATTGAAAACGTACGACAACTGAAACTTTTAAGATATCTAGAAACACACTCAAAAGTAATAATTTAATTGTTTACTTCGTGTTATAGTGTATCCGCATTGTCACATATTTGTGTCGTTGGCGTTCACAAGGTTAAACTATTCTAGGTAGGTAGGTATCTACGCACCTTAAGTTTGTAAAAATTCGCAGCAGTTGTATCGATTGTCAAATTGTCGTAAATTGGTGTTATATCGAAATGACATCACGGTACAGACTGTAATGATGTTAAAAGTTGGATTTTTTTGTTTCTAGATTCAGTTTATTATTTAATCTTTTCACAGTCAATAAAGGTACAAAGGAGGGCGGGCTTTAGGCATTCTCTAACAGTTTACCAAGGGCGGTGGAGATATTCAATTAACATTTTTTTTTTATTTACAAAACACGATTCAATTAATTCGGTGTATTTCCTTGAATCTCTTTGACTGTCTCTAGAATGTGTTTTCATTTAAAATAAGTTCACTCAAAGTAAACTTATTATTTCAATAAAAAGTAGGCAAAATCTCGCGATCTAAAAAACGAGATGTCTGAGTGATCTCGAGTAGCCAAACCCGACTCGACATTGCATTCCGTAGTTGTGCGAGGAAGTGACGTACTACGAATCTAGGGCAGACCAGGCAAAGGGGAGTTAACTAGGGATGTGCGATGACGCATAGCGAGGGACCAAATTGGGTGATAACGGTCTTACAAGTACATACCTACTTCATTTTCCAAGCCTGTTGTTCCAGTTCTCGTGGAAAAAGGCTATATATACAAAGTTTTTTAAATAATCATCTTCATCTGCTTAGGCTTTTCCCAACTATGTCGGAGTCGGCTTCCAATCTAACCGTATGCAGGTAAATACCAGTATTTTACATGGAGCGACTGCCTATCTGTCCACCACAACCCCGTAACTGGAATACGATACCCCTTGATAAGACTGGCTGTCAGATTTTTTAAATAATGTATATAGTAAATAGATAAAGTAAATTGTCTTGTTTATTATACGTTTATATCCATCGATCACTAATAAAGAACTAGATACACAATCTCATACAAAAGTTCTCTTAAAAATGTCGCCAATTGTGTTTAGGTAAAATAAATCTATATTAATGTAATTTCAACCTTACCTGCAAGGTTTAAAGCCGTATTCACAAAGCTATTGCAAAAAGCAATAAAATTTTACGACCGGTACTCGCTGCTCAACATACATCAAAACAATTTCAACCTTATACGCATGCTTTAAAGTAACAATTACTAAGTGTCAAAAAAAAGTAATAAAATTTTACAACCGAGGCTCGCCACTAGCACAAGGAACGAGTGGAGACGAACCAGAACAATATTTTTTGTTTGTACTGTAAATTATTATGTATGGTATTTTAACATACTTCAAAAAAAGGAGGAGGTTACTCAATGCGTCGCGTATTTATAATTTTTTTTTATTTTTATGTTGCACACCACCCATTAGTCGAAGACGAATCGACCGATTGAGATGATTCATTACATTAGGTTTGTTCCCAAGTTGGTCCTGATTCCATCATCAGAACGAGGATTAGATGTATCTAATCCTCGTTCTGATGATGGAATCTATTAGGAATTTAGGCAACGCCTTAAATATTAAAGGCATACAATTAGCGATTTTGGTATTTTTAGATAAATCAGAACTTTACATTCAGAAAATATAAATTAGTGAGGAAGAATATACAAAGATCAAAGAATATTATTGTCCCAATTTTTTGACATATTGTTCATAATAAATTACAAATGTCGATAAAAAGAAATACTTCGGATCGAAGAATTCTTCGGATCTTTGACGTGCTGTAACTGATATCCATTCTCCACACCTCACTGGATCACGAGGAGAGCTAAAAATAATTGAATATTTTCAAAGTCCCGACTAAACAACCACAAAAAAAATATTGGGAATATCAAAAAACCCGACTGATAAAAAACAACTAACAAGTTCCAAACAAGTCACTTTTCAAGTAGTCTTATGCAGTTAGTGGCAGTTATTTTAGGTCAATTATTCATACATAGGCTAATAAACACATAACCCTCCCTTGCATCGCGCAGTCAGGTAAATGAAAACAAAAATAAAATCTCGCATTAAAAAAAATAAGAACTATAATAGCGTCTCCAACAAATGGAACAGAGTCAACGCGGATAACCCAAACAATTTAAGTGGACATGCGTAAGTATGATTAATACGTTTAGTAAGAGTCTTTACAATTGAGCTGCATTATATCGCCTGCTATTTGTTACGACTTAATTTAAAATAAAGTTTTTACGATGATTTCTTGAAAAAATATTAGTATTTACAATACAATGTTAACAATTATATAATGATAATATTAATACTTAGCAAAAATAAGAAACTCCATCCTTTTTTAGCGTCCTAGACGTGTGATTTTTGCAGTTTTTAAACGAGCACTGAGACATGTTTACCGTCGGAGCGTTCGAATGCTACTAGATGAAAAGACCACCCAAATGTTCAATTGGGTGGTCATTCGGTGAGGACATTTTTTGACGCTGATTGTGTATCTAGTTCTTTATTAGTGATCGATGTTTATATCGAAATAACGTCATGGTGCAAACCGTTGTCTAAAGTTACAATCAATGGAGTTTAAGTACTTTAAAATAATACACCATATTTACAGAAAAGGATTGTTTATTAAACTAATAATTAATTACTAACAGACAGCATTAACAAACTAAGTAAACAACTAGAAGTACGATCAACCACAATAACATCACATCAGTAGAAGCGCACGTCTACAAAAACCGCCTTTATTTCTACGAAATAAAAGCGCGTGTGAAAGTTGAAGTCAATATAAGTTGCCATAGACGTTCGGTTGACTGTGTAAAGGACTGTTAAAACTGAGGCGAATCTCGCGTGGATACGTGACTTCACGCGTCGATTGTTTCAGGACTATTCGCGGCAGTTTAAAGCACATTACCTACGTACAACGTGGCGCTACAATGGTGACATTACTTTGACATACGGGTAGGGCTAGTGCCCATTAATCATATTAATGTTGATAAGTTAAAATAAATCGGAAATTGAAAAAAAAATCAAACAAACTAAATAATAAAATCAAATCGCCTACTTTTTCCAGTTTTTTCATCATAATAATGGGTGATTTTTTTGAGGTTAGGATTTTCATGCATTAGTATTTGACAGATCACGCCGGATTTCAGACATGGTGTCAAAGAGAAAGATGCTCAGTATGCTTTGACATTTCATCATGAATAGACTTACTAACGAGCAACGCTTGCAAATCATTGAATTTTATTACCAAAATCAGTGTTCGGTTCGAAATGTGTTTCGCGCTTTACGCCCGATTTATGGTCTACATAATCGACCAAGTGAGCAAACAATTAATGCGATTGTGACCAAGTTTCGCACTCAGTTTACTTTATTGGACATTAAACCAACCACACAAATGCGTACAGTGCGTACAGAAGAGAATATTGCGTCTGTTTCTGAGAGTGTTGCTCAAGACCGTGAAATGTCGATTCGTCGCCGTTCGCAGCAATTGGGTTTGTGTTATTCGACCACATGGAAGATTTTACGCAAAGATCTTGGTGTAAAAACGTATAAAATACAGCTCCTGCAAGAACTGAAGCCGAACGATCTGCCACAACGTCGAATTTTCAGTGAATGGGCCCTAGAAAAGTTGGCAGAAAATCCGCTTTTTTATCGACAAATTTTGTTCAGCGATGAGGCTCATTTCTGGTTGAATGGCTACGTAAATAAGCAAAATTGCCGCATTTGGAGTGAAGAGCAACCAGAAGCCGTTCAAGAACTGCCCATGCATCCCGAAAAATGCACTGTTTGGTGTGGTTTGTACGCTGGTGGAATCATTGGACCGTATTTTTTCAAAGATGCTGTTGGACGCAACGTTACGGTGAATGGCGATCGCTATCGTTCGATGCTAACAAACTTTTTGTTGCCAAAAATGGAAGAACTGAACTTGGTTGACATGTGGTTTCAACAAGATGGCGCTACATGCCACACAGCTCGCGATTCTATGGCCATTTTGAGGGAAAACTTCGGAGAACAATTCATCTCAAGAAATGGACCGGTAAGTTGGCCACCAAGATCATGCGATTTGACGCCTTTAGACTATTTTTTGTGAGGCTACGTCAAGTCTAAAGTCTACAGAAATAAGCCAGCAACTATTCCAGCTTTGGAAGACAACATTTCCGAAGAAATTCGGGCTATTCCGGCCGAAATGCTCGAAAAAGTTGCCCAAAATTGGACTTTCCGAATGGACCACCTAAGACGCAGCCGCGGTCAACATTTAAATGAAATTATCTTAAAAAAGTAAATGTCATGGACCAATCTAACGTTTCAAATAAAGAACCGATGAGATTTTGCAAATTTTATGCGTTTTTTTTTAAAAAAAGTTCTCAAGCTCTTAAAAAATCACCCGTTAGTATCGCTTATTCGTTTTAAGGCTGGGAAATCATCCAATGACTTCTCCCGCTCTGGGTGCAGCGGAAGGGAGTGTCAGACTCTTACTGACTAAAACCCATCCATGTTCCTTTCTTAGCCCTTTATGTTCCGGGGTAGCGGTAACCCTTTCGGACAATCCCGCTTAAGTACAAGGTGCTCTAAGATGCCATTTTCTATCATTTTAAATAAATCCGTAAATAATAACGTGTAATGGAAATATAATTTCTTCATGAAACAAAAATGTGAAAACGTATATGTGTGTTAAATTAATGTCCAATTGTAGCGCCACGTCGTATAGTTACTTATTTATAGGTACATGTTAATAAACACGATCGTCTCGCATCGCATCCGGTGCGGGATTCGCCTCAGTTTGACCAGAACTTTGGAATAAAAATATAAAGTATTTCTGCTATATTACTATTTATTATGTACTAAACTTACGCCTTATCATCAGTTTTCGGAGATAATATTTTTTTTAATGGTTTGTCCGCCGAGTTGTGAATTCGAACAGTTTTTAATGTGCTTTTATTATTGAGCCGAAGTTAATAACTTGACAAATTACCTACTGACAAACTTTTTTTAGGTTCAATTTAAGGCCCCTCTCAAAAAATTAAAAATATTTTAAAATAACTCCAGCCTTAGGTATATGTATATATCACTAGCACTTCGCCCGCGACTTTGTCCGCGACCAATAAAAAAAAATTGCCTATAACACTCAGGGATAATGTAGCCTGCTATTTAGTGAAAGAATTTTCGTAATCGGATCAGTAGTTCCGTAGATTACCCCTTACATACAAAGTTACTAACTATACCTCATTATAATATTATAAGTAATAATTCTAGATAATACAAATCGTAAAAAAGTTTGAATAATATAAAGGACTTAAAATTAAAAAGCTTTTAAACCTAATTATAGTCCACCAATGCCAATATTACAAGGTGAAATACGTCCGCTGAAACATGACAGATAACGGAGCGATTACAGCAAAAAGGGGATTGAAGATTTTCTTTTGAAGCCTTTTTTTTATACCAAAATGGCGGCCTTTCTTGTCATTCATTTTGATGCCACGGATCTTCAAACCCCATTATATAAGGCCCCATTAAAATAGATGGACACAGCTTTCAGTACGTCATACCAAAGATATCCAAGCAAAAAAAAACTTTGATTAAAGTGATTTTATTTAGACCATAAATAATAATTTGCCCGCACACTTGAATAAACGCATCTATTATGGGTAGGTACTTGCACACTTCTTGTAAGTATCTCATGTGGGTTTTTTTACCATTGTCCTTATTTTGTTTAACTGAGTGATTTATAAAAGTTTGTCCATCTATTTAAATGGGACCTTATATAATCGACATTGACATCGTTCTGTTAAACCACATAAGTATGAGAAAGGACCCAAGTGGTCGTAAAGACGCCGTTTCTGGGAGTAAGCTTTTGGCAGATAGCTTAATCCCAGAAATTAATAATATGCTGCACTGTGTATCAGCACAGAAAGGTGGAAAAGCGGAAACTGGAAAAACGCATGCGCTGAATTCATAATTAAATGTTGCCTCTAAAGCCTTGCCATCACATGCCATCCAAGGAAAAAACGATGATGACAATCAATGATGGAAACATCTAGAGCTTCGTTGTGAACAGCATTTAGTAATATTTTACTCATATCGAGACATTATCACATTAGGAAACTTTTGCTGTACACAATGCATAATACATTTTATGAATGATACATAACCTTGAACATACTCCTTGGCACAAGGTACGTCACCCAGCACTTGCAAGATGTTGCAGGTTTCTTTATAATCTGTTTTAACATTTTGTGGGAAATTTCTGTTCGGATTTGAGAAGTATTTTGAAAATTTGTCAGAAGCTTTTTTTTGAGTGTCGTTTAAAACGTTGTTGAGGAATATGTTATCAGCGCGTCCACCACAAATGATACAATCCTCGCACACCGTTCTATAGTGAATGAATAATTTGTTAGCTCGGAACAACGTTTCCGTTGGAACGACTTCCAACCAATGGCCACTGAAAAAATAAAAAAGATATATATTAGCCTTTATGAACTACAGTTGTCACAAAAGTCTATTGTTAAGGTGGAATACAAAAGAGTGTCTGGAATTTCCTGTTTATTCTTCTCCATAAGAACTTGCTACACTTCGGAAAGGGAAATAAGCTTCATCTTTCTGAAAGATCAACTCCTTGGACAATTTAAAAGTGCCTGTAAATGGTTTACCTAGTTGAATTAATGCTAGAATTTAAGTTTTAATTCGGAACTATTTTGATCAAATACATAGAATAGGTACGCTTTCTTATGCACAGAGGCCAGCACATCAAGTTACCACAATCTGTCAAATTTCTTTGATAGTATTTCAACTTTATTGCAAAGACATAAGGTACATTTTTAATTTAGAACATTTGACAGTTAGGGATAGCTTGATGTGCTGGCGTCTGTACATCACAAAAATTACATAAATTAATGTATAACATTTACAAGGGGTGACACAAAGGACGGTTGTTAAAAGCGATCGATATTTTAGTAACAGTGTGAAATATAACAAAATAATAGGTAAAAAATAAATCACTGAATCTGTTCTCTGCCATGATCTAAAACACGGGCAAGTTATGGGATCTCCGGCTAAGACCCGTATTACAGAATCTCACTCAAGACTCAAGCATGGCTTAAAACTAGTTTCAAATAATCAGGAGAAGACTCAAGCAATGCCGACGACACGGTTGGCGCAGCGGTTGAGCGATTGACTGCTGCGCAGCATGTCGCGGGTTCGATTCCCGCACGGAACAAATATTTGTACGACCTGCAAGTATTTGTTACGGGTCTGGGTGTTTTTCTATCTATAATATGTATGTATTTACAAAAAAAAAATGTATATATTAAGTAGATTATCAGCCATCACCATAACACAAGCATTAGGTTGCTTAGCTTGGGACGATATAGCGATGTGTGAATTGTCCAAGGATATTATTATTAATGCTTGAGTATTAAGTGAGTTTCTGTAATACAATCCTAGTGTTGAAATAAGAATATTAACTATGTACTTACATATATGAAAATGTCAATTCAGCTCCCTTTTTTACTGGTGCTATTGTCACCAGTGCTGCACTGTTCCGCAGCCCCGCCACATATGAGTTCGGTAGACAGGAATTTGGTAGATTCCCGATGAATGGAAAATATCCTTTATTAGGATGATTGTGCAATATTGTGATACCCTCAGTGCACACGGAGGTGTAATGCTGCAGTTGTACTGGAGTACAATAAAGCGATAGGTGCATCAGTACCCTGGACAATGCCTGTATGGCTGCTCTCTTCTCAACAGGCGAGTTTGGCAGAAAAGATGTGCGTGTATCCAGTAAATGTATAATATTGCTTAAATACAAACATCTGTTAAACATCGCACCATATATGAAATGAGTGTCATAATGAGAATTCAGTAAAGAAAACTTTTCTGAACCAAAAATCTCAGCTAGAGTGCTGTTTTTCATCCGTTCAACACCTAATTCTTTGGATGCTGTGATGAACTCATCCCAAGAGCTGCATAGTTGACGCATTTTGAGAGCGGCTTTGACAGGTAGCTTAATATCATCCACCATTATTTCCATAAGTTCACACTCAAAATTATGCCCCTCCTGCGTGGCTTTATCTTTGCACTGTTTGTCACAAAACATGGCAGCACAGCAGCCTTCACATGGCATTAAATTAAAGTTCATCTTGAGACAATAGTGACATGAAGTGACATGATTCATAATATGAGTACATCCTACAAATGCTGTCTCTACTGCAAGAACAGTCCCCACAGGTATGTCATTAGCCGCAACAACTTTTGGCTGTCCAGATTCCATTATGACTTCCACATCAGAAGTGGCACACGGTATGTCTGGGTTTCGGGCGCCTTTGAGTTTGAAAAAATCTTCGGCAAATGGAGTGGATCTGAAACATTATAATAAGTAAGTACATAATCAAAATTTATGTAAGTAAATAAGTCAAATAATTACATTCAAGTCATATTGGGACGATATGGCGTTGTGTGAAATATCCAAGGATATATATATATATTATATAAGGATATATATATTCTAAACAAGTAACTAGGTATACTCTCTAATTTTTGGCTCTTATCTCAGTTTACAAAATTTTGCTATTTGGCAATACATTAGATAGAACTTGCAGATAGTATGCTACCAAAACCTAAAAATTGACCATTGTAAAGTCTATGTGTAAATGAGTATGAAAGAATACTATTTATTTTTTCTAGATTATGTTTTTTTTAAGTAGGTAGTCTGCAATAAAAACTTTTATTTATTGCTAAGATGCATTTCTTTTTAACTTAATTACTTAAACAAAAAGATACCTAAGCAATGTGGTTTGTTGTAGTTTACCCTTAAATATCCTCCTGGCAGAATTTTGGTACATTTAAGAATTTTTTGCTTTTTCTAAATGTATTGTAAGATTCACAATGATATTAATTGCACCAAATTATGAAATTACACTAAACTAAAGTACTAAATACAAAAACATTTTTTTGCGTTTGATTTGAATCTAGAACGCATTCCAAAGTTAAAAGTAAACAAACCATAAATACTTACACTTGCATGCGTGCTAGCGGTTCTATCCATGTAAATTGACATGCTTGTGCTTTCAGCTCCTTTAATTTCATGCGCAAGCTGCTGGAGCAGTCCATTGCGAGGCAGGTCTCAATATCCTTGACACAAGCCGGAAACTGCTTCGTTTTCAACAACAACTCGGCTCGGCTATAGTAAGCCAACCTCATCGCTTCAGAATTAAATGGTGCCCTCATTAGAGCCATATTGTATTTCACCAACGCCATCTGATAATCACCCCCGCAGAAGGCTTTTTTACCTTCAATACCATGCTGAAGAGCATCTGAGGCGGATTTCTCCTTTCTTTCGACATTCAAAAAGTTATCAGATTGTTTTAGCACTTTTGTAGCCAGCACTACACAATCTGCTAAGTCCTTATTACGCAGTGCTTTGTAAACGCAGTCTAGAGGACTTTGGTTATGATGTTTGTAGAATGTTGATAGCTGTAGCATTTTGATGAAGTTGTAGTCGCAGCACTTCACTATAATTTCACTATTAAGAGTTTGGTTGAAAACTTTCTGTAGCCCTTCACAATTTCGCGTCCACACTCAGGTATGTTGTACTTTAGTTGGATACTTGATTCAAGCTATTGTGGTAAGTGCTGATAGAAAATGATCGACGAATTGACGATTACAAACTGTTCACCAAATTCCCCACGACTATGATTTCAATGTTGCCAGAGCTGTAAAACTACACAGGTTTATACTTACTTACTATACTCTTTGAACTATACACACAGACTACAACTACACCCTTACTTTGTTACAACAGCCTATTTCATACCAATGACTTTTATTACCGTCGAAAAACGACTATCTATCAGACAATAAAATTGGTTTTTCGATTCTGATATCATCACTCACGACTTCACTAGTTGTTCTTAGCTAAATAATAACAGCCGCAGGAGTCAGTAAAATGTTAAGCAACGTTTAAGCGTGCCGCGGTCGATTCGTAGATGGGTGACATACTTTACCAATGTGATGTCATTCCTTACTTAACGAATTCACCCATGCCTCGGAAATCATGATATTAAACTTTATAATACTTGTCTCAATAAAAACCTACTTGTTATTTGTGTTTTTAGTTATTAAATTATACTTAAAAATCAACCCTAGCCGGAATGATAGGATTATTACTTATTTGTCTATGGTTATTGTGTTGAGTATTGTAACTTTTCCTGGAAATCCCTGCATTTTTTTTAAATGTTGCCCTTATAGAATACCTAATACTAAAATATTATGGCATGCACATTTTACTTATTTTGCTCAAAGGCATTTTATCATGCCCGATTCGATTCAGTATTTATTCCGGGTTTGGCTGTTCTTCTATCTATAATAATTATGTATGTATTTACAAAAAAAAATGTATATAAGTAGTTTATCAGCCATCTCGTTACCACAAGCATTAGGTTGCTTAGCTTGGGACTATGTGGTGTCGTGTGAAATGTCCATATTATATATTATTATATTAAATATATTCTAAAAAATATGAGATCACCACCTAGAGGTGTGATATCATGAGCCCAAATCATGCGATCTCATGATAAATCATGAACTTAGAGCTTCTTCCCTAAAGGAATGAGATTTCATATAAACACTATTCGCCTTTTCACCACGACAAAGCTTGTTTTAAAAAAATTATTTGGTATGTTTCTAATGTCTTGCAACTTAGAGCATTTATAGGTTAGATTCTCTAAGACTTTCAATGTTACAACCAAATTTCAAGTTAATTGGCGTGAGCAGTAAACTGACATCTTGACACAACCAACCCAGAACCCGCATTACTTACAGGTCAAGTGGAGTACATAACCGTTTGGAAACCGCCCAAATAACGCATTGTGTTTGGGTACAAATGTGTATGCTACTTAATAAAGAAAGGGCAAGTGTGAGATGTACATACTATTATAACTCTATGGTCACAGAGTACTTACAATAATTTTGACATTTTTGACGTTGTTTGTATTTTTTTTAGTCTGCGATGTTAGGTTATGTCATGTTATATCAGCATCAGCTAAATGTTTAGTATGTCGTAAAGCAGGGTTAATGCTATAGGGTTTATGTTTATGTTGAATTTAATCTTATAACAACTAAAATTCATTTATTTGCCTCGTTTATAGTGGTGTTCAATCTTGTTAAGACCACTCAACCTAACTAAACTCCCCGATTTTCAATATTTCATAGGAATTTAAAACTATTGTAAGTGACAAAATAATTATGAGTCAAAGACGCGGCAGGAGGTCCCTGAATGCAGAGATGGCAGTGCCAGATATTTCGGAGCTCGAAGATTCTATCAAGGAGTGCGTTCACTATATCATTTGTCGAGAAGGCAGTAAAATACCAATAAAACGTGGTGAAATTATAAAACATCTAAACACAACTTGTCAGACTCCTAATAATCAAATGAGTACAGTTATGATTGAAGCCAATAAAGTTTTAAAAAGGGTTAGTATTTATATTTTACCGCAGCAGTAATTTTAGTTACATTTCTAGCTCGATTTTTTAGAAATGAACAGTTGAGTCTGACATTATAAAAATACAAATATTCAAACAACAACATTAACAATAAGACCTTAGAATCTTCACTTCTTCGTGTATAAATAAATAAATATATAAATAAATAAATAACAGAACTTTACCATGAACAACACCACTTGTTGTTCATGGTAAAGTTTTTTTATTTATTTATTTATTTATTTTTTTTATTTATTTATTTAAACATACAAATATCTTTACAGGCTAGACCCAATGCGATATTGTAGCACACTTACAATTAACTTACTTAGGTACATAACAAGACCTTAAATTATAACCTATCTAAAATACCATACATCGTTCAATTGCTCTTAGCATAACAAATTTTATACGTGGCTGTTCTTGTGAATTCACCCAAAGCACAACAGAATATATCCAAATCCTCAGCAATGAGGTTGAGAGTGCGGAGCGCGCTCGTGAGCGGCGCCTCACGCAGCAAGTTAGTTCGCGCGCGCGGTTCCACCAGCAACCGCGGCAGACGACGTCGACCCACATACCCGTCAGGCACGACTAGCTCTACCCTTCGCAATATATCCGCATTGTGTATCTTCCCTCTTATTACCTTAAAGATATAAGTCACTAGTGTGAGTTGCCTCCTGACCCTTAGTTCATTATATCCGACCATTCCCAAGACAAATAGAGTTGGATACATCAATGGGTAAAATGGATATACCCCGTATTCCTTCATATATTTGTACCTAATAAATTTATTCTGTACTCGCTCCAACATAAGGCTATACTTAGTTTCATGTGGAGCCCAGATAACTGCATTACATTCTAGTTGACTTCTTACTAAAGCATTATATAATGCCATTATAGCCTTAATATTTGTGAAGCCTTTAACCATTCGAAGCACAAGTCCCAAGTTTCTATATGCTTTTTTGCACACCTTAACTATATGATCACGAAATGTGAGGCCAGTGGTAAAACAAACTCCTAAGTCCCTGACTTCAGTGGCCCTATCCATCTGCACTCCGTCGACCATATAAACATGCGTGATGGGTGCGCGTGCGCGTGAGAAACTTATGGTCACACACTTGGATGCGTTAAACTGCAGGAGATTACTCTTGCTCCAAGCTACCACTCTGGCTATATCTCTCTGCAGTCTTTCGCAGTCATTCACGTTTGTGATGGGGAGATAAAGCTTGAGGTCATCGGCAAACAATAAACACTTAGCATCTTGCACAACGTTTGGTAGGTCATTAATCATTAAGAGAAACTCCAGAGGCCCTAGATTCGTTCCCTGGCTTACCCCGGATCTAGTATAATATGCGTCCGATTGATATCCTGCATAGTCAACATACTGTTGCCTGTTATTCATGTAACTTGCAAAAAACTTAAGTAAATGCGGGGTGAAACCGACGCATTATTTATTTATTTATAATAGGTACCAACAGTATATATAATTATCATAGTGTGTTAAATAGAGATATTTTTATAGGTAAGGTTGTTATACATATACCAATTACAGATGTACACAACATTCTTATAAAACAAAGCAACTATCGTAAAGTATATAAAAATTAAATATGAATAAAAATAAATCAAAACGAGATAAATTGGACAGACCTAAGACTTTAACCTATTCTTATAACTTTGCAGGTTTATGGATACAAATTAGTTCAAGTTGATACAAAAAGTGGTATTCAGTACATTTTGGTGCTAACAGAGGAATGTGATTCGTTGCCGTCATCGGTCATTGATGCACATCATCGAAGAATATTGGTCGCTGCACTTACACATACCTTTATGAGTGGTGCAGCAGTTAAAGAAGGTTAGTGAAAATTACAAATTTTTGTATGAATTTCAGTCCTTGAGACTAAGCAGAAAAAGCTTTATTAACCTAGTTTATTAAAAACTAACTTCTAAAATGTTGACAAATTATACACATAATTATACACATATTATGTATTGTGTATGATAATTTAATGTTAATTCTGTGACTGTTGTATTGTGACGTTTTATTTAAATTTTTAATTCTGTGACGTTCTAAAATTGTATTTTACTGTATTTTTGTGACATTAATTTAATTTTATTTTTTATCTCATTTATCCTTGGAGCAGCATTTTGACATTTTTATTATTCTTATTCTTTGTATTAATTGTGCAATATGGGTGTTATGCCTGAATTAAATGAATTTTATTTTTTTTATTTTATTTATAAACCTTCCTCTGCAATCACTCTATCTATTAAAAAAAACCATATCAAAATCTGTAGCGAAGTTTTAAAGATTAGGGATATAGGGACAGAGAACGCGACTTTGTTTTATACTATGTAGTGATTTATAATATGATGCTTAAGAATTTTGCAAGTTATTGCTCTTCATCATATTGATTATTATGCGAATACTCTTACCATGGAGTCTGTACATGATTCTCAATGTCACAGCGTAGAAATTTTTAATCAGTAATTTAAATTACTGATGAAAAATTCTGTTGTCAGAAAAGTGCAATACCTACACAGTTAAAATTTATATACAATGATATCCCACCCTTTAAAACATAAGAAACTATTTACATTAAAAAAAACCTAAATTAATTATTTTTCATTAAATAATTGTGGCATCCCCAGCTATATTAAAATGGTTTTTGTTTTGTTGCTGACACATTTGTTCCTTTACATGATAACAATTATTTATAGTTTTTAATAGGTAGATAGGTTTTCCTTTTTAATAAAATATTTATTCCACAATTTTCATTACTTATTGCACCTACCATTTTATGTCTCGGCAATCGGCATCAGCCAAAAGTTGACTGCTAGATGATGTTGAATGTCCTTAAGTCTGTCTCTATACATTTGTGTGCTTATTGTATATATTATACGCTATCACATTGTATTGCATATCTGTAATATTATATCTGCAAAATATTGTAGGTTAGATTTTATAATTATCACTTGCTTAAAAAGTGAGGAAACCGGTATGCTTGAGAGGTATATTATGTATTTCTCAACAGCATGTGATGCTAAGTCAGAGGCCCATGGGCAGCATTGAAACTCTGACACCAGGTTAGTCACTAACCACACAAAGAAGAAGAATATAACAAAACAATTTTGCATTATATTTCCAGAGGAAATGTGGAAGTTCCTTGCAGAGGCTGGACTACTGGAAGAGAACGATCATGCAGGAAGAAAACTATTAACTACCACATTTACTAGACAAATGTACTTGCAATTCACCAAGGTAACATGCTTGTTCTGTATCTCTCTCTCTCACAGCTCTAGCGCATACACTATTTTTTGTCAGGACCTACAGCTCAGTGCCTTCAACACGCATACTTGTCGCCAAATTACCTTCTGAGTGCCTTCAACATGCATTGAAATGTATGGACAACATATTCATGTTAAAGTCACTGGTTTAGAATGGGTCAAAATGTATTGAGTATGTATGTGTGTGCAAGGCACTGTGAGATAGAACAGAAAACACTCAACTTTTTCCTTCCATCCATTGTGAGAACAATGGTGATGAAAATAAATAACACATACATTGCACCAACAGTATAAATCCAGTTTAATTTCACAAGAAAACGCGTACCGCTGCGGGCCGTTTTATAGGTATATTAAATGGGAAATTTCTTTCTAGGATGGCGAAGGTGACCTCGCTAGGAATATCTTCCAATGGGGCCAGCGAGCTATTGAAGAGGTGCCCAAGAATTTCCTTTTGGGAAAAATGGCTGAGGTTATACTTTGTTTTTTTTTTATTCAATTTACTGTTCTGTAAGTGAATGGTGTTGATGTGTCTGATACGATATATAATGAACTAGCTGGCTGATGCTTAGGCCATATTGGATGGCTATGTGACGGAAAAAAAAAATGGAACTAAATGATATGGGTAAGAATGATGCGCGCGAGCCGAGCAAGCGAAGCGAGCAGTGTCGGAGCCCGGAGGGATAGCGCTACTTCCAAGTAAAATTTGTCACAAATAGGAATTAGTCCCTATTTGTAAAATCAATAGAAAGGTCTGGACATCAAGTAGATGAATTATCAATCAAATTACTTGATTTATCTTGCTGTATGGTCGACTGACATGATGTAAAAAACTAAGTTGTTCACTAAAAGGCTAAATAAGTTAGTTGACCGCGACATTAATACTGTGATACCTATATTTTAAATTGCAGGCATTCGGGAAAAGCAGTGATCATTGGTTTGAACAGTTCAAAGAAGCGAATGAAGAGATACAGAACTAAGGAATAGGAATACCATGTATGTGCGCGAGCTCAGCAGAATTAGAGCCCTATGTAAATCGCAGTTTAATTCTAGTATGGCTATTTTCTTTTAATATTCGTATAGGATATAAGAAACTGCAACAAAGGGTTGATTGACATATCATTCTCTCTAAAATACGGTTTCTTTTATTAAAGTCTTTAACATGCCATAATAAGATTAACGGCCTATAGTTCAGGCTGAACCCTTTACCGCCCTATTTGCTTTAAGGGGTAGTACGGCTTAACATTTTGGGTTCATTTTGCTCCGCTCTGCCTTGGTAGAGTGTCAACACTGTCAACCTAATTCATATAATGACCAAAGGTGTAATTACTCATTATGTACTAAGATAAGCACAATGAATAAATGTTTTATTATTATATACCGCCCATTTTATTTATGCTATTTCTTTATCTGCAAAACTATTCACAACCCATCAGATATGCTCCCGTACCGAATCGAACAACAATCAATGGTATCGAAGAAGTTTTCCATACCTACGCTATAAACAAAACCTTAATTAAAAAACCCCTAGAATGCTGTCAGAATTAAAATGTGTAATTTTTAACACAATTCCCTATTGTGATAAAATAGGCAGATCCACTCATAAGCCTCAAGTTGCGAATTCAAACCCAGCAACTACATAATCAGCCTATAATGTTCCCACTGCTGGGCCACAGGCGTCCTCTCTACGAGAGGGAGTGGGCCATAACCCACCACGCGGATTGGCAGCAAGCAACCCAGCAAGTATTATGCCGCATTTATACAATCGTGTTCGCCATTCACCTCGTCACTCGACGAAAAATTCGTATACGAGTGTCTTCGCGAACTGTTCACACATTCGGGAGGTAAAGTTTCAGACACAGTTCTTTGCGCAGGCGTAGACCAATGTGTATTGTTTAAAAGGCTTGTATTCAGCGGTAACAATTAAAATGTTGGACCTTCACAAATAAATTCTATGGACTGTCACGTCTGTCACTTTTGTAATTCTGTCAGTTGGTTGTCAAATCCAGCTGGTTTGAGCTGCTAGGTGCACACGTTTCAAATTAATATCTCGTTTTTTTAAAATAAAGAAGTTCACTTTCATTAGTGTACTAACTTGGTGTGCATAAAAGTGAAAAGTTGTGAAAATGGCGCAATCCCCACCAGCTGTAGCGCCACCGAAGGAGCGCTACGTACCGAACGCGCTTAAATTCGCTTTTGGCGGCCTTGCCGGGTACCAATCTTGCATTTATTTTAAGACTACATGTCCTTTACATAGGATCAATGTCATGAACATTGCCGTAGAAATGTTTATTATGATTTTGTATGCTTTCTTAAGTAATAGGCATTCGTTTCATAAAGCTTTAGAAACATTTTAAATACTTTTTAAAACCTTGAACTCGTTAACAACCGTATGCTAAGCATTTACTCTAACGAGTTAAATAGGGTCTCTAGGTTAATAATTGAGCTCATATTGATTACTTTATTACAATGTTGATTATGTAATAATGTAATCTCACTTTTCAGAGTTTCTCATTAATCTCTTATCATAATTCTGTAGGCAGTTATTTGGAACAACAATAATTATTTATAATGAAATTTTAAATGAACTTTACATAAAAAAAAGTTATGAATGTGTAGTTTTTATTTTACTTGTTCATATTTAAAACTAGCTGCAACTCACGGCTTCGCCCATTTGAATGTGTAGTTTTTATTTTACGTGTTCATATTTAAAACTAGCTGCAACTCACTAGCTGCAACTTCGCCCATTCGCCTATAATTCTTATAATAAAATAGCCTTAATTAAATATCAGCTATCGGTCAGTAAAAGTCCCGTCAAAATTGGTCCAGCTGTTTGGGAGATTTGCCTTACCAAACATACAGACACAATAATGTTTAAAATAGATTTTTGTTATAAATGCCCTTTTTACTTTCTGCATTTATTTAGCAAAAGCTGTTATTTTATCATTACAAATAGATATTTCTTTATTTATTTGTATTAATGGGATGCCACAAATTACATTGAACTTGGTACTTATTCCATCTACAAACAACCCTAGATTTAAACCCTGATGGGTTCAGGAAAACCCTGAAAGGATTTGGCGGAGTCCTTTGCCCCGCACTGGGACAATGAACGCAAACTTAAAAAAAAAGGCTAGAGCAACATAATTTTTCAACACATAATCTTAGACTATCTCTCTTTTTCCTTCTTTCTGTCTTTTCACTTTACAATTTAAATAGGTAGTTCTCTGCAATAAAAGGAATAATAAAATAAAATAGGGACCCACTGCTGGGTGCTGAATACAAGCATATGGCAGTCCATTGGCCTTTACCTGTTTATTTTTTATGATTTTACCAGCAGTTAAATATCTGCTGGTTAAATCTAAAAAACACAAAAAATAATATTTATTATTATGTAACAATTAGCCTTCGTTTTACCCAGTATAATATAATCAGCATTACTTTAATGTTAATAACACAATTTTAGTTGTATCTACTAATACATAAACTTACAAAAAATCATATCCCAGCCTGTTATTTAGATACAAAAATGGCTTCTTGGCCTTCTACAATAATAACCTTGTGACTAGATGACTAGCGTGAAATTGACATAGTGATTACAAATTAGGAATCATTTAACATTTTAGGAAATATTTTCTATTCTCATGGCTATGTAACAGCGATTAGGTTGATTGATGAGCAGCAGTTGCATACAACTTTATTCTTCTTTTCAGCATGGCCGCAACATGCGTTGTTCAGCCTCTTGATCTGATCAAAACTCGGATGCAACTCAGCGGAGGCAGTCGAACCTCTTTTGCTGTTGCCGGGGAGATTGTGGCTCGAGAGGGATTCTTTTCCTTATACACGGGGCTATCAGCAGGCTTGCTGCGACAGGCCACATACACAACCACGCGACTGGGAGTCTATAGCTATCTTTTTGATGTTTACAAGGAGTGAGTATTGAGTTTCTTTTGTAATTACTATAATTGATATTGAATGCCATACTAATTTATGAGAAGCTCGTGGCTAAGTACTAACAGCCGCACAGATCGATCAGGTTAAGCGACGCTTGCCGGGGTTGGACGTGAATGGTTCACCATCTTTACATACCGAGACTCCTCCGTGCCTCGGAAAGCACGTTAAACCGTTGGTCCCGGCTGCCATTTCTGCATCTTTGACAGTCGTAACGGGTTGTCAGAAGCCCGAAAATCTGACAGCCAGTCTTACCAAGGGGTATCGTATTGCCCAGTTACTGGGTTGTGGAGGTCAGATAGGCAGTCACTCCATGTAAAATACTGGTATTCCGCTGCATCCGGTTAGACTGGAAGCCGACCCCAACATAGTTGGAAAAAAGGCTACAGATGATGACTAATCTATGGTAATAGTTAATGTGTAGAGAAATATCATCACCTTCTTGGTGATGTTCTTCAGAACGGTCAAGTGCATAGTATAGTGCATAGTGCAGATGTATGACCATAAAAAGGCAAAAGGAGGTAATGGTTAAAGCAGGTGTAATTCTATAGTTTTTGCGACAAAATGGATTTAATTACTGCAATACAATGGCTAAGATAGAGTCTGTACTTTCTCAACACTTGGATACATACAGAAACAAAAAAAAAACGCTTTAATGAATTAAAAATTCAGAAATGTTACATAATACAGATAAAGTATTGAATGTTTGTTTAAATAAATAACAGAATTGATTCAATATATCGATTGACCTATTGATCTGTTCTCTCTACACTGTAGGAAGCATTGTGTGATAAGATAATCATTTATGTAAGTATGTCCCACCTGCATCTGCTGCTGTACAAGTATCTCCTGGGCCCCCAACAGGTAGTGGTAGGAACTGTGGGCCTTTGCTTGCTTAGGAGTCCTAAATAACACTCCATTCCCCAGTTTAATTAAGAAGAAGCAGGAAGAGCTCTATTACTACTAATAAGTATGCGCACAAACTCTCACAC
Source organism: Hyppa rectilinea (assembly GCA_951799385.1). Classification (NCBI taxonomy): domain Eukaryota; kingdom Metazoa; phylum Arthropoda; class Insecta; order Lepidoptera; family Noctuidae; genus Hyppa; species Hyppa rectilinea. The sequence goes on along the minus strand of OX637320.1, from coordinate 2,913,293 downwards.
ACACACATACACACACCACACTATATTATTCTTTAGGACTTAGGAAGCTAGGCGATTCAAGAAGGCAGAAATCTTCCTGACTCGCTAATTAGGTCCCACATTGTAACTGCCCAAACTTTACACGCATTGAATTTTTCCTAAATCCTAATTAAGATCCTACACTAGGTGATCTCTAAGCAAAAACGTGTTGGTGGATTTTTAACGCTCAGCTTTGCGCCGAAAGTTAAAAATCCAGTACCACATTTTTAGGTAGGTATTCAATACGATGTTGCCTAGCTTAGTTTTGGGGCAATGAAAACGGGACTTAAATATTTATAGAGTACAACTACTGCAGTGTACTGCGTACCGTGGCCATTGCGAGCATTTTAATGTATCCTTCAAATCATGCAAATTATTTTCCTGAAGGTGTTGACATTTGTGTTAATTCTCTATGTTTATTTATATATGTATAATGTAAGAGTTCGTTTGCCTTTATCAGTTATCGCATGATTGATTGAACGGTAACTTTAGACGCTCGAGGCCCTTACTCGTCGGTCGTGAATTTGATAAGCCTAGTTGCAATAATTACGTATTATAAACAAAGGTTGTCAACCCCTCTGCATTGATATCGAATGATATTATATAATTACCGCATACCGTACGAACGATTGTAGGCGACTAAAGCCCGTATTACAGGCCCTAACTCTAGACCCAAGCATTACTTAAAACTAGTTTCAACCAATCAAATGGCTTTAATTGAGACTCAAGCAATGCTTGAGTATTGAGTGAGGTTCTGTATTACGGGCATAAAAGTCACAATACAGGTACAAATGGCTGGTAAGCGGGATTGTCTGAAAGGGTTACCGCTACCCCGGAACATAAAGGGCTACGGAAGGAACATGGATGGGTTTTAGTCAGTAAGAGTCTGACACTCCCTTCCGATCCACCCAGAGCGGGAGCAGTCATTGGATGATTTCCCAGCCTTAAAAAAAAAAAAGGTACAAATGGCTAATGCGCATTGCGAAATTTGAGGAGCAGTGTTGGCCAGTTGTGTCGGCCTCGACTTACGAGAGTCGTGTGTTTGAACCTAGGAAGAAAACGGTGAAGTAAAACATCATGAGGAAACCGGCATGTCGTAGAACCAAAAATTCAAATACACTTGACATTTACCAACCAGTGGAGCGGAAGGGAGTATCGGACTCTTACTGACTAAAACCCATCCATGTTCCTTCCTTAGGCCTTTATGTTCCGGGGTAGCGGTAACCCTTACGGACAATCCCGCGGACCCGGCAGGCTTCGACCCTGACGGGCCCTTGGCACTGGGCCTGCGTTGGGGATTATGGCTCTTTCCCCTCTCGACGAGAGGAGGTCTGTCGCAGAAGTGGGAAAATTATAGGCTGATTGTTGCTATCCGATTCTTACCTATATCGATCTCCAAAACATTTTTATTATTCACAAGAATTCTAGTTTGCGGTTCAGTATGTTTCCAATTTCCATTATGTCCAGTTCCATATTTTGGCGCAGTGCGGGGTTTAGGTCATTAGTCTAGAGGCAGACACCCAATGGGTAGGAAGGAAAAACAATGTTTTTATTTAAAGGGCTCAAGTACAAAACTGCGATGCGAGTTCGTATCGTAAAATTCTGCAAGCTTGACGCTTGATAACTAGGAACTTGGTAGGTATTTTATTGAGTTGCGAATTCGCATCGTAGTTTTGTTTGACCCTTTATTTATTACTTCTTTGGCCCATTTTTTTATTCTAGTTTTGCCCAGCCCGGCTCTGCACCGGTAACTAGATAGATAGGTATTCCGAAGGTAGGTGGCTACCTTACCTACTCCACCTATCTGCCCTACTTACCAGCTACCTCATAAGTATTACCTACAGTCTATAGAAAGCTGATAAAGTCCTAATTTAATAATAATAATATCCTTGGACATTTCACACAACGCCGTATCGTCCCAAGCTAAGCAACCTAATGCTTGTGTTATGGTAACGAGATGGCTGATAAACTACTTATATACATTTTTTTTTGTAAATACGTACATATTATAGATAGAAAAACACCCAGACCCGTAACAAATACTTGGAGGTCGTACAATATTTGTTCCGTGCGGGAATCGAACCCGCGACATGCTGCGCAACAGTCAATCGCTCAACCGCTGCGCCAACCGTGACGTCGAATTTAAAATGGATTCACACGTATTTAACAATTTGACCTTGAGCTGGCGTAGTACGGAGTTTCAATAGTACGCGAGGCCTGCCTATACTAGTTATGTTAGCACATGACATACTTGCGGCCAGCTAGTAACACCCTATCGTATGTAACAAATGATGAAAACAAAATGTCACCGTCGGTCGTCAAGAACAATATTTTACACGTGCATTTACGTCAGCCTCGGAATTCCGCGCCCACTGTCTGCGGCTCCCAAAAAAAAAGCTTGGATGAAAAATATGGTCTATTTTCTCATCCATCGTTCACTCGAATGTCTTTTTGATGGATGACGTAGTTACTAGCTTGCATCTCTAAAAAAACAATGCGATGCGATGTTGTTTTTTAAGCCAGATATAATTTAATCTCGACGTATTGTTTGTGGTATCTCCGGACGATTCTGACGGAGGCTTTAAACTGGTTACATGCAAAATCGTAAACCACGATTCATCACTTGGAATTATTTACATAACAATTTACATTTACCATTAACTAAAGGTTTATGGTTACCTACATATTTTTGAAACTCTGTAATGTTTTTTTTTCAACATCCAAGGACATTTTAAACTTTTTTTTAAGGATGAAAAATCTTCAAGTGGAGCGGAAGGGAATGTCACTCTTACTGACTAAAACCCATCCAAGTTCCTTCCCTAGCCCTTTGTGTTCCCGGACAATCCCACTGAAGGATATATTGTACTTAAAGTATTGAAAATGTTGAACTGTCTTCTTCATCAATTGATGGTCCCGAGAGAAATGATAACAGGCAAATATTTTTTCATTTATAGTCCGTTAATGTATGTAAACTATTGATAGGTATATTTCTAGACTAAACAGTAGGTAGCCGTTAGTAGAATTATGTTTTTGAAAATAGAATATGTACATAATCTAGGTATAAAGGTAGGGTTTACATATGAATAAGTATTTTGTTTTACAAGTAGATTTGTTTTTTGTTTGTGTGAAATTTCGCCGACCCACCGCATCGCATTTCTTTGTTTTCGTTTCGCGTTCTTTTCAGACTTTTTTTTTATTTTTGCTCGGCTTCTAAGAGCCATAGCGTCCTGTTAAACAGCCTATAACCTCTTGGCAGTCAGCCTGATTACCATACTTCTAACTGGCTAATATTTTAGCAAAGACACGAGACTAATAAATGAGGTCAGATTCAATTAGCTGAAGAAACTCCACAGACTATTAAGTATTTATGGTCTGGCTGAAAATACAGTTGGTTAAATGGAGTTTCGATGATTTAAGAAAAAAACAGCCAGGTCAAAAGAAATGGCGCATAAGCAACATTCACACTGTTTAATTTAAAAAAATGTGAATTGACAGGCGAAACGCGGGAGCAACACCGGGTTTCGGTACCAAGACCCTACTGGGCGTAGCAGCGGGATCCATCGGCGCGTTCGTGGGCACCCCTGCAGAGGTGGCGCTGATCCGTATGACGGCTGACGGCAGGCTGCCGGTGGAACAGAGAAGAAACTACAAGAATGTCGCCGATGCTCTAATCAGGTATGTTTTACTTAGTTAGATGGTGTTTCTACGACATTCAGGATTGACGTAAAACTATTAGTAAGTCTTTGCAATGTAACTCTTATTATATCGTACGCACAGACAGGTATTTGGCCCTAAAAGTCGGACAAAAATATTTTTTGCGTTTTATAGTATTATTAAAGTATTTCGTTCTATTTTGAGGCATAATAGAGTAAAAAAAAAGGCAAACATTATTCTTAACAAACTTTATTTTTAACTTTTATCATCTTCAGAGTCATTTTCAATACTAATATTGCTAATATCATTTTCCTCCAAAAGGTTTATGGTATCCGCTGAAAGAGGAATCTTTCTTTTATGTTTAGCGTTCCTCATTCCCGTCAGCAAGGGGTCTGATGTCAAGAGCAACCTATTTAAAACGTCTGTGTTGCAGGCTACTCTCGAAAATTTTAGTTAGTTAGTTTGTAGTTTAGCCGAAACGCTCGGATGTGCTTATTGCGGGCTTCTGCAGCTTCTTCAGACAGTAGCCCGATTGGCAGAATCGCCTCCTTTATCACGGCTGCCCCATGACTCAACACCTTATGTAATGTCGGTGACATTGGATGAAACTTGTACAAAGAAACGTACAATTCAGCAGTTTCTTTGCAGTAAATTTCGAATGTTAATTTTTATCCCGCAGCACATGGTGTCTAGGATGACTTTTAATCGGTAGATTAAATTCTGGTCAATCCCAGTTATTTCTGCAGCTTTCTCGTATTCATCGAAAAATCGCCTGCTGGTATTTCCATCATTCGTGTTTCCAATATAAACCTTTGGAATATCTACTAACAATCCTAGCTGTTCACGAAACTTGGTTTGGATTTCTTATTTTCGTGTCTCCACTAGTTTCTTCTCTTCGGCAGTCAGGCGAGCCCTCCACTTCATGACTGGTAATGCTACATGCAGTATGCTCCCATGAAATATAATAATGTTCGAAACAAAAGAATTGTTAACGTAAATAGGTACCGGCTTTTGGTAGCGATATGGTGCCCTTTAGCCATTCTTTGTTCGCTTCTAGGGATCTGGCTTTGGTATTGCGGGCAGCTGACCATTTCTGCTTGAATTGGTGACGTATAATTGACAACTTGTGCTTTGCATCGGCAATGTTTGGGTCATCTTCAGAGTATTGACGGAGAAGTTCCAACTACATAAATTCCAACTTTTCATTAAAAGTTGGAGCATTGGAGCGTTCCATGATAGTTATTCAATCGTTTCTAGTTAATACCCGCATCCCAGAAGAGCCTGGAAACACAATAAACTCATTTTCATTAAAAAAAACAGCAAGTGGTTTTTTGAGTCCATGCAAAAAAAAAATCTCAAAAATGGAGGGGTGCGTTAGGGTGGCTGTTTTCCGTATTTTAGAATACTATAGAGTCTATTCTAAAACAAACCATATAAATTTTTACTTAGAAATGCTCAGAAATACTTTAAAACGCTTAAAGATTTTTTGAAATGCGTATTTTATAGGACTTTTTAAGAATTAGTTAGTAATGGAGCTAAAGGTACGAAAACTCCCTCTTTTCATAACAAAACTAAATAAAATAATAAGTACATACCTGGTTGTGTAAGATCCATAGTAGAAATTCAAAAGAAATTGACTTTTTCACCACAAATTTAATATTTGAAAACAATGAAATTTGAGCGTATCGAATAATTACACGACCACGGCAAGCGAACGGTAATTTCCGACTGAGCTCATGGAGCGGGAAAAAGGCTCTAGCGCGTCGCGTTTACGCTATTGGTAGGAGGAGATACCATTGTATTTCGAGGAATAATAAAAAACGGCGTATAACTAAAACAAAAAAAATGGATTTCGCCCGACTTTTAGGGCCAAATACCTCTCTGTGGTACGTCTTACGTATCCCAGCGCGTAATAACCACACATATATGGATTTTCAACACTCGGTGCTAAATCGTTCAGAATCCAGTGGGGGTAATTAAAAATTAGCCTGGAGTACGAAGGTTTTATCTAACGTCTATGGTCTCAATCTCAACCCGTATTTATGGCGTGTGCGCACAGGATAGTAAGAGAAGAAGGCGTCCTGAAGTTATGGCGCGGCGCGATGCCCACTGTTGGACGAGCTATGGTTGTCAACGCTGCACAGCTCAGCACCTACTCGCAGGTAACTTGGACCCTTAGCTTTTTACATATAGTAATTCCAGCACATTATGGTGCCTCTGTAAGGCAAAGTGCTCATACAGATAAGGCTTAAACATTGATCACCAAGCTAGCTCAAGATGGGTAGGCGATTATATTACACTAATATTATAAGTTTGTGAGTGTGTGTGTGTGAGTTTGTCCGTCCTTTACCCTCAAACAGCTGAACGGATCTGGATGAAATTTAGGATACTTTTTACCTCGGTAGTACGTTCCCTTGGGATAATTTCCGACAACCACGCGGGCGAAGCCGCTGGCAGCAGCTTGTTAATTTAAATCCAGGTTTCCTTACGATGTTTTCCTTCATCGATATCAGTTAAGTCCAAGGTCCAAAATAAACTTAAAAAGTACAAATGAATTGAAAAAAATAAAATAAATGAATTGAAAAAAGTCACGTTGTAACTTAGTTGGATTTGAACCTGAAACAGTCTCGTGCCAGAGATTCGTCACCTTGAAATGTCGATTAAGAACTCAGGGTGATTAGCCCTTGACTCACCGCCCGATCAGCACCAGGCCCGTGCCGGACGGCGCGTATATGTTCCACGCGCGCCTCAAAGAGATGTCAGCATATGAAGGGGGCCCTCAGGGCCAAGCCTGCCGGGTAAATGGGATGGCCCGAAAGGGTTACCGCTATCCCGGAACATAAAGGGCTTTTTTTTAAGTCTGGGAAATCATCCAATGACTTCTCCCGGTATGGGTGGAGTGGAAGGGAGTATCAGACTCTTACTAAAACCCATCCATGTTCCATCCTTAGCCCTTTATGTTCCGGGGTAACCCTTTCGGACAATCCCGTTTACCAACATAAATGGCTAAGGAAGGAACAAAGATTGGTTTTAGTCAGTAAGAGTCTGACACTCCCTTCCGCTCCACCCAGAGCGGGAGAAGTCATTGGATGATTTCCCGGCCTTAAAAAAAGGGGGGGGGGGGTTAGCCCTCGTACGTTTTTTTTTGTTTTCGTGGGGATTTTTACCTTACTAAAACCACCCCAGTGATTACTATATCACCACATACATCCGTTACGTCTGAAAAAAAACCATTCCGGAACCCCCTTTCTTATTCTTGCAACGCCTGTTAGGAAACATCCTTGGGGAGCCAGTAAGGGAGTCTGGATTTTGAACTCTCAGCGCCAACCAGTGCGTTGAAAGTCCAATGCGGACAATAATAAAATGATTGTTTCTTGCAGGCGCGTGAGATGTTCGTGGGCTATGTCCCGGACGGCATCTTGTTACACTTCTGCGCGTCCATGGTATCTGGCCTTATCACCACTATCGCTTCCATGCCAGTTGATATCATCAAAACAAGGTAATATAATATTACGTTTTATTTTCAACTATTCCCAATTTTTTCTCTAAGTTTCGATGCGCCATATTTAACCTTTTGAACGCCATTGTGACATATACGTGACAAGCAAGCGCATGCCCTGTACGCCAACGACACAAATATGTGACAATGCGGGTACAGTATAACGGAATAAACAATCTATAAAAACATATAAAAATCATAATTTTTATGTTTTTATAGATATCTTAAAAATTGAAATTCTTGTACGTATCCAATGACATGAAACGAATAAAAAAAAACCATGGTAAATAATAAATTCATGTTAACAAAAAGAAATATATTTGTATGCGCGTGCGTTTATGCTGTGGCGTTCAAATGTTTAAACGTCCGAAATTTGCGCAGGAGGCTGTGCAATAACATTTGCTAGGGACCATTATTTAGAACAGAACATGCGCGAGAGTTGTGCCTATGTTCACACCGGTCATGATAGAGGTTCATCGACTGTACCGAACTTCACGTATACGAATTCAGTGTTTTGTTTCTATTTTATTTCTTTTCTGACACGAATTCTATGATCTAATTTTAAATTAGGTCAATGTCATATAAATGAGACATCATAAATTTAACCCTTACACTGCCGATGTCGTATATTTGTGGCAGTAAAATGTGACGTAAGTTATTTTTTACATAACATAACGCCTTTATTCGAAGGGTTAGGCAGAAGTATATCTATAGTCCACTTATTTTCGCCTTAAGTGCCATGTAATAACTCAAACATTGATTGATTTATTATTATTAACATTTAGAATGTTTGTAAATATGTGAGCACCATGTATTTATGACATAATTAATTTTACCTGCCATTGTTGTTCTTCTTACCTCCTTTAGCGGTGTAGTACCTATTTTATTCTGGGTGCATCGTCTTCACATACAATTTTATAATTCATGTACATACAAAACATTTTAAAAGAGTAACGGTGGAGTTACTTGCCCATTCTTCTCCATACGAAATTACCTTCTGGAAGGGGCGATTAGAATCAACTCTATTTCTTGTTTATTTTGACGTCAAAAGTGCCTTTCTTGTGCCTATTTGAAATAAATCATTCGACTTTGAGTTTAATCAATAGGGCGAGCCAAAAAAAAAAACTTTGCAAATCTGCGATGGTCTTAAATTACCTCATATCGTTTCCAGGATACAGAACGCAGCTAAAGGTCAGAGTCAAGTGGCGGTGGTGACGTCACTGCTCAAGAACGAAGGTGTACTATCGTTATGGAAGGGCTTCCTACCCTACTACGCTCGTCTCGGACCCCACACTGTGCTCACATTCATATTCCTCGAGCAGATGAACGCAGCTTACTTCAGGATGTCCTAACGTGGTTTTACGGGATTTTAAGGGGCCCTTTATCACTGGGACACCAATGGCGACTTGGCATGGTGTCCTTGTGTGACAAAAGCCTAAAAAAAATTAAACGCTGAGGTAAGCATGCTGTTCCTTTATGAAGATTTGCTTGACACATCTAGAAACAAACGTCACATGTTATGTCATCTTATGTCAATGATTCGAACGATCGACATGATTTATAGATTTTTATTTTGAGACCGTCTTTTGTTAGAGATAATAATGTTTCTGTACGATGTTTTAAATCGACATCTATAATTATGTTTTGCAAAAGAATCGATTAGAAATATGTTTTATGTAGCTCTGGCTTGTGTCATACGAATAATTATATGAAGAACAGTAAACAATTGATGTAGTCCATTGTGTACTTTGTTGGAGTCTGATCATTATTACACTGATAAAAAATATATTGCTTCACTGATAACACAGTTTAAAGATTAAATTGTTAATAGCCTTACGGATAGTGAGCGTAGGAACATCTCAAATTATACTGAAATAGCGGAATTACATAATATCATGATTTCTTGTGATGTATCATAACATCATACCTTGTATTATCTGAAGGATTAGACAGAGGTGTCTAGTTGATACACCATCATGACGTCCATGTAATTGGGTGTTTTACAGGGTAGCCAATAGCGTTACTTTTTATGAATTGTCCAAACGCGGAATTTGTGCGTGATTTGTATGGAATACAACAATGTGACGTCACAGATTTTTAATGAATCGAATGGAATACTTCTTAGCTATAGATGCAATTTTATAATTATATATTCGCATACCTAATATTTAATTTCTGTATGGTGATGGAAGTTTTTAAGACGAGCGGTTTTTTCCTATGTGATTTCGTATTTTATTTTTGTCTGTGTCAAATATTCAAATTATTGGCAAGTGTTGCAATGGATTTTTTGTTCAATACACAGCTCAATCAATCCACTTAGCTCTTTCCAATAAAATTGGAGTCGGTTCCAGTCTAAGCGGATGCAATTATACACCAGTATTTTACACTACCTATCTGACCTCCACAACCCAGTTTTTGAGTCATATTTTGGGCTTCCGACCCGTAACAACTGTCAAACATCTACAAATGACAGCGCGGAATCACGAATTGAGGTGCTTTACCACTCCACAAACCGACCGCGGCAAGTGTAGCTTTACTTTCAATCATAACGATAATATAAAAATGTGTTTATTACGGTATAAATAACGTAATAAGAACGTTATTGGCACCAATCAGTATGTAAATAATTGCAGCCGATATATGTTATCTATCAGTTATCACCAATATTACGCAATGGACATAATCAAGTGCTTACCTAAGTGTCTCGGTGTACATCATGTTATATTTTTTATATGTATAAAAAATGGATTCGAAACCAATACTCGGTTGTAATTTTCGAATAAACTATTGGAATTGCTTTTTATGATCATTCGATTTTGTTAGTTTTTATAATATTTTTAAGGGAAAAATGAAAATGCAGATCGTGTTTTTTTTAAACTTTATTGGTTTATATTAATTTATATTAACCCCTCAAATGTCGTATGAACCCCATAGGTTCATAAGAAAAATTCTCTCGAAACGACAATAAATATAACCCTATAAATCGTTGAGCTCTTATAAGCAAACATCTAATGGGTTAATTCATGTCCTTATGCTTACGTAGATTTTACTTATATTTTTTACAAGCCAGCTGGTCACAGAGCGTACAATTATCTATGAATGTGCTAATAAATTTGTATTGATAACATACTCCTTGCGTAATGCTTTCCGAACTCTGACGCCATACTGTTTGTTTATGGTATATACAAACGTCATATTACGTGAGAATAGATTAAATAGGTATACAAACGTGACGAAATGATTTTCAGTAGAAGTTGATCTACATATTTTTGAATGAAAACAAGCGGCTAATAAAATTTCCTTTAGAACTCGAAATGCACATATTCTAACATGTTAATAAAGCATTATTTATTTATATTTTATTGATACACGAAATACATCACATAGGCAAGAAATGAATAGTTTCTCTCAGTAACTTTAGTGTTATATCACAATCAGTTAAGTTATTAAAACAGTGCTCTATGTGTTAAATATATATATAACAAGCTTTCCAAACAAAGATATTAGTAATATTATAACGTTTGAAATGACCAACCATTTACCGTGGAAATGATGCAGGTACAGTCGGCAGCGCATCAAGTTATACCAAACTGTCATCCATATGATTTTAAACCTTAAAAAGTTGATAGTTAAGTTCAAAATCGATTGAGAAAAATTGACAGTTTCACAAAGTGAAAGTTTTTCGAATAGGCTTAGGTAAAGACGACAATAAATAAAATGTATAAATAGGTAGGTATACAACATGTCCCAAAATTCAACGATAAGCCGGCACCAGAGGATGGACCTACTAATGACTACTCGAGAAAAAAAAAGAAAAAAAAAATACCTCTACTTTTTTTTAAATTACTTAAAAAAAATGGAAATTCTTCGAAAATGTATACCCCTTATGACACTTTTAACTACCATGACCACAATTTTTCAAATTTTTCAGTTTTTTTGTTTGTATCGGCAACCTAAGTAGTACTACTATTCACCATAATCTTTGAAAATTACAGAATTTTCGTAGTTTTATACAAAAAGACAACCAAAAAAAATTATTTCCCTAAAATTTTGAAAGATTTTAACGTTCAGTACACTTTAAGTCATCGTAGTGTAAAAAAAAAATATGGGCACTACTATGGCAAGTTTTTTTAAAAATTAGCGCAACTAACCTAGATTTTAAAATGGTATAATACTTTAGGAAAACTAGCCACAAAAAAAAAAATAATGACACTTTTTCTAATCAAGAACCAAATTTCATAAGTTGTTGTTAATAGTAATCACTTCTACTATGTGCCCAAAATAGATTTCTTTCGCAAATTCTTAGAATTTGGAAGGGACATGTGCGTAGTCAGTGAAGTTCAGAAGTCAGAAAGAGATAGATAGTATACGTTAGAGAGAGATAGATAGAGAGCGATTATACGTTAGAGAGAGATAGATAGATGTTTGTTGTTAAATAACAATAGGGCAGGTAGGAATGTTGCTGTTCTCTACAAAGTACAAAGTCAGTACGCTCTGCTTCTTTGTTTACTGTGCACCGTTTCGTATTCAATTGATGTGACTCTCGTACTAACGACTTTTGGCTTGGCTTTTTGGACTGGATTAAGTGATCTGCAAACTGTACTAACCTGGCATTATTTTGAACTGGACTGTGTTTTGTGAATTGGACTTTTGGCGTATTTTGGACTGTTTAGCGTTTATCATGCCGCTACCATACACACCGTTGGAATACGCTAATATGCACCTCATTTATGGAGAGTGCCGATGCAATGGTAGTGCTGCTAGCAGATTATATCGAGAAAGGTACCCAAATGCTCAAAGATACCCGAATTATCGAGTATTTATTAACGTGCATCAAGCGTTTTCGGAGGGCCGTTTACCATCTGACAGGAGAAATGCTGGAAGACCTAGATCGGAACGCGACGAAGACGTTCTCAATGAAATTGAAAATGATTCAACTACCTCGGTACGTGCCATAGAAATAGCTACGGGAATCCCAAAAAGTACTGCACATCGAATCCTAAAACGTCACAGACTTCACCCATATCACTACAGGCGTGTGCAGACGTTATTACCGCGGGACTATCCACTACGAGTCGCATTTTGCCGTGTGATGCTGCAAAAGCACAGAGAAGATCCCCAATTCTTGGATAATATTCTATGGTCGGATGAATCAACCTGCAAGAGAGATGGCTATTTAAATCTTCACAACCTACATAGCTGGAGCAATGAAAATCCGCACCTGATGAGACAAGACAAATCCCAATATCAATTCAAGGTTAACCTATGGACGGGCATATTAAACGGAAAAGTGATTGGGCCTTTTGAATTACAAGGAAACTTGGATGGCAATAGTTACTTGAACTTTTTACAAAATGACTTGCCAGTATTATTAGAAGACATGCCCATTAGTGATCCACAAAACATATGGTTCCAAAATGATGGCTGCCCAGCTCACTATGCCCGTCCTGTGCGAGAATACTTAAACCAAGAGTATCCAGGGCGTTGGATAGGGCGACTTGGTCCTATTTTATGGCCACCCCGTTCACCCGATCTAAACCCCCTGGACTTCTTCTATTGGGGTTGTCTCAAAGACAGAGTCTACTCGAAACCCATTGCAACACTGAACGACCTTCGCCAAAAAATCACTCAGGCTGCGGATCATATCAATAGTAGAAGATATGCACAACGAATAAAACGATCTTTTTTAAGGCGATGTCATGCTTGTATTAATGCCGGTGGTAAACAGTTCGAACATTTATTATAATATTATTAATAATGCAATAAATTTACATTTATTGACACCATTTGTTTCATTCATTCAACATTTTCCAACAACAAAAATCTATTTTGGGCACATAGTAGAAGTGATTACTATTAACAACAACTTATGAAATTTGGTTCTTGATTAGAAAAAGTGTCATTATTTTTTTTTTGTGGCTAGTTTTCCTAAAATATTATACCATTTTAAAATCTAGGTTAGTTGCGCTAATTTTTAAAAAAACTTGCCATAGTAGTGCCCATATTTTTTTTTTACACTACGATGACTTAAAGTGTACTGAACGTTAAAATCTTTCAAAATTTTAGGGAAATAATTTTTTTTGGTTGTTTTTTTGTATAAAACTACGAAAATTCTGTAATTTTCAAAGATTATGGTGAATAGTAGTACTACTTAGGTTGCCGATACAAACAAAAAAACTGAAAAATTTGAAAAATTGTGGTCATGGTAGTTAAAAGTGTCATAAGGGGTATACATTTTCGAAGAATTTCCATTTTTTTTAAGTAATTTAAAAAAAAGTAGAGGTATTTTTTTTTTCTTTTTTTTTCTCGAGTAGTCATTAGTAGGTCCATCCTCTGGTGCCGGCTTATCGTTGAATTTTGGGACATGTTGTATATATCTGCTTATAGTGCTCGTCTACTTATATGTACGAAGAAATAAAATGGCGGTAGAATATGCGAACAGCTGTAATTGACGTTTATGTTTTAAGGTTATACGCAAAGGTAGTGCGCAATATTCAGATTTTCTTCCGTTTTTTTTGCAATTTACATCTTGATTCAAATATGATTCGCTATAATAAAAATTTGTATGTATTTACATAATTATAATCATCAATACATAGGTTCTGATTTCATAAATCATGACTTTTCTTTGAGGGTGGGAAATCATCAAATGACTAGCGTCAGACTTTTACTGATTAGAGCCCATCCATGTTCCTTCCTTAGCCCTTTATGTTGGCGAGACGTATTAGCGATTAAACATATTTTTTATGTTGGCACTGACCTGCACTTTGCAAAAAAACTTAAAAAAGAAAAAAGAATTTCGCGCTCAACCTATGGACATCGACCTTAATGCATACCAGTCGTTATCTAATCTTTGTCGCTATAATACCATTCTAATTTAGTAATCTACCTGCAATCTCCACTTCAGTTTTATCTCCCATCCCATAAATGATGCGTGATCGAATTTTTCCGCCGACATAATATGTGACACCGGTGTTTTACAATATGGTTATAGCCAGACCGTTCTGAGGTAAGTGCGCGGTGCGCTGGGGGGGGGGGGGTGACGCGACACGAAAGCGCACTTATGTATCAACTTGTGACATCAGTCTGTCATTCTGTCATCCCTCACCGCGCAGCTAACTTAGAAAGGGTCTCAATAAAGAGGTCGGGCTATAACTCTATGATGATGAGTGATTATGTACAGACGCCAGCACATAAGCTATCCCTATTGTCAAATTTCCCCAATTGAAAATGAACCTTATGGTTTTGTAATAAAGTTGAAAATCAATTAAAGAAATTTTACAGATTGGGGTAACTTGATGTGCTGGCCTCTGTATTAAAGCGGTCATACTGCAGATTTCTGATAGTAAATATGTTTTGACCAATGCAACCCCTCGTTGGTGGTATAAAATGCTTTTTGTATACAATTTTTACTAGGAATGTAAGTCATTAAGTAATTTAAATATTGCTTTTATTTAAATTACTTAATGATTCTAATTAGCAATACATGATCAACACCCTAATTGCGTTATACACTTTCAATCAAAATCTGAATTATTTTGAAGGATATTGTTAATTCATTGCTTCATATAAAAATCAATGTTTGTGTGTTTGTACTCGTATTTTATCCGCTGCCATGCCGTTCATTAGATCGAGATATAACTTTGTCAACTTATGGCTTGCGCTTGCGCATGTTACAGGCATATATCATAATGTCATTTATCAATATTAACTGCCATATCAGTGAGACAGTGTAACCCAGTTACAAATAAATTCCACGCGAACATTAAACGGTTAGATGGTGTATTTATTTATTTAAAAGTGCATATTGTTTAAGTTCAATTTTAAATTCATTTTTTTAATAAAGTTACTTTTACATTTCAATCGTTAATTTTAAGTACAAAGTTTATTTTTGATGTTTTTTTTTAAATGTTTGGGTTGTAATGTTCCGTGGGTATGTTTTCTAATTCAGTGCATTTTTTTATGTTCACGGAAAAATGATTTTGAATATATGTATTTGTAACGTACAAATAATTTTTTGAAATGTTGTTTTTGGTATTATAAATCAATGTTTTATGTTTCTTTATATTATAGAGGTGTTCTATTTTAAATATTGATTTTGCACGTAAAAACACCTAAGTGCGACTTCTTATGAATTATATTTATATAAGTTTAAAAGTATATATGAAACGAGATTACATTTTTTATTTTTTTTAGATTGATTGGCTTATAGTTGAAAAATGCAAAATGAAAAAAAAAGTTTTATTTTTTCAATATTACTTCTTCACTCGCTGAGTCAGTCTTTTATAATATGTTTTTAAATTTTTTAACAAGGTGGAAGACAATGTGTGAATTAGAAGACAAAAATAATTACATAGTCCACCTGTAAAGACGTTGATTAAATCATGATATACTTTTTTTTCTCAAAGTAGTCGCATAGTTTTAAAACAGTACAATGTGATAAAATGTTATTATAAATATTATATATTTTTATATACGCTCTTTATTATTTGTGACTAACGTGTGAGGCAATGTTGTTATAGGTTAATAAAGAACATTGTTTTAAATTCTTTTTTTTTATTTATCTTGGCGATCGATACGGATGCGGAGGCATAAACATATTATTATATTAATTTATCTATTTGACATTGGCTGCCGTTTTTCTCAAGAGATTTTGAAATGGAAAACTTTTAAAAATATTAAGGGTTAATTTTCGGAAAAGATCTGAGAGTTGAATGTGGGAAGGAAAGCCACAAACAATTCTTTGGGACTCATTCACATGGGTGAACAAGTTTTACTCAGAGGTGAACTTATTTAACCCTGAGGTGAACTAGTTTTACCCAGAGGTGAACTTGTTTTATCTGGAGGTGAACTAGTTTTACCCAGAAGTGGTCTAGTTTTATCCGGAGTTGAACTAGTTTGACCCAGAAGTGATCTAGTTTTCTTGGAGGTGAACTAGTTTTCTCGGAGGTGAACTAGTTTTACCCAGAGGTGAACTAGTTTTATCCAGAGGTGAACTTGTTTTTATCCAGGTGTGAACTAATTTTACGCAGAAGTGAACTAGTTTTACTCAGAGGTGAACTAGTTTTACCTAGAGTTGACCTAGTTTATCCAGAGGTGAACAAGTTTTACTTAGAGGTGAACCAGTTTTATCCAGAGGTGAACTAGTTTTATCCAGGGGTGAACTTTTTTTATCCAGTGGTGAACTAATTTTACGTAGAAGTGAACTAGTTTTAGCCAGAGGTAAACTAGTTATTAATATATTCATAGGTGAATTTACTTTACCCAGATGTGAACTAGTTTTAAGAATTGAAATATTATCTTGAAAGGCGTTTATTACATTTGTATGATTTTTTGTCACTAAATACAATAGGCACTTATTCTTAATAACTTAATACTCAGCAGTGGGCAACCGGTACAATATGATAGATTTGTCGCCTACTCAATCAGTACTGCAATGTTATTCAATAAGAGTATTGCTATATTTTTTTGGTCAGGCGCTAAAATTTTGATAAATAATGTCGATATCTTTATTGCCGTGAAAGTTACAGTATTATCGTTTTAAAACATTGAGAAACATGAACATCGACAAACGGGAAGTAATTAATAGCCTCTGTGAATTTCAATATTTCTATTTATCAGGACGTCAGGTTAATACTTACTCTTAGAGCATCTAAATGCTCTAAGTACTTACTACACTCTTTGACTACGACTCGGTGGCCGGCCGACTGACATAATAATGAACGGTCACCCTTAAAATGTTTTCTTCTTCTAGGATACGATGGAAGCAATTGTTGCAGAATAGGAAGCAAATACACACATCAAAAGTGTCTAGGGATCAACATATATTTTTGCAATAACTTTTCTCTTGATTGATATTAATTTAAATTTTCTTTAAGGATTCATCAAATAAAGTGTTTTCGTTTGTCACAGTAACGATAAACCAAGTCACCTTTGCATTAATAAAGAAATTTGCCATTTTCCTAATAAAGGGATTTTTGACATTTGAACCACTAACATTAAAGTTCGAAAAAAAGACTGAAATAACAGTTTTCTTTAAAATTTTATTGGGTAACTTAAACAATTAATAATCCGTGTTTCTACCGCGAACACTAACAACACAAGAACATCGGTTTGGCATACTCAAAATGAGTTCATCCAAATCACGCTGTGGAATGGCCGCCCATGTTCGTTGCAACAACAAAAAAAGGTCTTCTTGCAACTGGATACCCTCCATATTCGGCAGAGCTCTTCTCTGTAGCATATCCCATGCATGCTCAATCGGGTTCAAGTCTGGCGACTGAGCAGGCCAGGGCAGGACATTGATGTTAGCTGCGGCGAGAGTCTGTCTTACAACTCTTGCGGTGTGCGGTCGTGCATTATCATGCATTAACTGAAATAAGGGACCGATTTGCACTTGTAGAGGAACGATGACGTCAGATACAATCGTCTCAGCATAAATTTGAGCGTTGAGGTTGCCTCTGATCCAAATCAACTCAGTTCTTCCGCCGATCCAAATACCCGCCCATACCATGATGGTTCCACCCACAGAACAGTTTAAGAGGTTAGAATGGAAATAGTTCCTGATTTGTATTAGAACGCGTGTCGCCGCATGTCTCCCACTCTTGTCTCTCAACTACAAGCAAGAGATAATACGTACGCGCATTACACACACAAATAAACCACACGCAATTAGATCGCGTGTTTACTATTGGTTGTCACACTAACTCAAATACTGCTCTGGACGTACACTCACACACGTGTAAAAGCAATTTATTTCTCATATATGTTACGGCCACCAAAAGGTCGATTAATCATATCGATAAAATTACTGTAGTTTAGTTAATTAAAGTTTTGCATTTTTTCAAGTTGCAGATACGGTACGAATAACTTCCTAATTACATATAAATAAACTTAAATCAAAGTCAAATTAAGGGGGAACATCCGATACTGCCGCGAAATTTAAATTTTCTTTAGTTTCATGCTAGTTGCAGCTCTGTTTTACGTCATAGTAATGAAAGAAAGAAACATAGCATTTTGAATAACATAAAACGTAAAACAACGCTACAATATACAAAAAAACTATAAATAAATTTTAAATTTCACGTCCATATCGAATGCTAAGTCGAATTAACATAATATAATCTAATTAATTTATTGTGAACTACTCCGTGAAAAAGTATTTAGGTATTAATTGTAGCATGTTAATTTATTAATAATAGCTGTGCCCGCCGGTTTCACCCGCGTTACGTAATCATTTTCTGCAAAATGTTGCAAACATAAATTGTGCTACATTTAGTACGTATCCATTCAATTCTACCAGTTGCTTCAAACCACAGTTTTCATGTAGCTGGATCTTTTGTAAAATAAAAAAAAAGTGTTTGCATCGTAAATTAGATTTTAGACGAAAAACCAACTAAGAAACTAAATTAATAATCCACATTATACAATAATTGTTGTTAATTTATACAACGTTATTTTCATTGTTATATTACTGACAATAATCATTCGTATACACATCTTAATATCGACATTGTTTACAATTTGGTACAACACTATCGACGCGCATAGATTTCCCAGAATTGAAGCTTTGGATCGACGCACGCGACGTTCGCAGTGAACGCAATACATTGCGCGACCGCTCACGTCGTGCAAGATCGTACCAATGTAATGCAAGCAATGTATAATTTTGTATCTGAATGCGATTTTATCGTTTTTGTCTACAAACTACATAATACTTTTGTAATAATTACAAATATCACTCGTATTTTAAGGTTTTTGGAGTTACCGGTGAAAAGAAATCCCTCCTCGGGCCACATTACACTCCTGACTTCTTTTCCGACACGTTATAATTGGGCAAGACGGCATAATTCTTTTTTTCCGCGGAGAATTGAACGCTTTCACAATAAGAGCGTGACTGTTGACCGGTGATTCTAATTTCGGTTGGGTTTGGAGCGCCCGCGCAAATGTGTGGCGCGCCTGTTCCGCCCACAAGGCCCTTCTAACCTCTTTAACTGTTCTGTGGTTCCACCACTATAAGGATGGACTTCCTGGCAGGATTTTAATCGCTGTTGGCGTCCAGGGGTTCTCCAGTGTCGTATACGTCTTGTATCCGGTCTCATACCAAAACGAGACTCATCAGAAAAGCACACGAAACGCCATTGTTCTTCTGCCCAATTTCTGTGTTCAAGAGCCCATTGATATCGAATCCTACGATTGTGCATTGCTATAGGTGGTACCCGTAGCGGTCTTCGGGAATGAAGGTTCACTTCATGCAAGCGGTTTCTGACTGTTTGGTCGCTAATTAAGTTCCCTGAAGAGTGATGAAGCCTCACGGCTAACATCATGGCGGTTATTGTTGGAGCTCTTCGAGTTAAGATTTGAATGTATCGGTCTTGTCTCCGTGTGGTGCAGCGATACCGTCCTTCATGGCGCTCAGCCACGGTACCAGTGCTTCGGTAACGTGTCCAAAGTCGACTGATAACACCTTTTTTTGTTGTTGCAACGAACATGGGCGGCCATTCCACAGCGTGATTTGGATGAACTCATTTTGAGTATGCCAAACCGATGTTCTTGTGTTGTTAGTGTTCGCGGTAGAAACACGGATTATTAATTGTTTAAGTTACCCAATAAAATTTTAAAGAAAACTGTTATTTCAGTCTTTTTTTCGAACTTTAATGTTAGTGGTTCAAATGTCAAAAATCCCTTTATTAGGAAAATGGCAAATTTCTTTATTAATGCAAAGGTGACTTGGTTTATCGTTACTGTGACAAACGAAAACACTTTATTTGATGAATCCTTAAAGAAAATTTAAATTAATATCAATCAAGAGAAAAGTTATTGCAAAAATATATGTTGATCCCTAGACACTTTTGATGTGTGTAGAAGCACAGGAACGAACTAACGTTTGATAATTATTGGCGATGCCTTAGCGCAGTCAAACTGTTGATAACGCTTCTTTCTTTTGCGTGTGGTTAGTGCTAACCTGGTGTCTGAGTTTCTATGCTGCCCATGGGCCTCTGACTCTTCACATGCTGATGAGAAATGTCTTTCAGACAAGCCGGTTTACTCACGATGTATTCCTTCACCGTTTTTTAAACAAGTGGTAAGTGTTCAATATGCACATGAATCCGAAAATCAGATATAATATGTGCCATAGATTCGAACTCGAGACCTAAGCCTTAGCAGTCCGACGGGTTATTAACACTGGACAAAATTGATTAAAACCTCGACATTGGCTGTCTTACTATAAAAGACAACCATGACAATATTCTGTCAGCCCTTCAGTCTAACAAACATTCACAAGATACGGTGTCACCGTGTAAAGCCATACTTATAGCAACAAAATTTTTTGTGATCCTACTACTATTATAAAGGCGAAAGTTTGTAAGTATGGATGTATGGATGTTTGTTACTCTTTCACGTAAAAACTACTGTATAGATTTGGATGAAATTTGACACAGAGATGGTTTATATCCTGGATTAACACATAGGATATTTTTTATCCCGGTAGAACATTCCTGTGGGATAATTTCCGACCTCCACGCGAGCGAAGCCGCGGGCAGAAGCTAGTAAAAATATAAAAATAATGTGCAATGTGCCGGTGATTAAACGGACAACATAGTATTGTTAATAATTGAAGATGGACACAAAAGAAAAAAGTAAACATAAACTACCAGGTCACCAGGAAGTCATACTTGGGGGATTATCTCGGTATAAAATCTTTTATTTACTTTTAAGGGAGAAATATTTGCAAGTAGGAACATGATTAATAGCCTATTGCTCTGGAATAAGCCTCACCAGAACTGTTGAGATTAGGGTACCTGCCTGTTTGTTAGTTCTTCCATCTGAACAGACAGCTGTGCTGGGGAGTTTGTTGCGCTACTTATTTTTCCCAACTAAAGCACTAGGAAGTGGTGAAGGGTGGGCGTTTTGGGGGACTATCTTATAATATGTAATTATGGATGACAGGACTTAGTTTGCGCTTGGCTTGTGCTTGGCTTTTGGACTTCATGTTGGTTTTGCAATCTTCAGTATAAGGCACCTATGTCCCACAGCCGGCGAGGAAGCCACCAGCTATCGACTGGCTCAAGAAACGTAGTTGATGCAATGGATGTCCGTCCCGTATCAGTAAAACATATACCTACATGTATATAAACAGTTGATCGCTAGTCGCTCCCTCGTTTGTGGCGTCGGTGTCTAATTCTGCATTATTTTAGTCCCTACATGGATCTTTTAGTTGGGCACTGTTAGTTGTCGTCTGGGGGTTGTACTTTGTTGAACACCAGACTAACTACAGTGTTGACCCTAAATCAACAAGCGACTTTTTGTTAAATTGCCTTTGAGTAATCAGATAGAAAACTAGATAAATGGGCAGGGTTGATGGCGCTGCAAACGCAGGATATACCTAATACAGGATTTAGCTGACAAGACATATTTGGGCTTTTAAACTCCTATAATTCAGTTCCCCCCTTCACAGTAGTTTAGTCCCCCCCCCCCCTCGTAGTTTCTCGTACCTACGCGGTGTGGGGGGCACTGTAGTCCCTCTCACAGTTGAGCCCCTCGAGGGTTATATCTTCGACTACGAATTAGTGGTTGTGTAAGTTTCAGTATTATATCAACAACGCTTCTCATACCACTCGATGTGGTCCAATTGCGGTTACGGTACCCCGACACATGGTGCGTGAAAATGTTCCGTATTATGGTCTCCTGTAAGGGGTGCCCGGGGCCCTACGAAGTTCTCTCAGCCAGCATGCTGCAGAGGAGGACTTATGCGTCTTTGAGATGGGGCATCTTCTACTGCCTCTATGCTGCTCATAAAAGGTACGCCATGTTATTGAAGAATGACTCTTTTTATTCATAGATTCTTAGTACTTGTTGTTAGATACCCAGTCAAATAGTTTACTAACATTTGGAAGAAGAACTAATTAAGTTAATTTCATTGAAGATAAAAAACTTTACTCTATCTGAGAGCTAAAAAATGGCTGCAATATCCTCCTAATCATTCACATTTAAGTTAGGCAACAGGTTTTTCGGTATCCAGCCAAGTAACTCTGCAATAATGCATTAAGTATCCGATCTACCGACATACAAAACTTTATGGTGTGCAAGGTTCGTTAAGTGCGTGGCCGAAACCGGAACTGCCTCCGCAATTTTGTTTTGTCAATACAACTTCTGTGGCAATTTCACAAATGACCAAAACGTTTACCATCAATGCCCTTCCTCGAGTCATCCAAGTGCCATTATAGTTCCTTGTATACCTACTCTTATCGTAACTTCTTGACTTTATTAGGAGCTGCAGAATCAACGCAGTGAATCCTTTGTGGCAGGGTTCCTTCCTGCTGACCGGCCGTCCCATCGTCGCGCACGCTGTTAAGTTAGGAACTGCGACGACGGTCAGTCATTGTATTATTTGTACCATCATTATTTACTTGTATCATCATTATTTACTTGTATCGAAATATACACTGGTTGTGATGTTCTGATGCTATCCTTCGTAGATTTTCTAGCAAATCACAACTGGCATGCGACTCTACACACAGGTACCTTGAGGTGATGCGGAAGAAATTAAAAAAATACAGTCAGCTTTCCTATTGCCCTTATCTGCTCTTATGCCTTATGCTGCCCGCGGTTCAAGTCCTAAACATTACGTACAGTACCCGGCGATAAATATTGCACATCGAATACCTCGATAAAATACACAAATTTCGCGAATCAGGAAAAAATATCGTCTACATGGATGAGTCTTACATACACATCCCACACTAAAGGGAAATCTTTTAGTGATGATAAGAAAAAAGAGATAACGCTCTACGAAGCCGAATGTCTCTTCAAAGATCTGTCCAAAGGCGATGTGCAATATTTATCGCCGGGTATTGTACTGCCATTTATTCCTTTTACCTTAGTCTACCTACCTACCCATATTATCCAATCCCTTTTATGACCTACTTAGATTATGTAGGTTTCTAAGCTACACAAATGTACGGGTCGCAATCGATTTGGCAGTATTTGTTGACCAACAAAGCCTACTTGAATAAATTAGGCACTACACATTCGGTTTTCATTCGGCTCGTAGGTACCTATATAATTAATATACTATGATGATGATGATTCCCAAACAAGCATCAATGCCGCCCCAATCATGTGTGTAGCAACTCTATTAAAATTGTTTATTGTACAATTTCTATTCCAATACAGGTTCTAGACTATTTGCATGAAAGAAGAAGGATTAGGGAGCGGAAATTAATCTCAGAGTGGGCGGAGGGACTCCGTTCACAAATCCACTCCCTTTTACATGCTGCCCTGAACCAAGAATGGCCGTTGGACGCCTTGAAATCAACGTAAAACAACTGATTAATTATAAAATTATGAATCGGAAACGTTTGCATAACAAATACGTAGTGGAATTAGGTCTTTGTCCAAATAGCACACACAATTCAATATGAGAATTGTCGTTTTGTACGTGCGATACAAATTTTGCGGTACATGTTGTACTATCTACCTAAAGCTAGCTAGAATCTTCGCGTGTTTACTCATAGGTACGCTGTTAGGCAGATATTTATCGCAGGAATTTCACATTTTGACGTTTGACACCGATGATTGTTTTATAAAGCCGCAATTATTTATTCTTCTTTCACATCGATGGTACCTGCCTACGTGTTGTCAAATTATTTGGGATCAGTAGGCAGTTTCGATAATATCGCAAGAAGATTTGGAAGATGAATCGCCACATCCCTTTGATTGTTTTTTTACCTGCTTCCTGAATGCTTTCTTACGTTTACAGAAGTTTTAATACCAAGTCCCAAATAGCTCCGAGTCTCTCTTCATCCAATTGTCCCATTAATTCTAACATATACTTCCATTGATAAACTCATGTCCATTGTAGACTTCAAAGCCAACCCATCCACTAAAGCCAAAAAATCCTGAGAAAAAAGTCGCCTATTAGAAGAAAATACACACACTACAAAAAGGCCAATAATGTTAATAGCCTGGATTTTCCCACTGCAGGGCAAAACCGACTTCCACTTCTCTATAACATTTATAGTCCATTCACATTAGATATGTCACCCCGGAATGAGAGGTAATAAGCTATAAACTGTATGTAACCTCCTTACTATCTTCCACCACAGGAGCATCTCCCTGTAGGTAATAATATGTATAACCTTTCTATGGTCTATTTGGAAGTCCCTGAACCGTCTCCGGGCATAAGTGGGAAGATGTAACTACAACCTGGTAAAATGGGGCTACCTAGACGGTATGGATGTCGAGCTATATCGTAAACTATGCTTCACCTTCTATCCTGTCCTCTGTGTCCCAAAACATGCAGCCTAAGAGATCTCTGCGCTGCCACCGACGACGCTGTAGAAGTGGCGAAGTTTTGGGCCAACAAAATGTAAAATACAATCGTGACCGAAGAAGAAAGAGAACTATCTCTTATTTTTTACTGGATCTGGATTAATGGGCTTTGTTTTAATCGCGGCCCTTGACAACTGGTATACTACCTCTTCCGAATAATTATTTAAAGAAAGTTATATACCAACCTTCTTTCTTCTCTTGACAGAAGTCAAGATGTATTCTGTGACAATTTATAAAATTTTAAAGTAACATAATGTAACAAAATTTTTTGTAACTTATAATTATCGCTTTTAATGAAAGGAAATGATGTGCCTTCATTAAAAGGTTAATTATTCATCATGCACGGAGAGCATCACCAGCACCAACACACTGACAGTACACCTCGCTATGTTAAAATAGGATTTGGAGGTTTTTCTGGGTACGTTCGAGGTACTCTGTTATTATATGTAGGAATTAAAACTAGCCTCCAGGCTCCAATACTCGCGAGTGAGAAGTGATAGAGAGAACCTAAGTGAAACTTACTTACTCAGCTAATAATTTTACCACGAAATGTACTAAAATAAATTATAACCGGTACAAACAAAACATGAAACTGGTGCCGTTACATGTTTTGTTCTACCTCTTGAATCCCATTGTTCTTTGCATTTTTTTCGCACGGTTATAGTCTTTTTAGTTAATGCCATCAACGACAAATTAACCGGATTTTAATAAAAGGCTTTTATTAAAATCCGGTTCGTTTGATAAGTTCTAAATTCAGCGACTTAGAAAACGTTTCAAACTCAAACTCAAAGTATTTATTTCAAATAAACAAAATACAGGCACTTTTGAATTGTCAAGGTGTCGGTCGGTTTTTTTCTTAACCCGTACCAGTAAGAAACAAACTGTCAGTAAATAGCGAGGGGAGAATAGAGGAGGGTATGATTAACGCCTCCATTTAATTTCTTTCAAAGCAAGAGTTTTATATAGCTTTTTAACTCCATAACTAAAATTACAATGCCTACCTATTGTAATTTACCTGTTACCTAGTTTACTTTATAAGTTATACAATAACTAAGTTATATATTTTTAATAAAAATATATAACTTACTTACGCTATTAACATCCAACCTTGCAGCATAATAGCATCAGCGCTATTACACCCGCTCGACGTGTTCAAAGTCCGTCTCCAGCTGTATCCGGAGGCTTGGGGCATGAGCCTGCTGCGCAACATGCTGCGCTGCGAGGGCATCCGGGCCCCCTACACTGGCCTCACCGCCAGCATCCTGCGACAAACGACCTACACCACTACGAGATTAGCCACATATTCCTATCTTTATGAGAATCATAGGAGGCGAGTACCAGGGACAGTTTTAAAGATACTATTTGTGTAAATACACAAATTGTTTCTTTTGTGAAATTGTTGATTGAACATGAAAAAATGTTGCCAGCATCATTATATAATTATGGTGTGCACGTGACTGGACCACGTTTTTCAACTTATATTCAAAATTTAGCAGAAAAATCATTAAAAAAAAAACATTTGCAACCCTGTCAATACTAATAATATTATGCGTTTTTTTTAACAGAACGTATAACAGTACACCAAATTTGCAAAACAAGTTGGCAATTGGCGTGTGTGCGGGGGTGGCGGGCGCCTTCGTGGGCTGCCCGTCAGAGATCATCCTCGTGCGGATGATGGCAGATGGCCCCGTGGACCCCTACAGGCGCTACAGAAACGTTATAGACGCCTGCATGAAGTAAGACTCATTGTTCGCTGCTTTTGTCGTAGCTGATGATAAAATTAATGTAATATGAAACACATGAAATGTTACATACGTTGAAACTAACATGTTGTACACATTTTATATGTCGCGAATCACGCGGTTTGTAAAACAACGGCAATTAGACAATCCATCTTGTTGAATCCGCGGTATTACAAAAGCGTTTTATCAACACAAACACTGCCAATATTTTTTGTGCTATTCGAAGCTCAGTGCCTGCAACACACACCTGTTCGTGGAAGTGTTAAACAGCTCCTTTGTGTTTTCTTACCACCCTAAATTACGAACTTTCTTAAAAAAAATCATCCCATATTTAACCCCTTTATATTTCATGCTTCCGGACCAAGCGATTCAGGCTGTGCGTTGTCCGTCACTGGATGAATTTAAGATTTGTATTAAGCAGATGTGCTGAGATGAGATGTGATGCCTCTTATCTCTTGCCGAATTGTTTTAATAATAAGTATTTGTTGAAGGATCTGGCAGACGGAAGGAGTAAGCGCATTGTGGCGGGGTGCGATGCTCTCCATGTCTAAATCAGTCGTCATCAGCGTGTCTCAAATAGGAACCTATTCCCAGGTCAGCTGATACCCAATATTAGGTCACGGAGTTATCCTGAATCGCTCAATGATCATCGCGAGCCTACAGCAGTTCACTGGTGGACATAGGCCTGTTCACGTGACACGCTTTTTTACGCGATCCTCCTTCAGCTACTACTAGGCTCTCTGCGAAGGTCCTCCCTGATGTCGGTCGCTACAGTAATTTTTTCTGAAAATTGGAAATGCGACTCCTGTTTCCATACCGTGTGCACAGTGGACTGCGGTCAAATTATGTGATTATGATTAATCACTGACATAACTGCACCATCAACCCCACATTTAGATTACTCATAACCTCTTTCAACAATAGCGCGCTTTTATTTAAGGATTTAGAGAGAGAGAGAGAGAGAGAGAGAGCAAAGTAAGAGCGAGCGAGTAAGAGAGTGACTTTTAGAGCATTCATTTAGTTGTCACTTAATGTTGACGACACGGTTGGCGCAGTGGTTGAGCGATTGACTGCTGCGCAGCATGTCGCGGGTTCGTTTCCCGCATGGAACGAAACATTTGTACGACCTGCAAGTATTTGTTCCGGGTGGTTTTCTATCTATAACATGTTATGTATTTACAAAAAAAAAAGTATAATCGAAAATGTCGAATAAGTCCATCTAGTTACCATAACACAAGCATTTAAGTTGCTTAGCTTGGGAATATAATAATAACGCCATAGCGTTGTGTGAAATGTTCAAGGATATTATTATTATATTAGTGTTAGTGCAAAACACGCGTAAGTTTTAAGTTTAACGTAACCCATATTTTTCCAGTTATTTTAAGTCTAATGATATAGGAGCTAGCTTGTTGCCATCAATTGGGCACAAATCCAGACTCCGTGCTATTACTGTTCAGCGTAACTTGGTCTATCTTTATACAACCAACTTGATACACATATTGCTTACCTACATTTATATTCCGGCATGATAATGATGATTCCTGAGGAGCTCGTGGCTAAGCTATAACAGCCGCACAGGTCGATCCATCAGATTAAGCTACGCTTGCCGGGGTTGGTCCGTGGATGGGGTTACCATCTTTACATATCGAGACTCTTCCGTACCTGGGATAGCACGTTAAGCCATTGGTCCCGGCTGTCATTCGTGGATCTTTACAGATAGTCAGAAGCCCGAAAGTCTGACAGCCAGTCTTACCAACGGGTATCGTATTAGCCAGTTACTGATTGGGTTGTTTAGGTCAGATCGGCAGACGCTCCATGTAAAATACTCGTATTCAGCTTCATCCGGTTCGACCCGACCCCAACATAGTTGGGAAAATACTAGGCAGATTAATTGATGATGATAATTCTTGTCGCCGGGAAAATTCGTTCCTGTCACCAGTCAGCTGGACACGATTAGGAATTAATAAGGTTTATTTTCGTAAAACACGTATTCTTTTGTACTCAACTGATAGATGTTAGTAGGAGCGCATTCTGTCATTGGTCGAAGTGCAATATTGTTGTGCCGTTACCTGCAGGGTTCATGTCAGGTGCTAGAACCTGAGATCGAATAACTTTTTTACAACAGTAAATAGAGATTAGAATTTTATTTACTTGCAGACTCGAAATTATTTATCAGAGAGGAAGAGAGCTCGCGGCTTCTTACTACACCTGTATACATCAATGTTGTCAAGTTTTGTCACCGCTGTGGTCACATTACCATTGGATACCTTCAAAACAAGGTAACTTGGCTTCATTTCTTTTTACTCAAAAAGTTATTTAGTAGTTCTACAATATTTAGGTCCCATTATATTGTGAGTGTCCAGTAGGTATTGCTGTTCCTTAAAAATAAATATCACCGTGAAAATGTAGGTGAAGTGAGTTAAAAGTGAGCTGTCAAGTGTTAATTCCTAGCTTTAGAAGGAACGAACGCTCACTACACACTCACTTCATCTAAGTATTCGTATTCACGGTGACATTCTTACAGTAACTATCAAGCGGCATTTACAAAAAAAAAAAGTGTGCGTGTACTAGCGTACACTCGTAAGAAGTACCTACCTACCTACCTACCTACCTACCTACCTACCTACCTACCTACCTACCTACCTACCTACCTACCTACCTACCTACCTACCTACCTACCTACCTACCTACCTACCTACCTACCTACCTACCTACCTACCTACCTACCTACCTACCTACCTACCTACCTACCTACCTACCTACCTACCTACCTACCTACCTACCTACCTACCTACCTACCTACCTACCTACCTACCTACCTACCTACCTACCTACCTACCTACCTACCTACCTACCTACCTACCTACCTACCTACCTACCTACCTACCTATCTACCTACCTACCTACCTGCCTACCTACCTACCTACCTACCTACCTACCTACCTACCTACCTACCTACCTACCGAAAAATTTTTGTCTAACCCCGATAAAGAAGTTTCGCTTCAAAAATGTGACGTACTTCCGTAACAGAAAAATGTGACGTACTTCCGTAACAGAAAAATTTTTGTCTAACCCCGATAAAGAAGTTTCACTTCAAAAATGTATGTAAGTAGTTTATCAGCCATCTCGTTACCATAACACAAGCATTAGGTTGCTTAGCTTGGGACGATATGGCGTTGTGTGAAATGTCCAAGGATATTATTATATTATTATAACTAGCTTCTGCCCGCGACTTCGTCCGCGGAAAATTGCGATATACTGTAACTGTTTAGGCAGCGCATGCAAATAATTCTGTTTTCGGAGATATACCTTTTCGACTTGCTAGACGAAAATTGCGATAGACTCGTAAGAAGTGAAACTTCTTTATGACGTAATTTTTCAAAAAATAATTAACTTTGTTGTTGTTGTTGTTGTTGTTGTTGTTGCCTGCCTACCTACCTACCTACCTACCTACCTACCTACCTACCTACCTACCTACCTACCTACTTACCTACCTACCTACCTACCTACCTACCTACCTACCTACCTACCTACCTACCTACCTACCTACCTACCTACCTACCTACCTACCTACCTACCTACCTACCTACCTACCTACCTACCTACCTACCTACCTACCTACCTACCTACCTATCTACCTACCTACCTACCTACCTACCTGCCTACCTCCCTACCTACCTACCTACCTACCTACCTACCGAAAAATTTTTGTCTAACCCCGATAAAGAAGTTTCACTTCAAAAATGTGACGTACTTCCGTAACAGAAAAATGTGACGTACTTCCGTAACAGAAAAATTTTTGTCTAACCCCGATAAAGAAGTTTCACTTCAAAAATGTATGTAAGTAGTTTATCAGCCATCTCGTTACCATAACACAAGCATTAGGTTGCTTAGCTTGGGACGATATGGCGTTGTGTGAAATGTCCAAGGATATTATTATATTATTATAACTAGCTTCTGCCCGCGACTTCGTCCGCGGAAAATTGCGATATACTGTAACTGTTTAGGCAGCGCATGCAAATAATTCTGTTTTCGGAGATATACCTTTTCGACTTGCTAGACGAAAATTGCGATAGCTCGGCTAATATGTATGATATAAATATAATTTATAGCCTAAAGCACTCAGGAATAATGTAGCTTTCTATCAGTGAAATTTTTTTTGAAATTGGTGCATTAGTTCCGGAGATTACCCCCTACATACAAACATACAAACTTACAAATTTTACCTCTTTATAATATTAGTATAGATTATCGGCACGATCAATTTGCAACAAAGTAATTAGTAAATTTTCCATTTTGGCTTAACAAATTTTATCGATATCTATTGCCGGTATTGCACGTCTCTGTCCCATCACTACATACTGGAACGGTTTTTGAATATCTTTATGGCGCAGTTTTTCTTTCCCTTTATCTTTTCCGGATCTCAAAATTCGGGGAACTTTAATCGAGTGGGTATATTTGTGGTTCTGACAAAACTCATCTAGCTGAATTCATGGTAATTGTTGGCGCGTTCTTGTCGATTCACCAACCTTCCTTGGCTTTATCTTCAGCATGTACATTGTATAACTTTTTTTTTAAATTCTTTATTTATTTATAGGGGCTTTTACGCACAGCGTATGCCAACGCGCGTAGCGTATACAATACAATTGTACTTTAACAAGGCGTGGGCTATGAATTTGAACAAACCCGTCGCATTGTCGCTATTTGGCTGGGATAGAAGTGTATGGAACATCCCTAACTCGAGTAACTAATGAGAGATTCATTGTTGTTGTAGGTACCAAGTAACGAGTAATGGAACCCACCGGGATGTGTACCAGAAGTTTCGGCAAGAATCTAGTATGCTGGGGCTATGGCGAGGGTTCACTCCCTACTACCTGAGGCTAACAATACACACACTTGTCACGTTTTATTTACTAGAAACCTTATACCAGGCACATCGGAATAATGCAAAAAAGTCTAAGCGGTAAAAGTGAAAAAAAAAAATGGAACCAGAATGAATGTCTTCTCAAATCTCTTTGATCACCTTATTTTTTCGTCGTATTTAAATTTTGTACCATTTGTGGCCTGTTATAAAAACGAAATGATTTACGAAGTACCTTAAAGACGAAACGTTTTGGGCTCTATGCCTCATCCCATTGTTTATGGGGTCGGTCACTGCTTCTTGCAGCGAGCCATAAAAATCTACCGGTTTTCCAGTCCATCATTTTTGTTTATTTTGTACTTTTGCTATTGTTATTGCATTTAGAATTTGACAAGCACACAGAATGAATATTAGCTGGATATGAAAAACGTGAAGTTAGGTGTAAGTTTCGTTGATTATTGAAATATCACAATTTTCTATTATTTTTACTGGTTTCATTTCGTCCTGAGTCCTAATTTGTTTATTTTTTTATTACGTTGACCTACCTTTTATAGTAGTTGGGACAAATGAAAGAATCTTGCGGCTATTTGATAAGCAAGGCTGGCGGTATAGAAATTGATTGAATAGGAAGGTTTTAATTAAAACAATGGGTTTACTAGTACATCTCAGCTTAACACTAAGAGAATTACAGGCAGGATGATATTTTAAACTATCCCCGACTAATAACAGTAGAACTTGGGTATATTTAGGTATGTCAATTTCATATGAAGTACGAAATACCTCTCAGTTGTACAGACGCCAGCACATCAAGCTATCCCAAACTTTCACACATTACCTATTGAAAGTAAACCTTATTCTTTCGGAATAATGTTGAAAAACTATCAAAGAAATTTGACAGATCAGGGTAGCTTGATGTGCTGGCCTCTGTAGGTACTTGACCTCTGCCCACTCATTGGCCTTCTGCATACGCTTACTCCGGTCTTATTGAGAAGCCTCATATTTACTGAAGATTGCGCCAACGCGTTTAAAATACTATCGTGTAACAGTGCCTTAAAAGATCTAAGTAATTACTTACAGAACTAAATATTTCGCTATGTTGAAAAATCGCAATGATTGAATAAACCTTCAAAATTGTAATTTATTAGTACACCACTATAATTCTTGTGTTCTGTAATTCATTGGTTAACTTTTTGGCGTTGTAATGATTTCAGACGTTTTTCTAATTAATCTATTAATTTTAATTCTATGTATTTATTTTATTGTGACTTGTAATTAATTTGTTTGTATTGTTAGTGTCATTAGTTTTCTTAGTAACCCATTTAAACAAGCTTCGATATGTATTGGATTAAATAAATGAAACTCATAGATACACGTAAAAGCCTAGCATCACATCAGGGTAATAAATATCGACGTGCGCCCAGTTGTCGGCTAATGCCGCACTTGTGGGACTTCAATTAGCCACTATTGACATAGTTCACGGAGTCGCAACGATACCGCCCTCCACACAGGGCCTATGTTCGTAGTCATTTTACCGACATTTACAGAACTAATTAACATAGAAAAATATTCATAAAACAATTATTTCCAACGGGTTACTCATTTTAGATTGTTAGAAATTTAACATTTGTAACTCGTCCTCACTTAGTGTAAACTAAATCAAGTTCTAAAAGTGTTTCTTCTGAAGTGAGTGCGTTATGAAGATTCCTAAACTGACCTTCTAACATAGTAATTGATGAAACATAAATTCGAGAAGCTAAGATTGTGCCTACTACGAAAGTCAGCGAAGATGTTCAACTTGTACCAGCATATGAAAGCGAATAATGAAGGCAAAGAGCAGAAGGAGCCGGAGACGACCGGTCACGACCGGTTCTATCAGGAGCGGCCGAGGAGTAGCTACCGGAAGAAGAGACGTCGCGGCGCGTGTAGGAGGGCGCAGTCGGCTGCCGAACTGAACCCGGAGTCCATCGCCGCAGCCAACAAACGGAACGCTTTCAGGATACGATCAGTTTCCACTGACAGAGAAGAAAGTGAAGGTGAGTGTATATAGACGAAATGATGATTTCTGATTCTCAATTAAAATTAAATTAATTTTACGTTTAGTACAGTGAACGGCTGTGTTTAACGGTTTCGATAAAATCTGTCCACTTAATTCCATTTTAATGTTGCTAGATATTCTATCTTCTTGATTTTCTTCTTCTTTTTTCTTCTCTTCTGTGCACGATGGTCTTTTTATATTAACGACATGTAGTTTATACATTTTACTTTCGTTCTCGCTACCGCAAGAGGCTGGGAGGCAAGACGATGGCGAAGGATCATCGTTCGCTTGTAGCTCAAGTACTGCATTATTTTCTTGTTAGAATAAGTCAGCAGTCATGACCATCATTTTCATCGTTACCATCCTCTTTTCTTATCCCTTATTCATTTTTATCCAGGCTCGGCAGCACGTCGTCCTACTTACATATCCATCTGCATCAGTCATCTCAGTACTCACTCCCTTTCTAGCCGTTCATATAATAATGAATTAAAACATTGTGTAAAAACTACCCGAGAACATAATATTCACCTTTCTATTTATTAGAATCCTTATTCTTACGAAATTCTTTTTGTACTTCTATGTAGAGTCGGGAAAAATAATTACTAGGCAAATTGACTTGGGTAAGCGGGATTGTCCGAAAGGGTTACCGTTACCCCGGAACACGGCTACGGAAGGAACATGGATGGGTTTTGAGTCAGCAAGAGTCTGACACTCCTTTCCGCTCCACCCAGAGTGGGAGAAGTCATTGGATGATTTCCCACCCAAAAAAAAAGGTAAATTGACTACCAACTTAAACGGTCCGTATATTCAAAATACTTCTTGTAGTAGATGTAAATCTCTGACCTTCCGATCTGTCAGTAGCCCAAATGTCTGACATCTAATCATGAGTCAGATAGGCAGTCGCTCCATGTACAATACTGGTATTCAGCTGCATTTGGTTACAATGGAAGCCGACCCCAACTTAAACTTAACTTGGGAAAAGGCTCTAGGCAAATTATGATGATAAAACTTAATACTGATCTGCAAATTACAAAAAACTAATGATGAATGTCGCGGCCAACCCTAGCGCTTGTTAAGGTGAAAACAATTATTTTTCCTGACTGTACAGTAGTGGTACTTACGGCGAACGTATTGCACAAAGCATTTAATATTTTAGAAGAGAATTCCGAGCGCGCTCCACTGGTTGCGCAGAAGATTGACTCCTTGGCGAAGCTGCTGTTCAACAAGTCCATCATCGGCACCGGCTCAGGGAAGTCTTCTCCCTTGGAACCCCCTGCATCTCCCAGGTAATCAAATATTTTTTTATTTCAACATAAAACAGGAACAAGTTTATAAGGTGTACAATCTTTAAAAATAGAGAAAAGTGTCTCAAGTAGGGAGATTCCTGAGTGCCATATTAATTTATAAATAAATAAGAAAGATATAACAACATCTTCATTCTTAGCCCATAGCTGAACATGCCTATGCATCTTCAAGCACACGCCATTTTTTATATTCGATTCTCGAATATTCTCGATTAAATGGACCCTTGGTCGACTCCATAATAGCTACGCTTTTCTTTTGGTGTAGAGCCGGTGATCGTTCTATGGAGAGCTCGGCTGCATTGGCTATTTGCACAGAGTACCTGTCACAGTCATCAAGGTACGTACGTAATTGGGTATTTGCAAGGGAAATAACGTTACTTTTTATGATTATTTAATGCAATTTTGCAATATTATATCTTCGCATAATATTATTTTCTGTACAATAATGAAAGTTTTTAAGACAAGCGGTCTTTTAACTATGTAATTATATTTTTGACAGTTTCAAATTTTCAATTATTACCGCCAGATAAATTGCCACTACAGTAAATACTGCTGGATATACAGGGTGGAATTTTGTAATGCCCCCTGGAGGGAAAGTACTCTTAATACTGTAGATAGAAAATTTTACTCAAAGGAAACATACTTTTATTTTTGAATAGAAAGAAAACTGCATTCAAAGATTTCCAAAAAATCGCTTGCCACACCCGGGAATCGAACTGACTAAAATCTGCAAAAAGTACACACTGTACTTTTATTGCCGCGATCGTTAGTATCAATTATAAGGATGAAATCTCTCCAACAAACTTGATAAATTAAATGATAGGAAAACCATGAAATCTTTAATTATTTACAAAAAATTGTAAACTAATTAATTAGTTGCTCGAAATGGGGTCCATTTTCTTGGATACACAAATGTATTCTTGTAACAAATTCATTTACAAGAATACATTTATTTAGAAGAATACATTTGGGTATCCAAGAAAATGGACCCCATTTCGAGCAACTAATTAATTAGTTTACAATTTTTTGTAAATAATTAAAGATTTCATGGTTTTCCTATCATTTAATTTATCAAGTTCGTTCGAGAGATTTCATCCTTATAATTGATACTAACGATCGCGGCAATAAAAGTACAGTGTGTACTTTTTGCAGATTTTAGTCAGTTCGATTCCCGGGTGTGGCAAGCGATTTTTTGGAAATCTTTGAATGCAGTTTTCTTTCTATTCAAAAATAAAGGAATGTTTCCTTTGAGTAAAATTTTCTATCTACAGTATTAAGAGTACTTTCCCTCCAGGGGGCATTACAAAATTCCACCCTGTATATTTCTTTTAATCATAATGTTGCATTGTATTTAAGTAATTGGGGTCTTCTTTTCGTGTGGTTAGTGACTAACCTGGTGTCAGAGTTTTTATGCTGCCCATGGGCCTCTAGCAATTGAGGTGTAGATGTCATTTGTACTTCCTCCTGACTGCGACGTTCTAGTAACGAGAATTACACTTTTTTGTATTACATATATCTAAAAGCCGGTTGCAATAAAGCAGGCAAATTACCTAATGTGTATCTGTGTATATTTACTTGTTTATATTTTTGTCTATGGTACAAAAGTGGTCTAATTGTGAGTAAGGTGGACTTGATTAGTCAGACTCTTGGTTAAAAGAAACACATGATAAAGGCAATTTTATTTTTTGTCATGTTGTTGTTTTTTTATACCTACTGAAATACAAAAATCATTACAGATACGATTTGCTGTCGGCACTGGGTTCGATCGGCTGCCGACTCAACAAACACTGGTTCGCCATACACGACAACTCTATCAAGACCGATAGACTTCTAACTTTGGTAAGTTGCATTTTTATTGTATCCTCTTTTTTAAATCACAGACGAAAAAATAATTAATTGAATAATATTTTTCATTTGTAACTTACAATATACGTAGTTTAATATTATAAAAAGTAGCGACCTTAGCTTGAATTCAATTAAAGAACAATTCACTATACAAGTGAGTATCGTAACCTTATATTTCAGATGCCGCTGACTTCCAAATGCCCGATCGAGGAAGGCGAACGTTCACAGACTCTGATTATGGAGCTATTTCGGGCTCTCCACCATCCATACATTTATCCCGTCTTAGATCTAGAGTTATGCAATGGTCATGCTCTCACCGTCTTACCTTTTAATGCTAGAGGGAGCTTAAAGGATCTAATTTATAAGGTAACTATAATAACCTAATTAATTTAGTTGATTCGAGAGTTATTCATCGCAGGATGACTGGGTAACATGATCAATACAAACCAATATACCTACTTACTACCATTTTTTTTTAATTTCAATATAACTAAAATCCAACATGAGTATTACAATATGAAATATTGCAGAGTACGTGGAACGAAGAGTACATGCGTAAGTACGGATCGACGGGCACTGGTCTTCCAGCGTGGCAAGTCGCGAGGTTCGGTCGTCAAATGTTAGAAGGACTACTTTTTCTAAAGGAGAAAGGGTTTCCGCCTTTTCGTCACTTGCATTCGGGCAATGTGGTTGTACAGAATGGCGTCGCACGGTTAGTAGAAGGTGGCTCATTTGGGCGCCACTAGTACATAATGGCGCCCAAATGGGACCCGCTATTATACTGTCTATAATAGGCTAGTTTGTGTAACTCATTACAAACAAGAAAGTCAAACGGCTAATGCCTTATTACATTTATTAGGTATAGGGGACTTGGCTATACCACTTTGGCCAACAATTCCCGGTAAATTGAAACTACCAAGTTTGAGACTCGGAATTCAACTGGGGGTAAAGCAATGCGGTCAAGTACAAATTTTATTTGAAATTGCTAACACATTATGAGATCACAGGATATGCGGTTTGGAGAACACACTGATTGGTGCGCAGCCGCGGTGTCCGATAGCTCTGGCCGCTCAGTTGGAACACGTGGAGGCGTTGTCTCTGGGACACCTCCTGTTCGAGATGTGCGCCGGCACCGAGATTGACCTGTCATTATTGCCTGATTTGCTGCCAAATTATCCTAACGTGAGTAAATCTTCATGTGTTATCTCGTACCTTTAGTCTCTCCTTCTGTTCGATCGCTGATCAGTGAATGTTTTAGTAATAATAGTTATTATCCCTTAATAGGGCAAGATGAAGATTATTCCCACATACATTTTTGGTTGTAAACTTTCTTGCCCCTACTACTGGATGTGTATGAAATATATTTCCCATATGTAGGGAAAGAATTTCCCACATGTGATGATCTACATGGGCAAGAGGAATAATTTACCCACAAGTTTTCCTGAAAAACTGAAAACACTTAAAAACTAAATAATTTCCAAGCCAACAACACTAAACACCTTTCTTATCTTCTCACACTGCGTTTTTGTTTCAAACACCCACCGTTTGCTCATGCCTTATTAAGGGTTAAATACTCGGTAACACTGGCTGCATATCAGCAGTAGTTGCTGTCGATAATGCCCGGTTACGCATGGTATATTACAATGCACAAGTGTGTGCAATGACACAAGTGCACTCTCTCTTCCCTCACTGTCAAAGATGTCTATTAGTCACGGATCTGGTATCTATATGTGACAACTGTCAATATCTTTGTCTGCTTTTGTGACCGGTTGGTGGCATTATCTGCAGTGTTGTTCAAGAAATCTGGCGAGGTAAAAATGTTGGTGTGTATAGGTCTTATAGGCACGTGTTTGACCACGACGATAGAACACGCTTGCCTAGAAGTAGCCTATTCACTCCCGACTTGATTACATTATTATGTTATAACGCAGGTGGTGGAGATCATCGAGCAGATCTTCGGTCCTCGCACCCCTAGCCTGCATGAGCTCCTGTTGTGTGAGCTATTCAGGAAGATTGACCTCCGTGAAATGAAAGGATCTTGTCTTCCGGTAATCAACTTAAAAAATTCTGATTTAATTTATTGTCAGTATGTTAAGCCAAAAACCTATATCACTATAAACCGTCGCATTTCTCGCTCTAAGGCATTTGACCCACCGCCGGTGACTAACAATAATCGAGATGAGCTCGTAACTCGTAACCAAACACAAGTGAACGGAGCTAGAATCTTTTTGCCGTGAATCCGAATCCTTGTCTGCCGTGGGACAGGTGCCTAAATGCTACATGTATTTGGCAGAACTTCAGCCAGCGCCTGTCGCGCTCATGCCTGTCGCTGCTGGGTGAGGTGGCGCGGCGCACACCGGGCTCGCCGCGCACGTCTCGCCGCTCGGTGCCCGCCTCTCCTGCTTCGCCTGCCACGCCTACGCACAGGAGGTAAGCAATACATGCTCACTGACATACAGTTCGTCTCATGAAAGAATGTCCGCAACCGCGGCACCAGTCATGCGACGGAATGTTGCTAACCTCTAACCTAAAAATTTGTTCCAAGATGCCGCAGGACTTCTCTACATTTTAATTACCCAAAAAAACCGAAATTATTAAGGCCTACTTTACATGGGGTCATTTAATTTCCAGTGGCATACTAAGGGTTAAATCCTCGGTAACACTGGCTGCAAATCAGCAGTAGTTGCTGTCGATAATGCCCGGTAATACTTACAATTTAAGCGCAATTTCAATATGGCTATTGAAATTGCGCTTAAAGGCAGTTTGCCACGAGGGTAATTGCCTCTTCCCCGCGATCGTATATCGACACATACCGTCGCATGCCTTCGTATCCCTCCGCAGTAGCCTTCAACGAGCTCTTCATTACCATTCACCGCAAAGAAATTTTCCCATTGATGCTCCGTGGTCGGTCTCTAACCTTTGGAATGTATATTTTGTTGCCATTAGATTCGTACGAAATTAAGTTCGTAAATTCAAAAAACTCTGCCCCGCCATCCACCGATGTGCGCTGGTCTTAAAGCGCCGCTCCACGACAGGCCACGGCTAAGCTACGCACGAGTACTTTTGGCATTGTATGAAAATGTATCGAGCATCTAACGTGGATATCCGACGTAGCAGTGAACTATTAGACGCCTAACGGACAAAATAATGTTTACAAAATATGATGTAACCCATATTTTACAACCATATTCAGATTTAAAAACTGTCCGTTGAGTTTCTTGCCCGTTCCGTGCCTCTACTTGGTTTATTTGAAATGAATGCTTTGAGTTTGAAATATTTCGTGTATGTGCATGCTGCATGCATCTGGTCACACCGATCTGGAGCAGATTAGTCTGATCAGATTTATATCTGCATGTTAACATGGTTTCTGAAAGCCTCCACCTTAAGGTGGAGGCTTTCAGAAACCAGGTTCGATCGTTTATAAATTATGGTGACGTGGATAGAGTGATTACCCTCAACAAGTCATTCAATGTGGAAACAACGCCTTCTAATTTATCTGAACTTCTGCAGCGGGAAATCAATCCGTTGCGACATCTTTGCAGTACATTCTATGCCATAAACTTGTCATATTGTTGCAGGAGGCATTTCCCTACAGACCAAGATTTCACTGAAGAGTGGCAGTGGTGATGAACTCATTTGGAAGAACTGATTTAAATCAATAAATCTCATACCTGCGTACTCAACAATTTGTATTTGATTTTATCCTCCTACCCTTTACTAATAAACGTATTATAAGCAGGTCAATAGTTACACATCGAATCCTCTTTCAGTCGTCAGAAATTTGACTTTCGAAAGAAGACGAAAGCGTTGTGTAACTATAGAGACGCTATACAACGTTTATTAGTAAGGGAGTATGTCTAACAACTAACCTGCATAATCCGTTTGGAGAGTAGTTTGTCCAGAAGTGGATCGACTATCGTGCACCTACGTACAATAATATTCGAAAATAGTGTATCCACGTAGTTTACAGTATAATCAGACATTTTTTTCTGAATTAATAAACAGTATGGTCAATTAGGTATTTTAATGATTGAAGTTGTGGTCAATTAGGTATTTTAATGATTGAAGTTGTGGTCAATTAGGTATTTTAATGATTGAAGTTGATGTTGTTGTTGTTTTTGTTGATTTTAAATAAGACTCAGGTTTTGCGTAAAGGGTGCATTTTGCGACAAGTAATTCTGCGAATGAACGAGATTAACTTATAAAGCTATCTGACCACGTTGGTGCAAAATGAGTCTTTGGAAACACACTTTCTAAAAAAGGTAATGTATTCTTATATGTATGTGTATGGATCGAGGTGTCTCAAGAGAAACTTGTCTGGAAGGATTTGGGGGAGGCCCTTGCTCAGCAGTGGGACAGTGAAGGCTGACTTAAAAAAAAAATTATAAGGTTCAATACACTTTATTTACCATTTTTTTTTATTAGTATGCTTTATCTATATACATAAGCTCTGGTCAAACTTAAGCGAATTCCGCGCGGAATGTGGGATGAAATCCGCTCGAGCTGATTGTGTCAACTAACTTGTATCATAGAATAATCAACGCACAAAGTAGCGTCACGTGCGGTATTCGCCTCAGTTGGAACAGTCTTTTACAAATAGACTGTGTGTGAAGCGCCAAGGTAGCCGGCGAAATTCAAATTTTCTTACGTTTTCAGCAATTCCAGGTCAGTGTCGGGTTATATGTTGATCAAAATATGATCCGCAGCCGTTGCAAGTATGAATTTACAGATTGATAATAATAAAATCATCAATACAACTATCCAAGTAAGATGTGTCCCCGTGGTAAAAACTTGGAAGGTTGTATTAGGTCATGATTTCAGTGATTACAATCCTGTAATTGAACTTACTTGCTACATCCGCCAATATCATTTTGATCAACATACAACCTGACTGTCCTGCAGATTGCAAAATTTGTAAGAAAATTTGAACTACGCGGGCTATCCTCTGTCGCTGTCGCCTTAAGGTGAAAGCACCAGGGTGGCCCGTGAAATACTATTTTCGTTTTTGATGAAAATTTGAATT
Source organism: Hyppa rectilinea (assembly GCA_951799385.1). NCBI lineage: Eukaryota > Metazoa > Arthropoda > Insecta > Lepidoptera > Noctuidae > Hyppa > Hyppa rectilinea. The sequence goes on along the minus strand of OX637320.1, from coordinate 2,871,978 downwards.
TTACGGGCTAACCTGCCGCTTCCCCTTCAAGGTAAAAGAGGTATAATTTCAGACTTACAACAATAAAAACTGCTATTGTAAAACATTCTTAGAAAAAACAAGTGTAAGTTATTATAAAAAGTACAATTCAAATATAAAAAGAAAAACATGACGGTAGGTACAATATAACCCGGACAGCGCAAAAGCACTTAAATGTTTGTTATGTTGAGTAAGCCTAGAATTAATTTTTTTGGTGAGTAATTAATGTTACTCAGTTACATTCGGTCATTTTCTATCTATGGTTTGTAATCCAACGAACATAGACCAAATAATAGTTGCGACCGAAATGTAACCGAGTGATGTAATGCCAACAAAATGGCGGCTTGACGTAGTGTTAAAATGTATTGTATACTTTCAGTACAGTTAAGTTTGAGGCACAAACTTAACTAAACCGGCCACTGAAAGTGTAATTAGCAAACCCTGACAAGTATTATAAGGACGTGTAAGTGGTGATACAAAATCAACGTGACTTATAATGCCACCCAAAGATCCTGACTGTCATAAGGAGGATTATAAAAGGCGGCTGAAATAGAAAACTTATAATGACAGGCCACTGACATGAACAGGAAGAAAACCGAAACGACTAAACCTACAGCAATAGGGATGATGAATAAACATGTTTTGTTCGATTATTAAAAGAAGATTACACCGATAAATGGAATTGAAAATGTGGATGACGTCACGCGTATGTAGGTTATTTACTAGTGACATAGCGAGAAAATGAATTTAAATATTGTAAAGCAAAAACTTGTGTCCAATTTTTTTCATCCCATGGGTCTTGGAAATGTGTCCTGTCAAGGGAACACCGAACATACCCGAATTGCTGTCGGTTTCACCATTTGAAGTTTGAATACTGTTGCGCCGGTAGTGGGTAACGCGGTTGGAACGCGTGACCGACGCGCGACCGATCGCGACCGACGCGACGTCAGCGTTACACTATACTAATGGATGTGTAGATACGATTTACTTGAGATGCGTGTCTTGATCCGGTGTCACATAAAATCTGTTTCGTCCCACCGTAGTTCACAAAAACATTATTCGCTACGGTGGATTTTGTCGTAAAGAGTTTTCGTTTAAACTTTTTTACACCATCTTACGTTGCAACCACCTCATTCGTTATTCGTATCTACATAGTAGACCCCTTTCAAGCCTTAGGCAGAGATACATAGGCGTTAGTTACTTAGCATGTGTTTACATTAAGCCTGATTTACACATGCTTGTACCGAGTATTGCACGTAATTGGCACTCTCAAATGTCGAACAAATTTTACAGAAACAAGAGGGCCCGCTTGCACCACTAACCACTAAAAAAACTGTTTTTTTAGCGCTAAATGAATTTAAAACGTGATTCTGTTTCTGCCAATCGTTTAACGATGACGGAGACGTTTAGAGCATTGTGATGATGACGATGTTTCGTGATGCAACCGGCCCTTGAATCTTATTCCGAGGACCTTTGAAGCCAAAAATTCTAAAAAATATTTTTCGGTTTCTTCTGAATCCTACCCAACAATGATAAGACAATATACTGATACAAGAATTTCATAAGAAATTATTTCGTGTAGTCTTGAAATGCTCAATTTCCACTCTGGAGGCTATTTAAAATTTATGTTTCATTATTTTACAAAATGCGCCAAGGAAATCAATTAAATTCGCCGATTTTCAAGATTCACGCTTTACTTCAAGAAACAGTTTTGTAAAGTGATTTATTGATCAAAAATGGAACCTACGTGTTGTTTAGAAGATGCCAGTCAATTACTTAATGTTTCAATTTTACGGTGTGCAACAGACAACAAACTCGCATCGTGTAAACGGAGCTTTATTCATGCCACTGTCGCACAACTGTTAAACACCAAGTTCATGAAGTATCTACGTGCTAAGTAAAAACCGCTTATCAATCTAAGCCTAATACTCGGTCACTGGAACAAAAATTAACCAGACCATATTTGAACACGTAACAAATCGTCAAGCGCGCGTAAATAGCTAATTGGTTGGATGAATTTTCAACAGCCAATCGCTTCACTTGACTTGCGTCTAATTAATTTTGACGTGTCGATCATTTTCGTTCCAGAAGCCTGGTGTAAGTGTCCTTCCTGTCCAAGGTCTCGGTATTGTGCATGGGTAACAAATAGGTTCAGTATCAAACGTAAATATTTTTGACCAGGACAGGTAACCTCGTCTCTGAGATAAAGCTACACGTTTCTTCACTCAACGTTCACCATTGCGGAGCCCTAGCAACGAAGGCAAAAAACTAAACAAGTCACATTTTTTAAAATTTTCATTTTTTTTCTACATTTCTAAGCTAACGTTTCAGTTTTTGCTTTTTTATCTATGGTCAAATCACCATTTTTTTTTTGTTAGTGACTCGCTTGTTTCTTTTTAAAACCAATTCGTTTGAAAACTCGGTACAATTAGATTTGGCCAGTAGCTTTATAATACGCAATGTTGAGTTGTTCAAGGAATATAAATATAAGGATGGTGATGGGCCCGAGTTTCGCGTAGGTCGGCAACATACCGCTCCACAATGCGAGAACTCCTTCGTTCCTGATAACACTGGCTAGAATTTGGAGTTGACCTGTTCCTTTTTCGGCGTTTTGTACTCTGAAATAGGCAGGTTAAATAGTCGTTACTTACATGAGTCATTAGCGCATGTGCATCGTATCAATATCAGGTAAACAAAACAGTTTTTTGTTTTTAGCACACTTGGCAAACTTGGCAGCCGTAATAAGTATCGCAATTTTAACACGATAAAACAAACTGATTTACTCAACTCATACTGCAAGTATAGATATCGATTTCCATGTTTGTCATTGTAGTTTCGCTAACTAATTTTATTTGACCCTGTATATTCTTGATTGACTTTGAATTAATTCGGAGCATGATTTACCTTGTTTTTACGATGTCCATAGGCAGAGAAGCGACAGTGGTGACCATTCCAGCGATCATGGCGGATACCGAGTGCAGAAGTAAGCCATCCCCGAAACGCGGTAGCAGCATTTCTCGAGCCTAGAATAGATTTATTTATTTATTCGCGAGGCAACTACAACAGTATTTTGCTATTTTGTAAAAATCTAGTAAATAGGTTCACAATATGGATTTCGCCCTGATTATGAAGCAATGCGTAATCGGACAGCATGACAAGCAACAACAACACTCATGATGTTAACTACAGTAACAAGTCTCAGCAACAAGGCCTGCCCGCCGACACACTTCTGATTGCCAGCTTCAAACCAAAACTTTTTGAAACGTTGAGAATAATATTTAATCAATCAACTCGGTCTAGTGTTGGACATAGGCCTCTCCCAAGGTGCGCCATGTCATCGGGTTTTCCGTCTTCCGTATCCAGTCTGTAGTGAATATAGGGCAGGCAATCTCGAGCTTTTTCCCAGATTCAATCTCGAAGGAAGACAATCTCGTTGTAGACCACTTTGAGTGTGATCTCTTAACGAGATTTCGAGACCAACGCGCTTTTTTGCACACTTTTTTAGGGATGGGAAATCATCAAAGACTCCTTCCGTTTTGGGTGGAGCGGAAGGGAGTGTCAGACTCTTGCTGACTAAAACCCAGCCATGTTCCTTCCTTAGCCCTTTGTATTCCGGGGCAGTGGCAACCTTTTCGGACAATCGCGCTGACCTTCTGACAAAAAGTCAACATGCGTCGTGAAAGTTTGTTCCGCAATTGAGGTGCTGATATTTCCTGCCGTCTACAATTTTAACCTTGTTTTCCTATCACCAATCACTAACCTGCGAATAGGAGCCGAGTTGTGCCCCATTCACGACCATAGCTCTCGTAACCGTGGCGCTTGCGCCTCTCCACAATGTCGTTAAACCTTCTTCGCGTGTGATCCTTTATGTAAACCAAAGAACAGGAGATTGGTTAAACTTCGAACACTTGTGTGTACTTACTAACTACATAAATTGATAATGCGCCGTGCTTTCGTGTCGCGGTCGCTAGGTCGTAGGTTTTTCCATTTGGAGAGATCGTAAAGCTGTTGACCGTGCCGCCCTGTCGGGCTGTGACAGTAAGGGAAAGGAGAGTGCACCTTTGCTATCGCACACTATTATGCACTATAATAAGTCTCCTGCGTACTTGGGTCATCTTCGTTGAGATATTGGCTGCCGTGACTGATATTCGGTTGGTCGGTAAAATAAAAAAAAACACCGATAACTATTAATGTCCCTACCGTAAATAGACAACAGAAAATTTGAGTGTATTAGATTGAACGCCGAGATGCCTACCTTCCTAATGCATTGAACACATTAGAATAATTCCTTCGCTTCTCTGGCGGTAGCCTGCCGTCGGCGGTCATCCGGATGAGCGCGACTTCGGCCGGTGTTCCGATCCACGCGCCGAATGCCCCGGCGCCCATGCCCAACACTATCTTTGTCGGGAATGAGGGGGCACCACCGTATTTGCTAAGAAAAAAGAAAATGAGGCCACATATAAAACAGGGTCCAATTAAAACATTTAATGAGAACCTCCGCAGACGTGATTGGTATCTAAACGAAACAAAAAAAATACATATCTACACTTACCCTTTATACATATCGAGCATTCCGTTGAAGGCGCCAAGCCTGCCAGTGCCGTAAGTAGCCTGTCGGAGAAGGGCGGCTGATAAACCCGTGTAGAAACCCAAGAACCCTTCGTTCTTTACGATATTTCGGGCCACACCTAATAACGACGTGTTTTTTGCGGCAGATCCCAGGAGCTGCATTCGGGTTTTCAGCAAGTCAGCTGGCTGGACTACACAAATGGCCATCATCCTGTGAATATTATTATTTATAAAAAACGTGGGTTTAGTTATCTTTGGACCCTGGGGTCCCGGACCTTTGGAAGGCGTACGAAGGGCCGAAGCCAACTCGCAGAGGCCTCTTAGACAATTGTAAATAATGAGGAGGCATCAACCGAAGATAATCCCTGTCTGCACTATGCAAGTGCACCCAAAGACAACCCCCGGTTGGTGCAGGACTATTGCAGAACATGGAACGAAACCGTTTTGTGCTCTAGGTTTAGGTGGCTATAGTGGATTGGGTACCTACCACTATGAAAGTTGGTACCCCCTGTCTGACCAATGTAATATAATAGGTAGGGGAGGTACGGGCAAAGCGGATAAGCTAAGGGAAACTCAATTTAAAATATAGAATTAATCTAGATAAGAACTTTATTTTTTGCTTATTTATGGCACATGTAACTGTCTTTGGACGTACACAATCAATATGAGAAAATACAATCATCTTCTATTTAAAAGTTATATAAAACAAAAAGAAGTCAATTATCCGCTTTACCCGACCCCGTTGGGCAAAGCGGATATGGCACAAGGGCCAAGAGGATAAGGAATAATATAACCAACTAATCTTCGCACTCATCGCAAAAATAACTGCCTCGACCTCCACACGACGTGCATTTTTCGTGCCCCCATTGGGAATACTGTGCGCATTGTATCCACTCTCCAATTCATATATATTAGTAGTAGGTAGCATACTACACAAAAAAGTCATGTCATTTACGTTTGCGACTTCTTTCATTGGTTTTCGTAAAGTTTCTACCAACCATGATGCTTGGTTCGTTTTGCGTTTTTACTTAAACACCATTCTGAAACGTGAATTCAAAAGAACTAACAATACAAGTGCTCAGGCAAAGCAAATAACCTATCCGCTTTGCCCTATCCGCTTTGCCCAATAGATACTTTTTTCAAATTAACGAAGCCAACAAATAATTTGTGTGCAATTTTGCAATTTTAAAATCGCAAATAATACTTTAAAACATGTCCAATTTCTTGATCTTAAGTAATTTTCGTATAGGTTACATTAAATACAAAAGAAATCATCACATACCTGATCAAAAATCGTAAGAAATCCAACGAAAACTTTTTTTTTTACTCCACAACAAATATTAGAGCTGTATTGTTTGGATTCAACTGTCATGGCGTAGCCGCACATGTCAAGTATCAACTGCATCAGTGCAAATAGCACCTACTATTATACTTTTCGAGAAAAATCAGCTATCCGCTTTACCTCACTTATTCGCTTTGCCCGTATTTACCTATACATGGTTACAATGGCAATGGGTGAGTGGCACACTCAATAATGTGGCCCCGAAATCAGTCACTAGCACAGTGTTGTAGCGACAAGGGGGCAACATGTCTTGAGGTGCTTATGAGGAGTGGAGAAATATTCCACAGCTATCAGGACGATCCCGGTGGTACGGTCAAGATCCCTACTAGCATCTTACTGGAATGCTTCCTTCCTCCGAGCACATTTGCTCTTGCGAATCTCCACTCAAGGCAAGCCAAGAATTGGGAGCTCTGTTCCTCGTCAATGTTCACTACACCAAACAATAAAGGTAAGCAGAGGTGAGGAACAAGACTTCTCCCGGGAGATGTTTGGCAGTTGCGACCCGACTGACCTGCGAGTTCCGGTAACTCTCTTGGTTTGACTCCTCACCCCTGTTTAGGCAAAATAATAAAGAGAACCCCGCCTCTCCTACAATACAGACAACAATAATATGTATAAAAATCGTGGCTACTTTAAAAAGGTTCCCTTGCAAAATGTTGTGAATATTTGATATTGCGGCACCAGCCATAATTCCCTACATTCTTTTTAGTATTAACACTTTCACTTTTCTAATTAAATTCTATCACTTTTGTGATGCTCGATATCAAGTAGTGAGTACCGGGCCTCCTAATGGGTCCAACGGGTTAAGTTATCCTAGCGGAATGGATAGGCCCTTCCCACCCCTCCACCACAGCTTTTTCGTATATTTAATCGTAGTTTTCTTTTCAGTGTTGTAAAGTATGATATTTTTTTAAATTAGTGTTTCTCAGTTTGTCTTCATCATGATCTGGTATTTTAAGTACTTCATGAATCCTACCCAAATGTCTGTTCGTCGTATTGTTGAGTTCCTTAAAGTACGATTTCTGGACAGGTTCACGCAATCTGTGTGGTACTTTCTTCAAAAGACTATTTCAGACACTATAATCAGTAATCTACATACATGGTCTTCACATGATCTGACCAAAATTATGTCTGGAATTTAAAGGAGACCGACTTATCGAGTTTGGTTCGCCCTTTCTTCTCAGAGTAGTTAGATAGGACCCTTTACTTTAGGGTACCGTAGTCGGGCCCGCGGACGGTGAGTAATGGGTAGCTCACCGTCCGATCAAGACCAAAACAACTTTAGGATCTCGAATTCTTTTGGCCGGCAGAGAAAAGTTTCTATTGGCTTTTCGGACGGAAGTACAGCACTTGAGGTATCAGGGCACTCTGCGTTAGTAGGACAAATGGACAGACTTCTCATAACAGAATTCTCTCTTAGCAATGATGGACCCTCTGGCCAGATTTGGCTACTCGCTACCACTAACCGTTGAGCTCTTGCCCCCCGCCCCCGCGTATATTACGTAGGGATGTGTCGCCGTGCGCGACGAATCTAGTTTATTTGGTTATCCAAAACACTGTATCTTTGAGTTCCAATATCTCGCGTAAACGTTTTTAAGCCAAAACACTGTAACTTCAATCACAGTGTTTTGCCATAACGAACCTTAAATTTAACTAAAATACAGTGTTTTTGATATGGTCATATCTCCTTTTAAATAATATAAAATGAAAAAGTATTAATATAGGGATATGTAACTGCCGCCTCGACAACATCAAATGAGCGCTATTACGGCAAAACTAACTCAATTTAGTGTTTTAAGAGAGGAGTCATTTGGGATTTGCCACCCAAAAAAAAAGGGTATTAAAACCATAATGACCTAGAGATGAAAACGATTGCAGTTTAGCCGGATACCGGATATTCGGCCAACTTTGTAGCCGGATAGCCAGATATTCGGCCGCCGAACGTTGCCGTTTGGTGCGACACACGATGCACGCTTGGGTGGACGACTAGGTCCAATTGGGGTCTTTACATTGGTTTACGAAGACCGAAGGAACCGCTTGCTACCTCTTAATGCAGAGAAATTAGTATTCATAAATAAAGCAATAAATTACACATTTTTTTCTGTATTTGGCCGTATAGACGCTAGTTATTGTGTTCGGCCGGATAGTATTTAAGCCACCAGATAAGCCGGATAGTTACCGGCTATCCGTTTCATCCCTAATAATGACCTAAACCTTCCACATATGAATCACCGTTCAAATTAGTGAAAACCGTATGAAATTCGGTTCGGTAACCGCGCTGTGTGCAGTTTCAGATAATATTTTTTATAGCTGAATTACAAGCAATAAGGGTCTCTCATCCCGCTTTCCATGGATAAAAAGAGCTGCCGCCAACCTGTAGTGGTGTTACTACGGATGACCGCAAGGAGGTATGGCAAAGCAAGGAGACCTTCTCAGGCGCTTCAATCAGGCTCTTCATGAGCTCGGTGTAGATTTCCGCCCGTAATGCTCGTACATTTTGGTGACCTTTTCGGAATAACTTAAGGTGTGTCGGGCTTGCCACCATCTGGGTGAGTCCATCAGATATGGGTTGTTGTGGTATCTGTTGTTTAACAAATACTTGCACAGACCCAACCAAGTCGGTTAGGTTTATTCATCAGCAACTTGCTGTGATATAAAATTCTTTCGATTCCGAGGTACCGTATTATAAGTATGTGCTTATCACCACTAGCAGGACTATTGTCGCCAATAAGCCTAATAAAGTGGTTATTGATCGACTAGCGCGCCCCATGATAGTCGATGTTACCATTCCACATGATGAGAACCTCGTGAAAGCTAAGAAGGAGAAACAAATAAAATATCTCGCAGCACACGAGGTTGTTGACATGTGAAATGTGAGCTCAGCTGTTATTGTGCCTTTTGACATAAGGGCCAATGGCCTAATGGTCGAAACCTTCACCAATATATATCAAGGCTCTCGTTAGGGAATTGGATCAAGAGACTAATTAAGAAGGCTTGGACCCTGCCCCCGACACTACGGACGCTGCTATTTTATAATGAAAAAATAAAATAAACGAAAAAATAATATATACATAAATATAGTGAAACCAATATTTTACAAGGTACCTTACCCGCTAGTGCCCCCTATGATGAAGTTCATGTATTTGGGCATGGTAGGCTTTTTTTTAGGAGCAGCAGGTTTTGCTACTTTTGCGTCTTTACTCATTTTGTCTGATTTTTTTTTGCTTTCTTTTTTATATAATTAAAACATAAGGATTTTGTTTAGGGTTATTGTAAAAAAATATTGATTGAAATAATTTAAATAAGAAAACCAAAACTGTGGACTACAAACATGATTCCGAATTGTTAATTTGAAGTAAATATAGTTGTCATAGTTGACAATACGCTAGCTTCCACCAGCCTGTGACATTTTTAACAGAGAGGTTTTATTCAAGATTTTTTATTTTATTCATCCAGCAATTTAGAAAGGCAGTAAAAAGTTTAAAGAGTGGAAACTCGCTCCGTCCGCGTTGAGTAAGGCCGAATGAAGTAGGTAAAATAAATGTAAACTATGCACGGTTTTTTTTAATGAAATCATAATATGCTGAAGGAATAATTAAGTTAAGTTTATGTATAAAGTTCTAGAGCAAGATGACCTTTGGCTTTATGCACTAAAGGACCACATACAATATCACCGCGTCACTCGCTGACGGTGAAGAATATCTTTTGAAAATGCCAGAAGATAATACTTTGAAACTTCCTCGACGCGCCGACGCTTTTTTTTGCTCTTGGTGGAGCGGAAGGGAGTGTCAGACTTTTACTGACTAAAACCCATGCATGTTCCTTCCTTAGCCCTTTATGTTCCGGGGTAGCGGTAACCCTTTCGGAAAATCCCGCTTACCCGGCAGGCTCGGCCCTAACGGGCCCCTTCGTAATATGCTGACATCTCTTTGGAACGACAGTTCAGCTACTTCCAGCTGAGCTTCTTCGTTGAGCAGACAAATTTTTCAAACCTATGGAGTTATGGATAAGGAATTTTCTGTTACGTAATTAAGGTGCCGTTTTGATCGTAGGAGTGCTACAGGCGCGTACATGTTCCTCGTGCGCCTCAAAGAGATGTCAGCATATGAAGCGCGCGTGGAACATGTACGCGTCGTCCGGCACGGGCCTGGTCCTGATCGAACGGTGAGCTACCCATTACTCACCGCCCGCAGGCCCGCTTACGGCGGCCGGGAGTCGTCACGTGGCTCCCGACCTGCCTGAGACGTCTGCCGCGGCTCAAAATTGTAGAACTTATATTAAACTTACCTACTTATTTTTAAAAGTTCATTTAAGTTTTGTTTCCTATTTTTTAAACTTTATACTTATTATTCCCAGATTTATAAAAGCATGTTTAGACCTGCCGTTTTGTATGGACCAAAGTGTTGGGCTACTAAATAAATGTATGAAAGGCAATTGCATGCAGCTGAGCTGAGATTGCTAAGAGGGATGTGTGGTGTTATGCGAATGGATAGAATAAGGAATGAGTAGGTATATAAGAGGAAGTTTAAAAGTGACACCGGTGACTGAAAAGTTGAGTGGAAATCGGTTGTCATGGTATGGGCATGTTATGCGGAGTAATGAGGACAATTTAATCAGGAAAGTTTTAAGTATGAATGTGGATACAAGATAAAGACCAAGGCAAATTCCAGGTGATGCTGCATCATCGGGTCAAGGTTACTATATTCTTCTAATATCATTGAAGTAACAGAATACCATCTTTTGACTCGATTAGACCTGTGGAAGATGCTCACATCCATTCATCAACATGAAAAGAGCTTCTTTTTCTCTTCTTTTCGTGTAGTTAGTGACTAACCTGGTGTCAGTGTTTTGAAGCTGCTCTTGGGCCTCTGACTTAGCTTCACATGCTGTTGAGAAATTTCTCTCAACAGCTGATAATCTTGAAACGGCTGAACAGATCTACTTGTATCATAGCTAAGCACACTCCCGATCAAGTCACCTTTCAAGCAAAACTAAAAAAACTAAATCGGTTCATCCGTTCAGGACTTATGATGCCACTGACAGACACACAGATACACACTACTTCAAACACCCCTTTTTGTCGGTGGTTAAAAGTGTAGGTAGAGAAACTATGAGACTTTCGAACAAATACCTACCTTTTTTTTTTCAGGCTGGGAAATCATCCAATGACTGCTCCCGCTCTGGGTGGAGCGGAAGGGAGTGTCACACTCTTACTGACTAAAACCCATCCATGTTCCTTCCTTAGGCCTTTGTGTTCCGGGGTAGCGGTATCCCTTTCGGATAATCCGTCCCTACGAGCAGCCCTCACATAGCAAAATGTGTTAAGTTTTATGCTGACATCGACGCGCAGCCAATTAACGTTTTGAACGCCATTGTCGTCACACATCTACGTGTCAAGCAAGCGCATGCCCTGTACGCCAACGACACAAATATATTACAACACTATTACACGAAATAAACAATTATTAAATCATTCATTACTGTTGTGCGTGTTTATATCGATATCTTAAAAATTTAAGCTCTCGTACTTATTTAATGATATGAAACAAATGAAAATACACCATGGATATTGGGAAATTCACTATAACAAGATGAAATAAATTTGTAGCTTGCGTGGAGGGCACGCGCGTGCTGTTATGCTCTGGCGTTCAAAAGATTCATAAGATATACCTACGTAATTTGATTTAGCTAGGACAAAAGAGCGACGCGACGTTTATTTATATATTTATTTCTACGTTCAAAGTTCTCGGTTCAAATAATATTGTTTCTAGTTTCCTTTTCGTTGGCGATGGAGATGGACCAACGGGCAACGGTGTAAGGGTTACATTTTTGCCATTCGGCTATGCCCTGAAAATTAACATGAAAAACAGACTATTAAAAGAAAGACAGATTGAAATTGAGATATTTATTCATGTTAGCAGGGCTGGGAAGTATTTGAAGTACCTACTTGTAATTATTATACGTAAGTATTTAAAATACAAATACATATTTAGTAGGTATTTTTATTTCAATTAGGTACTTATATCCTAGTTAGGATTTCAAATACTTTCGACTTTATAACACATTATAACATAAATACATTTAGCGATCTTGTTAATGGGCAAGCGCAGTGTCGCCGGCGAAATTCGATTTTTCTTTTTTTTTGCAATTTGTAGGTCAGGCTGGTCAGGTGATCAAATATGACTTTCGAAATACAGAGTTGATATGACAGAGGGGCATTAAATTACACTACGTATACTATACGTGTTTAGTATTAACTCGGTACGGTATAAAAATAAAAAGCACCAAAAATTAGGTTTTTATTTTTTCGACGCGCGCGCGCCTGAGCGCTGTTAGGAATCGTTACATCGTGTTCAAACGGGGCAAAAACTTAAAAAAACATTTGCGACTAAACTACTGCTCCTATTTAATTGATTTTTTGTACAGAGCTTGAAAATGGTCCTTAGTATAAGCTGTTTAAAGGAAAGCCTCTCTGTCGTATCAACTCTATATATTTTGATCAACATACAACCTAATACTGGCCTGCATTTGGAAAAAAAATTGAATTTCGCAGGCCATTCTGGCACTTTCACATGGTTGGTTGTGTTCTTTTACTTTATGCAGTTTTCTTCAATAACATTATATATTTAGGTAAGATGAATGTAAAAGCAAATCAAACCTATGCGATCCAAGGCTCTTGCGCCCTATTGTTATTTGTGTGGACAAAGTAAACTCCTATTCCTGTATGCATGCAAAAAAGTCTCACCTATTCGAGATGGGGTGCTAAAATGTTCGTGATCATTCCCTCTTGAAGCCTAGGGTTCTCTACATTCTAGAACTGTCTGCTTAAGTCGACAGAGGAACCCCTTTCTGTATGAAGCGCGAATTATTTAAATACCTAATTCAGTCATAAATATGGAATAACTCTATGAGGGTTGCTACACTTACGAAAAATACGGGCGTATCCAAGAGCGCCGTTTTAAAATAGAGAAGTAGTCTTCGAGCGTTAGGCCTCGCGTACTAGGCAGCCTGACTGCTCAACCAGGCGAAATATTTTAGCGGCCAGTTATGGCCTGTTGTGACCCTCTCGTTGACCGATAGGGGCGACGAAGAACTTTATATTTTTTTACTTTTCTCGTAAAATACGCAAAGCAAACTGGCACTCAAACAGCTTATTTCATACCTATTTTGTGAATGTTCGTAAATACCCAAATTGGTTTAACTACACGACAATGTCAGTGCAATGTGTTGAAAACCGTTTGGAAAATATCAGCATCTGCCTAGCCTTTCCCCAAGTTGGGTTCCCTATGTTGGGGTCGGCTTTCAGTCTAACCGGATGCAACTGAATACCAGTATTTTACATGGAGCGACTGCTGCGTGCTTGCCTTTTGAAAAATATAAGAAATTCAATCAAGGGCACTGATACTCCTATGTGAGCTTGAGTGCGCGGAGACTGACGGCAGCCCGTTGGGGTCTCCTACACTCGCTCTAGCGCGTTCTAATGGCTGCCGCAGCCGAGACTTCGTGGCTGCTGAGTGCGCGTGCTCCCATACACCGTTATATGTTCAACTGGCTGCCTAGTGCGCGGCCATAATATGACTTTGAGCGGCAGAAAAGACTGTCAGACAGAAATTAGTGACAGCGATGACAACAATCTACCTACAAAGTCGACACCTTTAAAAATCAAAGGGCCATTTATCGTCAAATTCTGTTACAAGTCCAATTTAGAAGGTACCTAGCGTATAGTCGCTGCGTTACTATCGCGTAGATACTATCGATTATTGGAACTTATGTCGCGTTGAAGCGGCGTGAGTGTTGCGGCTGCGCAGCGTATACGTTTGACAACATATTTAACAAGTATAGTCACTAAACTAAAAATTCTTTCGAGCGATAATTATTATCATTATACCCATTTAACAATAGAGGAGAAATCCCAAAATACAGTGTTGAATAAATCGTCCAAATATAAATTCTAGAACCCAAAAGCATCACGTAAGATAACATAATTGTGACAGTTACATAGACGACCATCTTTAAAAAAACACAATAATATCTATAACGATAATATATATACAAATACGGCAGAAACGTATGCCAACACAATAAATTAAATTCCCGTGAACCTAGTAACGTGAAATTTGTTATAATTTAGTAAATATTCGTCGGGACTGGTTTGACCCGCGATGGCTGAGGGTGGGCCATTGTGTGATCAGCCGTATGCCACCTCTTCCACGATGGTCTCCCACGAGTCTGAGGACTCGGTGTCCCACGTGGCCTCGTCGTCGTCCTGTTCCTCGTCCTCGTCATAATAAGCCAACTGGAAACAAAATCTGTTCTTACTAAGTGACTGTAAGTTTACCTGCTAGATATCTACCTGCCTATGAGATAAACTTTCTTTATGTACAGGTCGAATGGATGAATGAGTTTATAAGACCGTGTGGCACCGGTGATTGAAAAGTTGTGTGGAAATCGGTTGTTAAGGTATGGGCATGTTATGCAGAGGAATGAGGAAAATGCTGTCAGGAAAGTTGTTAGTATGAATGTGGATGGCTATACAAGTAGAGGGAGACTAAAGAAACGATGGATGGATTGTGTGAAAGATGATATGGCTAGAAAGGGAGTGACTATCGAGATGATGACTAATAGAGAAGTATGGAAGAAAAAGACATGTTGCGCCTGGAGAATGATGAGTGGGTAACGGAGATTTTTACGCATTTCCGGAGGACTTTAATGAAATGAAATCGTTTATTCTGTAAATACACAGACAGCTCTGCTGCTGGGGAGTTTGTTGCGCCACTTAGTCACTTCCAACTGCTTTAGCTGGGGAGAAGAAGTGGCGCAATAAACTCCCCAGCCGACTACTATTTTTAGGTATACAAGTTGAAGACGACAAAAAGGTCATAAATTAAACAGCGTATATTTAATGCCATCACCAGCGTGCATGAAAATTCAATCAAAATCAATCCAGGCTTCCAGTCTAACCGGATGCAGCTGAATACCAGTATTTTACACGGAGCGTGATGGATCGACCCGTGCGGCTGTTATTAATTAGGCACGAGCACAAAATTCAAACAAATATAACCAATAGTTTAGTCTATTGGTTAATTGGCTAGTCAAAGATTGGCAACACCCATAGTTGCCCATCACTATTATTTAGTAAAAATCTCAAAAAAAATCTCTTTATAAATATCGGTGTTAGGATTTATTTATGTATAATCAGCCTATAATATTCCCACTGCTGGGACTCAGTGGGCCTAGGATTAATTTGATAGTTCCAAAATACTCCTATGCATAAATATTGCCAGTGTTTTCATTTATGGTCCTATTATAGTCGTCTTCGCACTGTATGTAAACATGCGTAATAATGTTTTCATAGAAAGGATTGATACATGTTAATACGCTTAGTTTCCAGTACCTACCAGCTACAAAATACTAGTGGCTGCACAGGTAATCGAATTAACTGGCAAAGACTTAATGGATGCAAGGGCAAACAGATAATCTAGCCGGCGCAAACTAGCAACCAGGCAGATAGATATCCGATTTGTGTAATGAAAGGGATTCGTACCTACGTACATGTAGATAGATAAATCGAGTACTCTTTATTATACGGAGTGGAATTTTTGGATTTTGGAAATTTTAACTTGTGTGTAAATGACATCAAAGGAACTAAAATAGTTAACCCGATTAGATGTTCGTCTATTAGAAGCCGTTTCCTTATAGAGTTCAATGATTTTTACGGTTATATTTATTGTCGTTTCGAGAATTTTCCTTATGAACCTATGGGGTTCATACGACATTTAAGGGTTAAGGAAGCGGGAAGCAAGAGATTCCACCCTGTTTACTTACACCATCAAAATTACAAATATTAATGTAGAAAAGGATCATATTTTTGGCCTATTTCTGGCTTTCAGAAAATGTATGAAGCCAGGAATGATCATTTTTATATGGACTTTACTGAAAGTCAGCGGCGTACGTACAGTTAGAACTAGCCATTCGGATAGTTAATATGGCACAAAAGTTGTAGGATTACTCTTAGTCAAGTTATACAAGTTCAGAAATCATTAAATATATGAAAATTACCTTTCAGAAAAGGCCCAAAAACGTATGGAGCCTGAATGAATTCCTTTTACAAAGGACGGTTCCTAGGTACAATTCATTGGTTTTCGACGTGTCACCTTCTCTATTAAAATTATTGGAGCAACTATTATATTTTTGGAGCTGCTGACGATTGTAAATACATAGCAGATGTTTGAGTAGCCTCTAGGTACTACGTCATTCATTGATTTGGGAGTGCCCGTTTTTATTTTGAGGGTAGGAAATCATCAAATGACTCCTCCCACTCCCGGAAGGGGTGTCAGTCTCTTACAGACTAAAACCCATCCGTGTTCCTTCCTTAGCCCTTTATGAACCGGGTTAGCGGTAACCCCGACAATCCCGCTGAACCGGCAGGCTTGAATGTGCCCTGGCGGCTGAGAGTATGTCATGCTCACTTAAATGTCTCGCTAGTGCAAAATCGGTGGCTGGTTAGTGTGTTGGATCATTAAGTTCCCTTCAAAATAGTTGAGATGAATAGTACTGATCCACGCGACACGTTCGTCAGTAGGGACTGGGTCATCACTTAGCTGCTATGACGTTCTTTTTATTTTTTTTTATTTAGTGTCAATACTTGTGTAACACAAGAAAAAATCAGGAAACAGTAGTTACGAAGTATTGGGTGCCTCATGGTAAATGATCAGGTATGAGAAAACATTGGGAAATCTTCATGACTGCAAGTCTAAGCAATGAATATGTATATGAATATAGCCTTTACCCTTTTGAACGCCAGAGCATAAATGCACGCGCGCGCGGAAGCACGCGCGTGCGTTAAATAAATTGTAGCTTGGCGTAGAAACGCCAAGCTACAATTTATTTCTTCTTGTAATCAATAATTTCCCAATATCTATGGTGTCTTTTAATTTGTATCATGCCATTAAATACGGACGAGAGCTTCAATTTTTAAGATATCTATATAAACACTCACATAAGTAATGGTTTAATGGTTTATTTCGTGTTATAGTGTTGTTACCATTGTCACATATTTTTGTCGTTGGCGTACAGGGCATGCGCTTGCTTGTCACATATATATGTGACAATGGCGTTCAAAAGGGTACCTTTAAGGAACACAAGACGTAGGTATGTTGTTAGAAAGAAGTAATGATATATAATAAAAGAGACAATTACCTCATTCTCATGCAGCCGGTGTACCGTGTGGACCCTGATCTGGAACATCCACGCCCTGCCAAGTATAGCAACAGTGCCGCTCAGCAGTAGTGGCATACTGTAGCGGCACTTCCATGCCAAGCCCATCAGGAATATGAACAGACTCTTACGACCAGTCATCACTGCGTGGATCATACCTGCAACAGGAGATGTTCATATATAAGTACTAGCTTGTGCCCGCGTCTTCGCCCGCGTAGAGGTCGGATATTATCCTACAGGAGCATACCACCGGCAAAAAGGTTATTATAACTCCCAATCCACGTCATGCCTATCCGTGTACCATCCAAATTAGCAAAATATTAAGTAGGTATGGGTATATTTATTAGTATAAATGTTATATAGATAAATGTTATATAGAAAATATGGATGGATTGTGTGAGGAATTGACTATTTGAAACGGTCAAAAATTAAATATGAAATCACATAGATCCGCTCTTCTTTAAAACTTCCATCACCATACAGAAATTAAATATTATGCGAGATATAATTGTGAAATTGCATTTCATGCTAATAATAAGTACTCCATTTGATTCTAAAAATCTGTGACGTCACATTGATAAATTTTATACAAATCACGTATAAATGCCGCGTTTTGACAGTTCATACAAAGTAACGTTATTAACTACCCTTTCAAATGCCCTATTAATGATATGAACGAGAAGAGAGTGAACGGCGTGGCGGTTGACGCGGGAGGAAGATAGAAGAAAACGTGTTCCGCCGACCCCAAGTAACATGGAGTAAGAGCAGAAATATAATGATGATGTTGAGACATGCGCAAGTTCAGGCCCCTGCGCTGGCCTACGTGCAAGTAGTTACCTACCTACGAGTAGGTATACTGTGTTAACGTGAAGAATCCGTTGACACAAGCCGCATGTGCCAATATCTTTAGACGATTTGTCTCCCCACCGAGGGTTGCTTCTCTTGAGCAAGAAAATAGTCTACAGCTAGTCGCTGCCTGGCTGCGAAGGCGGTTGGACTAGTACCTTACATATCCACTCATGTTACATACACTGAGTACAAGCCTCGTTTAAACTTTAACCTTTTGCACGCCAGAGCAACGTAAGCGCGTGCCCTCCACGCCAAGCTACAAATTTATTTCTTCTTGTAATCATGAATTTGCCAATTTCCATAGTGATTTTTAATTTGTTTCATGTCAGAGCTTCAATTTTTAAGATATCTATATAATAAACACTTACAAAAGTAATGATTAATGATATAATAAACACTTACAAAAGTAATGATTTAATTGTTTATTTTATGTTATAGTGTTGTTGCGATTGTCACATATTTGTGTCGTTGGCGTACAGAGCATGCGCTTACTTGTCACGTATATGTGACAAGGGCGTCCAAAAGGTTAAACTATCGTATCTTGTTTATTCCAATCCTTGCGTTGTCCTAGTACCTAGGTATCTAATTTCCAACTTTCGCAAGACAAGCAAGCATGACTTAGCAAAACAAGGATCTTCCCCAAGAACCAAATTATTTCTTTTTAGAAGATTTTGACTATGGTAAACTGAAGTACGTACCGACCCAAAACAAACAGGTATGCTTACTTCCGCATAGCTAAGTAACTAATGGTTTCTACCCCAAGTAGGTACCTACACCTACTCAGGAAGACAGTTCAAACGTTCAAAGCATTCATTAAAGTTCAGACCCACCTATGAGCAAGGTTCAGAAAAGTTCAGAGTCCCTCGATCGTGTTGTCCCGTTTCTTAAGAGATATCAGATCTTAAAGCGAAGTCTCACAACGGGTTACAAGCAGCGACTATAGTCTTCGATTTCAACATTTCACGTCCACAAACGGATTTTTACTTCGCAAAATCAGTCTTACTGCTGTGTGCCTATGTCCCTCTACAAGAGAGAGGCCTGTATGGCTGTGTGTCCCTCTACAAGAGAGAGGCCTGTATGGCTGTGTGTCCCTCTACAAGAGAGAGGCCTGTATGGCTGTGTGTCCCTCTACAAGAGAGAGGCCTGTATGGCTGTGTGTCCCTTTACAAGAGAGAGGCCTGTATGGCTGTGTGTCCCTCTACAAGAGAGAGGCCTGTATGGCTGTGTGTCCCTCTACAAGAGAGAGGCCTGTATGGCTGTGTGTCCCTCTACAAGAGAGAGGCCTGTATGGCTGTGTGTCCCTCTACAAGAGAGAGGCCTGTATGGCTGTGTGTCCCTCTACAAGAGAGAGGCCTGTATGGCTGTGTGTCCCTCTACAAGAGAGAGGCCTGTATGGCTGTGTGTCCCTCTACAAGAGAGAGGCCTGTATGGCTATGTGTCCCTCTACAAGAGAGAGGCCTGTATGGCTGTGTGTCCCTCTACAAGAGGGAGTGGGCCGTACTCCACCACGTGGGCCAGTGCGTGTTAGTGGACGGCATGTCTTCGAATTTCTGTTTCTAGGACATGCCGGCGTCCTCACGATGTTTTTAATTTCCCCAGCGACAGATAGGATACTCTAGATCTATACTAATATTATAAAGAGGTAAAATTTGTAAGTTTGTAAGTTTGTATGTAGGGGGTAATCTCCGGAACTAATGATCCAATTTCACAAAAATTTTCACTGGTAGAAAGCTACATTATTCCTGAGTGCTATAGGCTATAAATTATATTTATA
Organism: Hyppa rectilinea; assembly: GCA_951799385.1. Classification (NCBI taxonomy): domain Eukaryota; kingdom Metazoa; phylum Arthropoda; class Insecta; order Lepidoptera; family Noctuidae; genus Hyppa; species Hyppa rectilinea. The sequence goes on along the minus strand of OX637320.1, from coordinate 2,852,209 downwards.
TCATACATATTAGCCGAGCTATCGCAATTTTCTTCTAGCCAGTCGGAAAAAAATACCTCCGAAAACAGAATTATTTGCATGCGCTGCCTAAACAGTTACAGTACATCGCAATTTTCCGCGGACGAAGTCGCGGGCAGAAGCTAGTTTTAATATATTTTGATCCATACCTACTCGACCACGCAACTTGTTATTTGCATCAAATGTAATTATAGATATAATACCTATTACTAAACCCTACCCTTAGATACTATCACTTGCTTCAAAATCGGTGAAAGAAATCATCGTGAGGAAACCAGCATGTCTCAGAGATATTTCTTAACAGCATGTGAAGCTAAGTCAGAGGCCCATGGGCAGCATAAAAACTCTGACACCAGGTTAGTTACAAACCACATGATAAGAAGAAGACCAAACCCTACGTAGTGAGTAAGTAGTTACTAGTTGACATAAGAAACGTAAAATATTGTGTAATATTGATCTTGATAAAGATGATCTGACATAAAGTCATGTACGGTCAACGGCAGTACCTATCCATAGTTACCGAATAGAGGCGTTGCCGTTGTCAAAATCAAATGTTACCACGCATACACTGCCATTATTTTTTATCAGGTGCTATTCTAAGCTCAGTGCTTTCAACACGCATACGTGTCGCCAAAATCCCTACTGAGTGCCTTCAACACGAATTGCAGTGTATGGACAATCAACACACATTTGTGTTGAAGGCACTGGCTAAGAATAATAATAATATCCATGGACATTTCACACAGCGCCATATAGTCCCAAGCTAAGCAACCTAATGCTTGTAGTTGTTGTTGCAATGGATCAAAATGTGTTGATCACGTAGGTATTTGTGGGCAGGGCACTGTGAGATAGAACAGAAAACACACAGCTGTGCTCATGGCAGTGTATCATGGGTTAACGTACGGTAGACTGTCTAATAATTCTGTTATCACCCCAGTGTTGGACACTCTGTGAGAGGCAGAGAAAGGAGTAACTCCTGAGTCACCACACGGCCTAGGGTGGGTTTGTGAACGTGAACTTGAGCTCTCAGCTTCTCTTGGTTCGATTCTTGTTCTTACCACCCATGTTCTTGTATCTACTCGCTAACTTTTCATTAACTAACGAAACGTGTAAAAGGTCAAAAGTTAAAATAATAATTGATAAAATATTCTAGAAAAAAATATGAATGTAACTCATATTAATTATCATGAAATAATAAAAGATAAGGTGAGGGTAACAAAAACAAGTTTTATTTCAAGCGTTTATTGTTAATATGAATTGCATTCATAGACTACAGATACATGTAACTTTATGGAATGTTAGGAACAAACTATGTAACTTGATTACGAGCGTTTCGTTTCATACCCTGACGGTACACGCGACACGAGGCTCATATTTCTAAAACACCACAACATCGTTTATTATATGAAATGTCTCTAGTACTATGATTTAGCAGTTTCTGATGAAATATTCCAAGTACTTTTTCAATTTATTCATAAATTACTTATAACAATAAAACAACACAAGTAATATTAATATTGGAAAATAACAAAAATGATATCTAGATTATCAAATTTAGTGTGAGTTTCAGCCCTCCAGAACTTTGTATAAACTTAATTATTAAACTAAAACAATAATAACCAACCAATTACGACCATTACTGAATATTTTATCAGAAACCATTTATAATAAGAAACTATTCATTAGTAAAGGTTTTTAGAACATAAAATGATTCTAAAAAAGTTTAACATTTGTTTATTAGCCAGGTTATTGTTAGTCACAGCACAACAGGTACACATGAGGAGTGCTATGGGGTTCAACAGCTAGACACATATTTTATGTTCTAAATACATCAATACAGAATGAAACAGCCTTAGTTAGTAACACAGATTGATATGAAATAATCTAGATTACATTAGTTAGACATCACATGAATACTTGGAAGCTAATAATTTATAATCACATTGATAGTTGGCAAATATGCAAGTAAGAAAGCTACTTCTAGATAGTCAAAGATATCTACTCATCGTCGAAATAGTCGACATGACCACCCGGACTGAACTTGCCCTCTCGTAGAACTTTCAGACATTTCTTAGCCGTAATTTCTGGCTTAAGTAGAGCCCCCTGTGACTTGAACGACAAAAACACATCTCTCAAATTATCGTTCACCGTCTCAGCCAAGACATAGTCAATCATAGATGTTTCTACGGGCCCAGGTGAGTAGTTCAGCACTCTGATTTGCTTCTTCTCTTCAGCCAACACTTTGAAATACATCTCCCTTGCAGCCTTACCACTGCAGTAGCTTGCCATACCACTCATTGGCTTGATAGCACACAGAGATGTCACATTCACAATTATAACTCTGTCTTCAACATCCTTAAACACCTTTAGGAACTGAGTATTCAGTTTGATTACATTAAATACATTCAGATCGTAGTACTGTCTCATTTCCTCCACATCCTCCATGCGCTCTGTCTCCACTGACAAGTTGCCCAGAGACCCAACATTGTGGAAGATGACACAGTTAGCAAAGTCAGTGATTTTATAACCTTTTAAGGAATGGTAAATGGCATCTAACATTTCTGGTGCAGATGCTTTAGCAAGGTCCATAGACTCATAAACAATTTGAATGTTATCAGATTTGCAGAGCTCAGCTGTCTTAGCTAGCTGATCTTTGTTACGTGCCAGCAGTAGCATTAAAGATTTAGGACCCAGGTGCTTTGCAAGTTCAACTGCAATAGCCCTGCCAATGCCCTGAGAGGCTCCTGTTAGAATGCAGTAAGTTGCTCCAGACAAGTCAATATTAAGAGATGATGCGGATGCCATGATTACTTACAATGTTCTTTTACTATTTGAGAAGTTATTCCTGCAACAGTTTCTCGTCTTCAGTGTCTCCAATAACAGGGTCTAAGTCGCAGCCCTCTCGCATCAACCGGTCAATACAATCGGCTCTATATGCTGCTAGGTTTTCTACAACCTTGTTCTTCGATTTGATCGCCTTGAGTTTGCGCTCTGAAAATGAGATTTATTATTTGTTAGAATATTTGTAATATTGAGCAATATTTCTTAGTGGAAACAGTTTAACAAAATTACCACAATAAAAAATGAAGAAGTATGTAAGCAGATAACTAAAATCACTGACTAATAAGGGCAAAATATAAGTCTTTCTATGCGTGCGCGCGACCTTCGAACAGGAGCGGTACGACTGCGCCTCGTGTAGTGAATGTATCCGTTGGTCTGTGACACTCGATATATTTCGTAACCACCGTACTCAGCACTGTCCCGTATTAAATCATATTGTGTAACAAAATAACCGGCTACCAACACGTAATCAATCAAAAGTCGTAAAAATGCGATTAGAACTTGAACTTATTATCAATTACCTAATATAGCGAGATACTGCTCAGAATCCGATAACTTCTCAGACTCGGAAGTTGGTTGAAAATTATCTTCGAACTCCGATACAACCTCAGACTGGCTAACTTCACTGCCCCAAGGATCCATCAATCTCTGCAACTAATACGCAAAAAATGCAGTTACTACAATAATATTTACTTACACTATGGTGATTCTGTTAATGAAAGCAATTTCACAACATGAAGTTTAAGCCTACACAGCATAATTTGCCACGGCAACTTACACGTAGGCTGAACGCCTAGGTATTATTATAACGATGGTGGAAAAGATTTAGTACAAAAAATAATAGGTACAAACATTAAAAGATTACTGTTCCGAGCAGCCTGACACTAAAATCAAATCAATGACATGACATTTTAAAGTGCGTTTCGAAACACAAAATTAAAAATAACAATCTATGCATTGAAATTCTTACAATAAGTTTCGGGAAATTGCCAGTAAATAACTGAACTATTCTATAGCTCACACTTTGCTAACAAAACATACCTCAAAAACATTGTGTTTTTTTTTTACGTATATTCCATATTTATTTCTAGGAATAAGTCAACATCTCATAATAAATTAGGAATGAAATATATGAATAAAATAATCATGAATGCCTGTAATTGATATAATTCAAACTGGAACGCGGCTTCAATTGAAGCCAGAGATAAAGATAAACTTTTCATAAATTGCCCTCTAGTTAATTTGCCGCCAGTACCAATATATTGTTCATGATGTATGTTAGAACCTACTTAGAACCAAAATAAACGATTATGCAAAATAGTCTACGGGATAAAAAAATAACTACCACAGACTACTAAAACTACAACACCGTGGTGCCATTGCCAGGTTTGGCAAAGTGGCAACACAAAAAAAAAGTTGAAGGCGGGAATAACATACACGTGAGAATTGTGAAAAAGAAGGAAAACGTTCTCAAGAAAACTGAAAGAAAGTATCAAGCAAAGAAGGTATTGTTTGTTCTTTGTAGGTACCTAGAAAAGTGGAACCCTATAGGGTAGTCAGTCAGATGTTTCATAATTTATTTAACAATGAATCAATGGGGGTAAATATTAAGGCACGTTGTGTACTTATACGGTAAATATTAGGGAAAGTCATATTAATTAATTAGGTACTTTGCAACCGTACAGTCCATATATCTGCAAACATTGCTGTGCTGGGTGAGCCTGGGTGGTTGGATAAAAGGTACTTATGGGAATAAAAATATTTTTTACAACTGATATTAAACACTAGGGAGGTCAATTATAATATAATTAGTTAAAAAAATTAACGGACAGTACAATTGTAATTCAGTTTTTCGAATTCGTCGCAGTGAGTAAGCCCGTAATGACGACCAATTCGCGCCATCTACACCGACGAGAGTACCACGGCGATAGTAGCGTCGCGTCGCGCGCCGCGCTGTGACATCCCATCCCAACCCAATCAATATGTTGTAGTGAAGTAAACTCCACACAGCGATATTATTACGGCAAGAATTTGATAAAACGGTGAGAATATCGCTGCGATTTTCTCGCCCGTGGAGATGGTGCCTTAGGTTAGAACCTCGAACTTACGACCAGTAGATATAGTTATAAAAATACAACGAAAAATATTTTAATGGCGATGTTATTAGCTCATTGATGTACAGAGGCCAGCACATCAAGTTACCACAATCTGTCAAATTTCATTGATAGTATTTCGACTTAATTGCAAAGACATAAGGTTCATTTTTAATTGAGAAAATTTGACAGTTAGGGATAGCTTGATGTGCTGGCGTCTGTACTTCAATTATCTGGGGGCCCTACTGTGCTGAGAGCTACTACCTACTGTTTCTCGCAGGAATTCATCGTATATTCAAACCCTCATATCTTTGGCCTGGATAAATACCTAAAGGTGTGTCCAGACCTGGCGAATGCGCCGCCCGCGAGCCGCTTGCCGCACGTGCGGCCCACTCGAGCCTTGCCGGAGTTGCACTAGAGCGGCGCCGCGCCCGCACTAAACGTAGGCTGTAACCGCACGCGACCAACACGCGCACGGTTCGCAAGCGGCTCGCGAGCGGCCAATTCGCCAGATCTGGAGAGCAGAATATGAAGTATTTAGCAGGCTTAATAATTATAAAAAAAAATTAATTAGTTTAGCTCTAATGCTTTAATTTTTACTATTAGGTAGGTAGTTGCTTGCGTAATTTGTGGATCGTTTAATGAATCGATTTCTGTCTTTTTTAATGTCAGTAATTTTTATGTCAAAAATATTAAATACCGTGTCAAACCACTATGATCCGGGTAAGCGGGATTGTCCGAAAGGGTTACCGCTACCCCGGAACATAAAGGGCTACGGAAGGAACATGGATGGGTTTTAGTCAGTAAGAGTCTGACACTCCCTTCCGCTCCACCCAGAGTGGGAGAAGTCATTGCATGATTTCCCAGCCTTAAAAAAAAAAATAAAAAAAACCACTATGATGCGCAAAAGTATTTATTGCATGGCCTCAGTTGTTTATAATAAATTGCCAAGTGCTTGGAAAGACTTGAAAACGGTGCAATTCAAAAGTACACTCCGTAAATTATCACTAAGTACATAGTATAAAACAAAGTCGCTATTTTTGTCTGTTTGTTTGTCTGTATGCTTAAATCTTTAAAACGGTTTATATGTATAATTTGTCGACATATTTTGCGGGCGAAGCCGCGGGCGGAAGCTAGTTAATAGATAAAGCATATTACAGTGTACTGTGTAACTGAGTTTTTAACGGACAAGTTTTGTCAAACTACCTCGTAATTTTTAATTAATTATTTTTTTTGTTATTTGTAGGTATTATGTGTATTGTCTATGACCTGAAATTTTAATGTTCGTTTGTTTATTTATTTATCTTTGGACTTCGATTTTGTATTTCTTGTTACTGTTACTGACAATTTAAATTTTTAACAATTTTTTCTTTTTAGGTATAATGTAATAATTAAGTTGACATTTTTTAATGAATATTTGAATTTTTAATAATTTTATTTAATGACAGTGACATAAGTAACTAATTTAGTGTTCCAAATAAGAATTTAAATTTTAACAATGTTATTTATGAAAATGTTTGCATGCCGAATGGTGAAATATGGCAGAACTGTTATAAAAACCTACTACCTACTTATGTATAACCCATATTTGCAAATAAATGATATTCTATTCTATTCTCTGTAGCTGTTCGTTAGGAATAATTTGTAAGCAAGCAACACTCAATTTTAAAGTGTTCTGGCAATACTTAGGCAGTTTATGCAGGAAAGCAGGCGCTTATTAATTCACTAAAAACGGATAACTTAAAGCAATAAGAAGTAGCTACTGATGGCTGCGGCTGTCGACCTCAGGGCAAGCTGCTTCTCACATGGATAAGTGTACGTTGCATCCGCGTAATCATCCCTATTCTCTGTACATATTGGCTGCTGATACCAAAACTACAAACGTAGTAGTAATACGAGAACTTTTATCGTATGTTCTGGTGTCTTTCGAGTAACAATTTCTACGTCAACGAGTCCTAGGCAGAAGCCAGTAGTGAAGCACACTAATATTATAAAGGCGAAATTTTGTGAGTGTGTGTATGAGTTTGTATGTCTGTCCGTCCTTCACGCTCAAACGGCTGAACAGATCTGGATGAAAGGCACAGAGGTAGTTTATGACCTGGATTAACACATAATTATGATTTTATCCCGGTTGTACGTTCCCTTGGGATAATTTCCGACATCCGCGCGGGCGAAGCCGCTGGTAGCAGCTAGTACAGACGCTATCAAGCTACCCCAAACTGTCAAATATCCCTAATTGAATATGAACCTTAATACTTTTGCAATAAAGTTGATAATCTATCAAAGAAATTTGACAGATTAAGGTAGCTTGATGTGTGGCCTATCTGTCAAATTTCTTTGATAGTATTTCAACTTTATTGCAAAGACAAGGTTCATTTTTAATTGAGGAAATTTGACAGGGATAGCTTCATGTGCTGGCGTCTGTACATACCTAATTGTTATCGGAATATCTTTTATATCCTAGTAATAGTCACTTCTGCCACCTCGTTTACATAAATAGATGCAACTGAAGCTTATAAAAGCATGTTAACAAAAAATCTCGTTTATTCAGTGAACCTTGCGAAGCCTTCAAAATTGATGAGTTCTGCGACTATTGAGTGAATTAATAGGTACCTACTTTATATTTAAATACATAAGTACTTAAAATACTGTTTGAGGAGGTCGAGGCTAAGTAATAACAGCCGCATGGGTCGATCCATCAGGTTAAGCAACGCTTGCTGGGGTTAGTCCGTGGATGGGTGACCATCTTTACATACCGAGACTACTCCGCGACTCGGAAAGCACGTTAAGCCGTTGGTCCCGGCTGTCATTTGTGCACCTTTGACAGTCGTTACGGTTCGTCAGAAGCCCGAAAGGAGATTGTTCTAGACCGCCCTATAACCAACAAACATTTGACGTGTACGTTAATTTTAATTATATTTTAATATGCTTTTTAAAAATAATAAATTCAAGCGGACACTATTTAATTCTTAATAGGTTTTCAAAAGTGACCTCATTGATTTTATTACCAACTGAACTCGCCATCTTTCAAGGAATTGTCAATGTGAATGTCACAAAAGATTTGACAGTGTCGCTCTCGCTCATATTACATAAATATCGATATCGACGACGATGTCCATAATATCTAGTGATAAATAATGGATGTTCGATATTTATCACTTCCAAAACATTGAAAATGTGCAACATAAAAGTTTTTCATGCATATTTTTTCATGGAATTAGTTCCGTGAACATTTTAATGGAACTTATGATGAATATGGCCTAGCACGATTAAGATGAAAATATAATGATCAAAACAAACTCACAAAATGTACAGGTAGTCGAATGAGGGATTTTCTCACAAGTGAGAAAATATTAGTTCAAAAGAGGCGTTGTTAAAAAATACGTCACTGTCTTAGGTTTTTGACATCAAATAAGCTTTCTTATTTACGGATCTTATTTTTGTTATCAGTAGCCAGTAAAAAATAGACGTATTTTTTACCCACGCCATCTATTGAACTATGTTTTTTCACTTGTCAGAAAATCTCTCACGATTGAAATATCATTTACGACGCAACTCTAGTGAATTGTTCTCATAACCATTTCACGACTTTAATAGCCATATTTATACTTTTTAAGTACTTAAACTCTATTTTTAAATGTCGCAAACTAAAACGTTACACATTGTTCGTCGGGAACAAAATATTTTATTTTAGCATTAATTTAATTGGAGTAGAATCATAGCAACAACGTGTTTATGTTTGAAACGGAACAAATTAATTTACATTTGACATATTGATCTTTCATTTTGGTCTACTAAATTAAAACCACAGATTAAATAGGTGGTAATTGATAATCGATATATGTACAATGATTGATCTTCAAGAGAGCATCTCTACGTCACTACGTCAGTCGGTGCCTGTGGCTGTGTTGTGTTGTTGTGAATACCTAACTATTTGGCGATTTCTTTTGGCGTTTTTGATTTTGTTTCTGTTTAACGGACTACAATTTGGATTGCTTTCAACGTGACCTGCTGGCTTCGAATAACTGATTCTGTGATCTGCTTAAACGACACCTTAGCATTTTGACAACGGATAACGGACTTCGCTTAAAGTAAACTTCAACCAATAAATAATAACTGTACCTAAAAGGCATAATACAACTGTATGTACGGTAATATTTTACTGTATTTGAAGTTTAATGCTTTGTAGAAACCAGAAATAGCGATTTTAGAAGGAATTACTTACGTTTTCTTTTATTAAAAATAACCTCAAAATCGGTTCCTTTTCTTTAAATAAATCTTTTTTCTAAAGTTTCCGTCAAGAAACTTTGTTCTTATGGGCTAATAAGGGCAGTTTACAAATAGAAAATGATTTTTTCTATGCTGTTGGCTCCAGGGCGAACAATGTATGGGCGTAGAACAATCTCCTTTGACAGCCTATCTTACCAAGGGGTATCGTGTTACCCAGTTACTGGGTTGTGGAGGTCAGATAGGCAGTCGCTCTATGTAAATACATTCACTGGTGAATACCAGTGAACCAACCTAATTGGGAAAAGGCTAGGCAGATTGATTGACTTAAAATTTTAAAATATAGTTTCCAAAAACCGCCACGTCAAAAATGAAAAAGCGTGCCCTCAGCGCCAAGCTCCGAATTCATCCTTTAATACCTACAAAATAGTAGTGAGGTCGAAATTATTATTATTATTTATTTACGTTTACAATTCTGTTACCCAGTCGCGACCGTGGCGTGCTGGGCACATTTTGGTTTGTCGTCTATACACGACTGTGGCGGTCAAAAGGTTAAGTAATTCATACAAAACTTAGGTAAGTACTTACAGCTTGTCCATTTCACCGTCGACGCACAGATACTTCTAAGGGCTTTTCGTAAGAAATGAAATCACTGGTCTATAATGTTCTGTCATGCAATAGTTCAATGGAAACGTCCCAGCCTTACATTTTCACCAAGATGTAAGGTTTGTAGAGCTGGGTCTTGTAGAGTTAGGGGCTTGGCTCTACATGTTAACTTTTTAACAGCGAAAGCGTTAGGTGAGTCTTGGCAACATACATACTTTGCATAATTTTTTTTTGGTGTTTTATTTATTTACAAACTATTATGTTCATGTTGGAAATACCTAGTGTTATTTAGTTTGCATACTGTGCATACATGCGTGAATTATATAAACTTGAAAAGATATCGTTTGGCAATAAAGCCAAACACAAACTGATCTTAACTTCATCACGATAAAGTTTAAGTTTGATTACCAACCGTATAATTTATAGCACAACTTATGGATGTTATCTTGGAATAGGACTTTATTTTTGTAGTGATAAGGTTGAGTTCTGAATGGGTGATATTTGCAGCGATATAAGCAGTTTTCACGGAGCTCTGTGAGCGAGCGGAGTAGACGCAGCTGCCCCGCCCTCCCCGCACCCCGCGCCGCCGCTCTCCGCGCGCCTCGCACACCCCGCGCGTGTCGCGGCGCCAAAGATTAGGCAAAAGCACAGAGGTTCTGTACAGTTATTCTTTTTTGCCTTTATTGTCGCTCCTTCTTGTAGGTCATCTTTCCGCAGTTATACAAGATGTAATTGAAATAACTTATAAGGGTGATTGTAATCCTCATTATAGATTGTTATGAACACTTCTACTACTTACTACTAATAAGCTTGAGGTCCTAGCTGCGATTCACGGGTCGGGCAAAGTGTTATATGGTTTTCCACCTGGAGTCTCTTGCAGCCTGGTGTCAGGGTTTGTGCCCGATTGATACCAATAGGCTCGCCACCTATAACATGGGACTCAAACATACCGGTGAAATGTGGGAGTACTATAGGTACATTTTTACCAAATCCTTTGGGGATAAAAGGCGTAATGTTCAACACTTCTAACCCGACTGCGGCGGATCCCAAAAGTGGAGAATTTATTGTCACCATAAAAGTAAACGAGCGAACGGATTTTAACAAACCGCTATTAATAGAAACCATTATTACTTTTTAACACCCGACAGGCATAACTTATTACTTTACTAGAGTCCTACTAAAGAATGTTTTTCTTTTCGAAAAATACTGGGCCTGATTAGCATTTTCGACCGTAACAAGAAACAAAAAAATGATAGTTTAAAAAAATTAAAAAATACGCTTTTTATAGAAAACCGAACTAAAAAATAGAAAAGAATATAATTTTTTTTTTATATTAAAAATTCTCTTTGATATTCGAAAATTTCCTAATCACAACGTAGTATAAAATAAAGTCGTTTTTCTGTCCCTATATCGGCTATATCCCTATGTATGCTTTAATCTTTATAACTACGCAACAGATTTTGATGCGGTTTTTTTAAATACTTAAATAGAGTGATTCAAGGGGAAGGTTTATGTGTATAATTTGTCGACATATTTTGCGGGCGAAGCCATAGACGGAAGCTAGTATTAGATAAATATCTAAGTTACATGAAAAATGAATTACTATATACAACCTAAAACTAAAAAATATATACAATATGTACAAGTGGTAAAAAAGGGGGAAAACCTCATAGGGCGTCAAAAAATTAGATAAATCATTTAAAGATAATTTGAAATTAACATCAATTCCTACCTTATCAATTTTAAATGAAAATTATACAAATAAATTAAAAAAAAAACTTATGCAAATTAAAAAATGGAATAATTTTATCAAATTAGTGTATTGTCATCGGTCCTCGATAAATCTACAAAGTTTGAACGAAATCTGGCCGTTTAAAGTGGGTCAAAATCGCGCTCAAAGATGTCGGTAACAAACAAACAAACATACATACAGGTGAAGCTAATATAGGTTTTTTTTGGTACTTTACAAAATAATGTAGTGACAGTCTTTTAATGACTTTATTTTTCCGTTTTAAACTTTTTCAAACAAATAAGTATTTTAACGATAAAACGATCAAATGTTATAAATTAGCATTTTTAATTTTTTACAGTTATTGTAATTTTAAGTGTTGTTTATTATCTATTTTTTTCTGAATAAACGAATTGAAAATATTGTTTAGGCAATAATTCTTTCAGGAACGGTCGAAAATAATGTTGTTTTTCGGCCGAAAATGGTTATTTCCGAACTTTTTGAACAAGTCAAAAGCTGTGCTTAGTGTGACCTGTGAACTGACGGATGACAACATTTAGGTTATGACAATACTGCTGTTATTTTGATTAAATCACTCCTTTTTTAATTTGGCTACCGCATTTAGGTATAACAACTTTAGTGAATAAATTATCTCTATGATGTGAAACGCGATGTTTAGTTGTTGAGTGGTTTATTACATCTGTGTGCCATAATCTATGTAGCGGGCTCGCGCCGCCATTCTGGATATTTTGACGGGAAGGTCGGTCACGTGACTCGGCGGCGGGCGCGGGCGCGGGCCGCGGGGCGCCGGCTAGACTCTCCAGTAGCCGAGCCATCCGTCTGCTGCTTTGACTGCGGCCGGTCGCCGGAATCCACGCCCCAGTCTCACGCGTCCGCATCTATTACGTACCACCTTAATCCGATGCTAGGCAGACTTTTTGTATGCAGTCTACCGACATTCTGCGGATTCTGTGTCTATATTACGTGTTGTACCAAATTTTTGTGAAAAAGTGCTTCTGTTTTGTGACAAACTGAGGTTATTTGCGTATTTTTTGCACGGGTGTGCGTGCGGCGACGGGGCGGAGACTCCGGCGGCGAGCGGCGTGTGCTCGGCCGGGCCGTCGCGACGGCACACTCGGCTCGGCAGACATGTTTCGGTCGCGGCCGGAGCGCGTCGTGCGTGCAGGCGCGTAGGCTCGCTCGTGACATGCGCCTGCCGAGCCGCAACGACAGTGGAGGTGATCGAACATGGATGTAGTGACGCCGCACATCACCTCCGTGCTGAAGACATACCAGGCGAGCGCGCCGCGCAGCCTGCAGGGCCCGGGCTGCGGGCGCGCCGAGCCGTGCGGCGACGTGCCGCCGCCGCCGCCGCCACCCGCCGCGCCGCCGATCCTGCTCGCGCCCGACCCCGTGCTGGGCGAGCGCGGCGAGACGCTGCTGGAGGGCGAGCCCATCTCGTGCTTTAGCGTGGGCGGCGAGCGGCGGCTGTGCCTGCCGCAGATCCTGACGTCGGTGCTGACGGACTTTTCGCTCGAGCAGATCAACCGCGTGTGTGATGAGCTGCAGATTTACTGTTCGCGCTGCACGCCGGAGCAGCTGCATGAGTTGAAGTCGACGGGTGTGCTGCCCAAGTCCGCGCCGTCGTGCGGGCTCATCACGCAGACGGACGCGGAGCGGCTGTGCGCGGCGCTGCTGCACGCGCCGGCGGCGTCGCGGCCGCACAAGCTGCCGGGCTTCCGGGTGTACCACGAGTGCTTCGGGGGCGCGCGGGGTGTGTGCGCGGTGGAGCTGAACCTAGTGCAGTGTGTGGAATGCCGCGCGCTGTACTCGCCGCGGCGCTTCGTGTGCCACTCGCACGAGTCGGAGCACCGCACGTGCCACTGGGGCTTCGACTCGTCGCGGTGGCGCCGCTTCCTGCTGGTGGCGGACGAGGAGTTGGAGCAGGACAAGTGCGCCGCGCTGCTGGACGAGCTAGCGGCGCGGGACGTGGCGCCGGCGCTGCCGCCCGCGCCGCTCAAGCAGAGCCTGCCCTTGAAAAGGAAACAGGTAAGATGTTATTCTCTTTCTAGTTAGCTTAGTGATCACGTTGTCAGTCTGTATCATTGCTCTCAAATCAAAGTTTATTTCCTTGTCCGACTTTCACCGGTTGCTGTACCGCCAATCTTAAATGTGTCTGAGTAGACACACTAAAGACATACATATTACTTATAGGTATCATTTTGAACTAAACATGCAAGAAAGTGCATGTTTATTACCACTACTAGTAAACAATGGTTTACAATGTGTTTATTATTTTGACTTACGTTACAGCGTGATGGCTAATAATTTATGATGTCTGAAATAAAAGTCATCTTAGTATCTGAGTCTTCTATCTGGACCAATTCTTGTTGGAATCTTATTACACAAATCGGTCAACATAGAGTCATTTTAGATAATTATGGTTTTGGATAGAGTAGGCAAAGCTGTGGAACAATCTACTACAGAACAGGGCGTGGAATACCTTAATCAACAAACATTTTCTCAAACCAAACATTACGTTTCTGATCATTCTGATCCATCAAAACCTAATGCAATTCTGAATTGGTACACTCTCATCAAATAAATATCCAACTTCAATGCAATTCCGATTAAGTACCTACCTGCACCTCTATTAAAAAACAGAACTTGACAAAGGCGCATGTCATTCAGCCTATCGAAAGCATTATTAATTTAGCTGCACTGCACCGTCCATTTAGATGACGGCACATTTCCGCATCCATTGTGTTAATACTTACTGATTAACATCACAGATACCTAGCGGCCATGTAGGTATTTACGAGATAAATAGTGTTATCAGACCGGCCAGTGGTACAAACGTATGCACTCAATACCTACCTACTTAATTGTTAGTAAAATGACGTAGGTACCAACTGTGTAGGTATAACCGCAAAATAATTACGCAATTTGGATTGATAAACATTTGCGAAGTGTGGTAGGTATTCACGTTTCGTTGGCAATCACGATAATTTTGTAAACAACACTGCACTGATGGGTTCTTTTTTTAAAGATTAACAATGTCATTCTGTATTTCTTATTATCAGACAAACAGATTATCTATTACTAGCTGCTACCGCGCGGTTTTACCCTCTCGGCTCCTTTTGGTCGTAGCGTGATGTTACATACCCTATAGCTTTCCTCGATAAATTAGGTACTATCCAATACAAAAAGTTGTTCAAAAGGACCAGTAATTCCAGAGATTAGCGCGTTCAAACAAACTCTTCAGCTTTATAATTATTAGTATAGATTTCATTTTTTTTTTCACACACGAAGCCACTGGCTGTGAGATGAGAAACACCACTGACCTACTCAAATAGTAATAATAGGTACTAATACATTCCGGGATTTGCATAGGGGGCTTCCCTATGAAAATCTCGGTATTTAATAGAAATGATTCGTATCCACGCAGCAGCTGTTGCAAGGTTGCAACGCTAGTGTTTATCCAAAGACTGAGTAGGCACCAAGGCAGGTGTGGCTGGCTTGATACAGAAGCTAGCACATCTAGTTACCACAATCTGTCAAATTTCTTTGATAGTATTTCAACTTTATTGCAAAGACATAAGGTTCATTTTTAATTGAGAAAATTTGACAGTTAGGGATAGCTTGATGTGCTGGCGTCTGTACCTACTCTACTACAAATACCATTTTTCGATAAATGGTATTTGTTTGTATTTTTGAGTCGAAATTGTTATTTGTTTAGTCTACCAACTCCAATCGTTATGAAAGGTCGCTGCGCCTGCGACTGCGAAACTTTGTAAACCGATGTCAGGCGAAACTCACATTTATTTTATTCACCTAATATTGTTCAAAAATGATGTGCCAAATGTACAAATATAACAAAGTATGTGAATCTAATTAATTGAAAAAATATAACCAACTCGTGTACTCAAAATACTAATTACCTACAATATTTCCGTAATTAATTTCTGTTTAGATACCTACACGTGTTTCTGCACACGTAAGTAATAAATTAATAATGAATGAACGGTTTTCATGTATGGCAGCACCACAGAAATATTAAAACTATGGGCAGCACTGAACATAATGATCCACGTGATTACCCTAAACAAAACGATGACCAATCGATACCTACTAACTCGGAACTGACGTTTCCTAGCGTGGTAGACAACGCTATTATTATCATAGACTACTATTTTCCTTTCCGAGGCACAGACGTGACCTAGTTTACAGAACATTAAAAAACAACGAATGTACTAAAATCCAGACAGAATACGAGACGACCTTTGCCCAATTTTGCGATAAAATTTAATGTTAACTAACCATGATGAAGGCGTTTTCGCATTCAGCCGGCTCACCGCCATTTTATGTTTTGTCTGAATAATTTTATTTATCCTACTACTATTATAAAGGCGAAAGTTTGTAAGTATGGATGTATGGATGTTTGTTACTCTTTCACGTAAAAACTACTGTATAGATTTGGATGAAATTTGACACAGAGATGGTTTATATCCTGGATTAACACATAGGATATTTTTTATCCCGGTAGAACATTCCTGTGGGATAATTTCCGACCTCCACGCGAGCGAAGCCGCGGGCAGAAGCTAGTTAATAATATTGCGGGATTTGCTAAAACAACTTTATCAGTTTTCAGATAAAAATATCAATGTTGTTATTAGTATGTGGCACTACTGCCACTAGATAACTGGGCTTTTATAGTGTTTACCGAGTTCTCATTGGCTAGACTTTACTCCGTTTTTTTAAACTGCGCAACGTTTTGATTACATTTCTTTCAAAGATTCATTCATAATATTGGGCAACGAACTTAAATGACTCACGAAGAATGTTTTGACACAGTCTTATCCAATATTTGAGAGGAAAGTCGTAATCTCAATCAACTACATAGCATTAGTTCAAATATAGCATGAAAAGTAAGCCAGCCAACACGAGAGTAATTTGTACAAGTTAGTGTCAAGTAGCAGTGGCAGTCGTCACAGATAAAATTCGCATTGTTGGGCCTTAATTAACTAATTTGTTAACAAGTTGGGTGTTCCCGATTACGTAAGACTTTGAAGCCGGATATTTCGATTGAGGTTCTTAGAAAAAGAACGGTATAGTATGGTATGAAACATGGTGCATGCACTAGTTCAGAGCTAGGAACTACCGACTGATTGCATGCGTGTATTAAGTTCCTTTTATAAAAGCTGACCTCAGTTTATTAAGTCTCCCTTGGGGATATTAACATTTAATCTTCTGCCAAGTCCCTATTTATCTATCTACATCAACCTGCATATCCTTTACATAGTTTCGGGAAGTGCCAAGATGTCTGAAACCTGTACTAAGTCTCGTGTTACGTAAATTGCTCAATTAAAAGATGGCAATCAGCTCATCTGTTAGACAGTAGCCTGTTCTTGTTGACTCATTATTTAAAGTAGGATTGTTGGCTTGAAAATCAGCAGAACTAAAACTGAGTACATGTTCTGCGATTTCGGCGGTCTCTCCAGTTCTGGAGTCATAGCGCTTGATGGCGCGCTTCTCCCAGTTTGCTCCGACTTTCGGTATCTCGGTTCACTTGTGCAAAGCGATGGCGAAATAGATCGGACGGTTAAGCATAGAATTAACACTGGGTGGATGAAATGGCGGCAGGTTACGGGAACAATTTGTGACTCCCGCATTCCCCTTAAACTTAAGGGGAAGATTTATAAAAGCATGATTAGACCTGCCGTCTTGTATGGATCAGAGTGTTGGGCCACAAAAGGAATGAATGAAAGACAATTGCATGCAGCTGAGATGAGAATGCTAAGAGGGATGTGTGGTGTTACGCGAATGGATAGAATACGTAATGAGTATATAAGAGGAAGTCTGAAAGTGACACCGGTGACCGAAAAGTTGTGTGGAAATCGGTTGTCATGGTATGGGCATGTTATGCGGAGAAATGAGGAAAATGTTGTCAGGAAAGTTGTGAGTATGAATGTGGATGGCTATACAAGTAGAGGGCGACCAAAGAAACGATGGATGGATTGTGTGAAAGATGATATGGCTAGAAAGGGAGTGACTATAGAGATGACGACTAATAGAAAAGTATGGAAGAAGAAGACATGTTGCGCCGACCCCAAATAAATTGGGATAAGGGCAGGAGAATGATGATGAGTTACTATTTACCCATGATACAAGGTGAAAAATTAAACACCTGGCAACATTCTATTAATCTAAAAGTGCGTTAATTGGTGTAGAACAAGATAGTTCTCTCTTTAAATGATTCGAGCAGACAAACATGGCCTACCAACCTAAAGACATCTATTGGTGAGCCATCCAGAAAGATGACAGGAGCAATAAAGGTCTCCCAGATAGCCCAGAGCCTGGGTACACCTGACAAACAAAAAGCCCGAGTCTAACGGAGCCCTCTGGTGCCATGTGGGCCAAAATCAATTTATTCCTGAGTGGCTAAACACTATCAAGCAATAATTTAAATGCGAACGAAGTAAAATCCAGGAAAATTATCGTTCATGCTAGGGTCTGTTTATCAGTAATGGCGCATGGTACAGATTTCTTAAAGCCTATAATTTCCTCGATCCAAAACTGATACACCATTGATATTACGGTATCAAATTACGATTCGATCGCTTCCATCAACGATACAAAAACTGGTTACGGTTATCTTAAGTGGCTGTAACTGCGCTGCACGTAGTCGGGTAGCATGGCGGAGTTACCATTACACTAAATACATACATAATGGAGCCCTAAGGGTTAGGCATGTGTAGGGAATCCAATCCCGCATCAAAATCGCGATCCCGCAAGCATGCGGGATCAATGTCATCAATCCCGCGGATCCCGCGGGATTTGCGGGATTGCTTTTATTTACTATTATTTTTGTTTTGTGTAGTTAAATGAAAGAAATAAAGACAAGTATTTTTTTATTATTATTATCAATATGAAGCAAACTTATTACTCATATTATAAATTGAATATAATGATGTTTAAGAAGCATATTATAATCAACTTCTTTTAAGAAACGATATAATACAATATTTAACGTTTCATATTTAAATTTGTATTGAAAATAAAACATATTCATTTGTTTTAGAGACATAAAGAGGTGAATTAAGTAAACGCTGGGTTAAAAGTTAGCTTATTTTTTCTGAAAATGCTTTCGAAGAAACAATAAGGTATCTAACGTTTCATCTTTTAGATTAGATCGTATCTTGTTGCATAAATAGCCAGCGGCGGAAAAAGCACGCTCGGCTTCCACACTTGTAGGCGGAATTGACTTTAAATAAGTATAAACAGTTTCCAAGTACTTCCCTCTATTCCCTCCACATTCAAAAAGTGTCATCACGCGTTTCAATATCAGATCAACTGAATTATCTCGAGTGGGTGCGCACGCACAGCAGGTCTAGACTCGGGTACCCATTCAGTACGGAGACTGCGCTCTAATTCTTCTTCTAGTGCACCGTAGGGAAATCCCTAGTCATAGAGTATTTGATTGAACTGAACTGACATTGATTACGTTCCGTTCCGATACAGGGTTCATGCGACACAAAATAGAAATTCAAAACTTATTTAGTTGTAAGTTAAAAACTGAATCAACATTTTTTTCTATACAAATTCTATATAAAAGTCACGAGTTCTATGGGAAAGTTGTTAAATCACTTATTAATAAGCTGTGCTGAGGTGTCTTATATATTTTTTTCAATCCCGCAAACCTGCGGGATCCCGCGGGTGTAATCCCGCATTTCTGAACCCGCAAAAAAGGTGCGGGATTGGATTCCCTAGGCATGTGTAGTGAAACCGAAGTAAACGTGCGAAATCTAATGCGAAACCACAAAAAAAAAACAAATACAAACACTGGACTAAAGACCTAAAGTCATTCGAAACAAGAGCCATCTCGTTTCTAGAATTTTCATTCAATCAGTATAGAAAATGATGACCATAAAACAGATCCATCAAACGCTTTTGTACTGTCCAGCCCCACAATTGATTCCCCTTGTCGAAAACGTCACCCCTTGGGATCAACAATACATTATCAAGAGCCGTGCTAAACAATGGCGGTCTCGTTTTACACACCGTCTGCGTTCCACTCAGGCGCAGGGTGTAATTACACGAGCATGTCATGCGCAGCTCGTAAACGACGCATGAGCGCATTATCTTCCAAGTAATGTTAGCTAGTATGCTGCCTGGTGGCGTCGCTTATTTTGACGTTGATGACAAAAGGTCTCCAAAAAAGTGTGTTTGACTATTCTCTTCTTCTAACTGGATTACGTAATATTGTCTAGTGTTGTTAAGGCCTATATTGGTCCAATTTTCTCTAATCCCAACATGAGGGGTTAGTTTGCTACGATAATATGATTTAGTCTCAGTATAGAGTACAGACACATCCATAGCAAGGCTGGCCAAATACACAGTCATGGGCGTACAGGCAGCAACTATTGAAATGGTTCAGCATTCTATTGAGGAGAACACATCCCGCGCCATTATTCTTCGGTCCCACATACCTTTCATTGTAACCGAGACGGGTGTGGCCCGTAATTAGAGCTAAACTTCACCTCTTACCATTTGTAATAATTTAGGCAAATTGTGGTTTCGCCCCTTCACGCACTTCGAAATAAAAATACAAAAGGTCTCCGCCATTAAATTCTCTCGAGTAAATGTAAAGGAAACAAAGGTTTCTAGAACCCCGATTATTGAAATTATTATTATTGTATAAGTAAGTCTGTTTACAAAGTGTGGTTAGGCTGGAAGTAGAACCTGAAGTTCTTGGAGACAAGATAGAATAAATGGGCTAGAGACTGGATGAGAACAAAAATAGATTCTAAGCACCGAATTTCCATATTTCGTTCTAGGAATGTATTGAATGATTGCACGTCTATTTATGTATTCAACACTGCACGGTTTTGTTATATAGGTAGAAGTACATTGCAAGACAATCCACACTTAGAGAGCCCCTAGTGTCGAGTAATTTACTGTTTGCCGCTTCTAAGAACTTTGATGAATGCGTTTTGTCCTAGAAAAGTGAAGAACACTCTCCCACTAGCATTTTGTGGCGAATTTACTATAAATGAATATTTGGTGTATTCTCTCATTTCACGTCTAACAAAAATCAATAAATGACAAGTGAAAGTTTACTGTTCTACGGAAAGAGAAAAGCTGTGACAAAAGCCTGAAAAACATTATTGTCATGAAGTCGGGTAGCTAAGTTTTAAACCTGATTTCTAATTCTTAGTAAACGACTAGATTCGTGGGTGTATGGTGGTATGACTAAAGTTATAAAGGTATTCAACAGAAGGATTACTTCTCATAAATGGTATGAAGCCGGCTGATAAAATATTGAAATGCAAGGGTAAGGGTGTTGTAGGGATTTTCTATGCTATAAAATACTCACGGCAATAGTTATTTCAATTATATTGCTTTGTAACGAATACAACACCTTTTCTTTTATAAAAACCTATCAAACTATTCTCTTAATATTTCAAATTTCGAATGCTGTCAGTTATTTACCAGCCATGTTCAACATAAGGTTTCACTTAGGTTTTTTTGTTAGGATTGGATACTCTTTCTGTGTACAGACGTTTCAGCCAGTTATGCACCTTCTGTTCTTATCTTCATGTGATGTGTAGCTAGTTTGCTACAAAGTATTCTGAATGTCATGTCATGCGAAGTGAACGGAGCCGCGCCTGCCGAGAGCGCCAATCGCAGGCCGCAGCCGCCTCACCGCCACGACTACTTGGTCAATGTTCTGCGATCTGCATTCTGTAATTAGCAAGTTGGATGAACGGTTCTTAAGCTTCCATCTTCATTAAAATACGCCATCACGACTTTGAACATGCGATATTTGGAAGTTGTTACATTGTTAACGCGAAAGGTCGCAATAAATTAAGGTACATAACAAACGGGCGCTTTTCCTCGAGAATTCATTGTTCTATAGGAGCAATAAAGGAATTATTTAGAGGTCCGAAACTACGTAGTTCCAGTTTAATTGTGTTAGGCTGAAAGAATTCCCAATTTCCGAGCGGGTGATTTATAAAAAAAGTTTCTAAGGCGAGGCGAGCAACATTGTCGCCTAATCTTCAAATACCCTCGCAATTGTCGGGGTCTTTGTCCGTCGGCTTAGCGCCTACAGCCGATATTTCCCTTAGTTCCTAAAACGCGCGCGTGTAAGTAATCGACAGAACCCTCCCACTCCTCCCAGAAATTGACGAGCTCGCTGGGACGGGTACCTACAACGGTACGGGTAGTAAACTGTCTTGAACTCAATTCCAAGTCTTCAAGGCCCAAGCTGAAAACTTCCTACGTATAAATTGTAAATTGATCCTTATTAAGTTTCAGGGTTTGAGCCTTGAGTGCTGTGAACCAAGCGAGTTGTATTCCCTGAGGCGTTTAACTTCTGATGTGAGCACGCGATACGGTATCTCTGCGGTAGTATTGATGAAGTTCATATTCCTAAAAAAAACACATTACAATCCAACGAGATCATGACCTAAATCTTGAAACACAAAATTATCGACAAATAGAGAACCTGTTCCTTTTTTAAAATTTAAAATTGCCAACAGCGCTTGAAAGTTCTTTGAACCCTTGTAAGTCTTCGATTAATATCACGGGGAGTAATGAGTGGTTACTACAGTACCGTACGCATCGGGAATATTACAATGTAGCCCTATGTATTGTGCAAACCCTCAGCAGCAGCTATGGTACCGTTGGCACCGCGGGGGACCAGTCAGTACAGCCAGCAAAATAAACTATTCACATTTCGTATTTATTACTCACGGACACGCTACCTCACTAATGTGAATATTAAATGACATAGCACTGTACAGCTGATTCTATTCTCACTTCTTTATGACCTTATCTTCATAATCAACGTTAATATTAGTATTATTCGAATAAAATGAGGCAATTCGTTTTAAAATTCACGTTTGTTAATAAATATAATAAATTGTTATTGATAGCTCTGTCAGTCACATAATGGTCACATACATACTATTGTGGTTGAACTGTAGTGTCTACGTGGTCAATTAAACATATTTGTGGTTTATTCCTTCAATTGTAACCATAACACGTACCTAAGGTATAAGTAGTTTGTTTACCTACATTTTATTATCTCTTATTCAATAACACAATAGCATTTTACTCAACGTAACACGCGAAGTGGTTTCCCACACGGCCGAGGTCAAAAGCGCAAATATATTTAAAGTTAAAAATAGTCAGTATTTAGTATGCCAACCCTACCCCTACACTTCAAAGCATGCAAATTGAATGCGAAACATATGAACGCGGTACATTTACTTCGTATAACCCGACTGGTTTGAGAATCCACCCTACGCACATCAATCTAGGAGGTATACAGTAATCTATTTAATTTAGTCGGGTTATGCGCGATATACATTATAATAGCCGAGCAGAAAGGCTAGAAGTCTTAATGCTGGGCGCTTTTAAATAGATGACTCCGTGATTTTGCCGGTTAGCGCGCCTAGCAACAACCACCGTGTGATTTGTAGATATTATGCTTGTTTATAGACGTGCGAGGGCGACAAGCAGACCGGAATGGTTGTAGTTTTTATCCAATGCGGAAAAAGTATTCGGATAACACATTTCTAACATTACCCACCGGCGTTATTATTGTTATTTCGACACCTCTATAGTGGCTATGCAATTTACAGCGCTCTCGTTACGTCAAAATTTTCTGAAGTTAGATTAAAGATCTTCCTGTCAAAAACTGTTTATAATATGGCTTCTGGTTTTCTGCTAACGATGAATTGGCAGTTTATTTAAAGGGAAGCACGCAACTGCCCTTAGATTCAAGCGCTAAGTAAACAAAGTTACAAGGGAAAGGGTCCACAGTCAACATATTGAGTAAACAGTAGATTGGCTTGCAAACATCGCTAGCGCACCCTTAGATATTCTCTCTGTGGCTTTTAAGGGATCTCTTTTAATTGAGACTCGCATTTAAAGCCAAAATAAGTGTTTTTTTAAATGGCAAATACTCCTACGATCAAAACGGCACCTTAATTACGTAACAGAAAATTCCTTATCCATAACTCCATAGGTTTGAAAAATTTGTCTGCTCAACGAAGAAGAAGTAGCTGAACTGTCGTTCCAAAGAGATGTCAGCATATTACGAAGGGGCCCCTCAGGGCCAAGCCTGCCGGGTAAGCGGGACTGTCCGAAAGGGTTACCGCTACCCCGGAACATAAAGGGCTACGGAAGTAACATGGATGGGCTTCAGTCAGTAAGAGTCTGACACTCCCTTCCGCTCCACCCAGAGCGGGAGCAGTCACTGGATGATTTCCAAGCCTTAAAAAAAAAAAATTTGCTGAACTGTCAAAATTAAAGAGATTGGGATCGATTGCCGTTTTCTGTGTGTGACGCAATTACGCATTGATGGTACATTTTCCATTCATCCCAACGAAAATGAAACGAAATACTGAGATATGTTCTGAATACTTTATCAAGCTCGATGTAATCACAAGAGTGCGTGCAACGAGGTGCCAAATTGACCAATACACATAACATCATATTTAGTCATAAAATATTTATTATTAGTACCTACTATTAATACTTAACAGATGTAGGTAGGTACTACTTTGTGGTATGGTAGTTGACATTTTAATGTTTTTAAATACAAATTAATTATCACCGTACCGTTTAGCACGGGAAGCCCGCAGATAAACGTGAGGTACATCTCGACACGATTCTATTATAGTAGAAAAAAAAAATATGAAGAAGAAAAAAATAAAAATAAGAATCGCGTCAAACCTGTGTGCATGGAGCCTTTACTGTATGTACTAACTAAGGCTGTCAGTTAAAAAAAGAAGAAACTGTCAAATCATTTGAAATTCGAATCCTTTTCCAAAAAAGCACGAGCATTAGTTCATTGCACCTTGTTGGAGCTATTGTTTAGTTCGTAGATAATCACCTGATTTTCGGTTCGGCACGTGTAACCGACGAAAAAAAGTTTCAATTAGAGGGAAATTATGTGCCAGGTATTTATTTTAAGTACTTATCTACTTATTTGAACAAAAATACATTAACGATATTGGCTCTACAATTCAATAAGGCACAGTTTGCACTACTGTTCATATAATTTATTCAACAAGTCGAAAACTCGTTTTACAGGTTCTACTTTAAAAAAATATAATAAAAAGTGTCCAGCGCAATAGTAAACACTAAGCATTTCAAGAAATGTATAATAAATAAACCCGTTGGACGGATGTTTTTATATTTTCAGAACTTTCAAGAAATACTTTACGGTAAGTAGAAAAAAAGGATATACCCTAACTTAGCTACTTTAGTTTTTGCGTAATTAGCTTCCATTTCAGTTAAAAAGTACCTCAATACTCAATATCTTTATTGCTTACCTAAGTGACTCTTGACAACGACACCCTAATTGATTTTGAAGGACACTACTAATCCATTGCTTCATATTTTCGAAAAATGTGTCTACCGAGCAACGTCAATAACGCAATGAATCTTGTTCAACTGTCAAAATGAAATCCATTGCTAATGTTAGTGTGTTGCGCAATTACCGCGCAGGTCAGCAAGTCAGTCACTGAGGTACTTTAGATTAAATTAAGACATTATTCATAAATTATATTTTAATGTATTATTTTTATGCGAAAAAGCACTCACCATTACGAAATTTTATGACTGCCTTCTTTTAATGCTAGCCATGTTCTGTAGTTGTCAGATTTAAAACAACGCATATTAACTTTAATATTCTGTATTTATTTTGACACTGCTTATTTATTTAATTTATTTACATAATCGCATAGTGATACACGAATGAATAAAATTAGTCACACATCGTGGCTTTTTCTTAAAATTTAAGTAAATAGAATAGATAAATGTAAGTTTTTATTAAAAATATAAAATGCGCCGCGACACAGCTCGCTGGTTTTACAAAATATCCGCCTTTGTAGAGTTTTGTCATAGATAGAGACCAGCTGTTTATAATAACTAATTATATTCGTAATTATCACAGTATTATGTACGGTGATATGAACATAAACTACGTATTTATGTTAATTTGTATATGTCGGTATCTTATAAGTTAGAATTGTGGAAATAATGAGGCGTTAGCGCATCGGTTGCTGGGTGATGTTTCATTTAGATCATTTTGTATGGCCGTGTGTCTGAGATATTTCTCTAAAATGAGGCTATTCTTTCTCCAGCTACATAAAACAGACAATTAAGTAATGGCGTCCATTTATATTCCATTTTTAGTAGTTCTTTCTTTATTGGATGATAGTGGTTTTGATGTTAGTTAAATCGGCCTTTTCCCAACTATATGGGGGTCGGTTTCCAGTCTAGCTGAATACCAGTATTTTACATGGAGCGACTGCCTATCTGACCTCCACAACCCAGTCAGTAACTGGGTATTACCATACCCCTGGGTAAGACTGGCTGTCAGACTTTTGGGCTTCTGACGACCCGTAACGACTGTCAAAGATGTACAAATGACAGCCGTGACCAACGGCTGAACGTGCTTTCCGAGGCACGGAGGAGTCTCGCTATATAAAGATGGTCACCCATCCACGCCCAACCCCGGCAAGCGTAGCTTAACCTGATGTAACGATCCGTGCGGTTGTTATTACCACCTACCGACCTCCTTTGATGTTAGTTAAATATTTAATAAAAAAAGGTGTAAATATTCAAGTGTATAGCCATTTAGAAACACTAGGTATAAACTCGAATCTTTAATAAAATTTGATTAATCATCGCGGCCGCCTCGCCCGAGGATAAAGAATAATTTCGTAACAAAATGACTTCATTTGGAAACAAAGAAAAATAATAATAATCTTTAATCTAATACGCAATCACATCTGTGGTTCTCGTCACGCAATTTAGAATGGCCAAGTTTTTCATAGCACTTTGTTTTAAAATGTCTTATACAATAATAAAGTAATCAGGTAAATGAGAGCATCAATTTAAATCTACCATTTCTTAAAACCCGCGTTTCCCATTGAAGCAGTCACTGAGATTAGTCGCACAATTATTTTGTACAGACGTCAGCACATCAACCTATCCGAAACTGTAAATTTTTCCCAATTGAAAATGTACCCTATGTTTTTTTGTAATAAAGTTGATAAACTATCAAAGAAATTTAAAAGATTGGTATTACATGCTGGCCTCTGTATCTGTGGGCCAATAGAACTGATTGGTGAAATTTTACAGAAATTATGGTTCGCTTGTCACTGCGTGGACCCATGATTCTCAGGAACAGCCCGGAATCTGGATTTGTGCCGGGTCGATGGCAATAGGCTCGCCTCTTTTTACATGGTACTGACACTGGAGCCATAACTGGCATTAGTGGTTATTCAGAGGTGGCATAACCCTTCGGGGATTGCATGCGTGATGTAAGTATGTAAAAGCATTCTAATATGAACTTGAAACCATCATAAACTAATGTCTAGGTCCGTCTTGACTTACTTGACTTGAATGTCCTATGTCTCCGAGACCCATCTAGGGGACATAGGCAGAAGGCCGTCGACAGAAGTCCTGTATCGCGATCGATCTTGAGCTTCATGCTTCAACTCGCTCTTTGTCATTCCGGTGGTCGCCAAAACACAACGCCAGGTTTGACGGCGGACGGTCAGCTTTCTTTTTCCTTGGGGATTCCAGTCCAAAGCTTCCTTGAGTATGTGATCGGAATTCCTTCGGAACATGTGGCCAATCCATCTCCACTTCCGACGCCTGATCTGTCTAGCTCCGTACGAAGTCTAATTTGTAATCGTCTCGCTTTTATAGTTTCCAGTAATTGATATATAAAAAATAATATGTTTAAGAGAATGATTAATTAATAAACCTTAATAATTGGACACACAGGCGTTAATTAAGATAGTTGGTAGGTACCTGAGTTTATTGCCCGTGCACTCTGTGGTTAGTTTTAGTATGTGCCTAATTAATCTTACATATCGTATTGAATCTGGATTTAACCAAAGTTAGTTGGATGAGCTATGGAACGTTTTTAACCCCCGCCCCGACGGAAAAAGGGAGTTTCATATAGGGATGAACCAGTTTAGTTTTTTTTTTGTAATTTTAATACTTACAAGCTTTGCTGTATCTGTACCTACTTATTTACAAAGACTAGGTTATACAACGTTATTTGTGATTATACATCAAAAAGACCCTAACCTAGTATCTGATCTTGTATAAAATCGTGTTTAATTATACGAAATCTGTTAAAAAATGAAGTCCCTTTTTCAGTTCCATATATTTCAGCAACATTCAGTTCTTCAACATTGAAACCGTCGAGCTAATGGCTCAGGCACACGTGAAAAATAACAATTTTAATGGGAAAATCGTGTTCATTCGTTGAATCGAAGTTAAAATAGCCTTTCGAGCGCTCCTATCGCCGCCCAACTGGGGCTGCTTTCAACAGGAAACAAAAGAATGCCTGTTTTTATTTATTTTTCAGTCCATTGAGCTTTTTTGATGAAAGTGATAGGTGATGTCTGGTCGAAAAAGAGCATTGCAAAGTTGCATTGTATTCCATTTTCTACTTTTTTTTATCTAGTAACGATGTTTGCTTTCTCTATCTTTTCAATTATTTTTCAGAACCATTTTGCTTTTTTCATGATCTCAAAATCCGTCCCTTTTTTATAACCTATATTCGTAGAAAGCACATCGAGTTACCCCATCAGCATCTGCCTAGCCTTTTCCCAAGTATGTTGGGGTCGGCTTCCAGTCTAACCGGATGCAGCTTAATACCAGTCAAACCGGATGCAGCTGAATACTAGAATTTACCCTAAGTTACCCCCAATCTGTAATTTTTTTTGATAGTTTTTCAGCTTTATAACAAAAGCATAATTCAGTTGGGTTCATTTTCAATTGGCAAAATTGGACAGTTAGGGATAGCTTGACGTGCTATCTGTACTTCATAATGAAATAATAACCGAAGCCTCATAATATCAGTCACGCGTCAGTCTGTCACAATCGTTTATAATAAACAGGGAAGTCACGGTCTCATTCAATGCCAACCCTTCTTGCAACTAAGACGTGTTTCAGAAGCATCAACAGACATTGCTTTTTACTTTCCTAAGTATTTTGAAATACACTCATTTTTCTTTTAACATCCGGAATAAAGGAGCTTTCCCTTTTTTATTCCAGTACTTGGAATACAAATCGTTTGATTATTGGCACGTCTATAGTTACGTTTCAATTCGCTGACATCAATAACTGGACCGAACGGCCGATATTTTCCCAAAATGTCTGCCATTTGCACAAATTTCAAAGGGAAAACTGCCGTGAATATTCGTTGTCCGAATACATATTTTAACAGGTGATTTCTTCGTAAATTATGTATTTGTAGTAACTTATCTTAGTATATATTTCATGGGGCCTTATTTGTCGAACAACAGCGACGGGATCGCTTCTTAAATCATACGGGTAAATAGCGTTGATTAATGGTCGGAATGTTTAAGAATTCACTGATCCTAATCTAGCATAATGAACTAAATACCTACATATTCCTAAAACATATTTTAATCCGTCTTCAGGCTTATACTAATGTACAGACGCCAGCACATCAAGCTATCCCTAACTGTCAAATTTTCTCAATTAAAAATAAACCTTATGTCTTTGCAATAAAGTTGAAATACTATCAAAGAAATTTGACAGATTGTGGTAACTTGATGTGCTGGCCTCTGTACATATTGCTTATAGTGACCGGTGACGTGATACCTTTTGGCACAAAATACTTGCTCCATTTAATGTGCGACGTGAGCGCAACACTGCTCCTTATATGCCCAACAATGCTATTGCGAAGTACCGACAACTTTGGTCTAATGAGTTACCAAGAACGCTCAACAAACAGCTAGCGAAATCTTTGTCTTGGAACAAATGGAAGGGATGAATGACGAAAGCTTCGAGATAACGTTGAAAGTGTTAAATGGATCCGTCGATGGCGTCGATGCTCCTTCAAGCACTGTTCATTCTATTAAAGATATTGAGCGTGAATTTATGCGGAGCCAGTGATTGTAGCGAGTTGTTTGAACCCTTCGTGTTCATGCTCAATGGGCAGCGTTCTAATGATGATATGCAAGAAGATGACAGCGTTGCGCAATGGTGCCTGTCCCGAGAGGAAAATGGGCTGCGTCCGTTACAGGATTTAGAATTGATCCATCGTTTGTTTACTGGAACGATGGACGTAAACCCAGCCTCTGTATGTATTAAGTCCGATTCGGTATTTGGAACGATTCATCATAAGCACATTGTAGATAAATAACACAACAAAGGGAAACGTACGGCGTCCAAGGAGATCCTTATCCCACTTCAGTACAAGTAATCCTATAAACCACAAAGGAATTCACCCATACAATTCAAACAGACAAACCGCTTTGGAACACACAATAAATAAACAGGCGTAATTCACACAAAGCATGCCGGTGATATAACGGTATAACTCATCGAAAAACCTACTCTAGTACATCATGGGGCTATTTTATGGTAGTTTCACACAACCGTATCGGACTATCCCATCGCAGGTGAGAGCATTTATACATGGTGTGTCGGGAGCAGTATGACATTTTTCATTTCCATGCCACCGCGCCGAGCTAAAATTATTATTCCCGGGTCGCCCCCCTCCCCCCACTGGCCCGGTTTCTCTAAATGGGAGTGGGGTGGGAGGCACAGGATACGAGTGACGAGCGAATAGGCTCACCCTACATCAGCTTCATATTATTTACTACCGATACAGAACTGAGGTTAATACGCTGTTACATACAAGGCATTTACAATCCGTTGTAAACATCCAGCTCAAGCACTATCAAAGGTTACATTATGTGGAGATTCCTTGTCATTTTTCTTACATTTAAATTATAAATTTCCTGCAGCTCCTTAAATGTTTATGGCACCCATTACGCTAGTAAACTGATGTGAGACGGCAAGAACAAGGGAAAACAAGAATCCAATGCAAAAATTGCCACTACGAAAAGTTTGACAGATATTGCTAACCCATTGCTTCATTGGTTTAAAAAAAATCGTCTGGTCAAAGTGGTCAACAACGTAAATAACGCAATGAACGTGGGTGAAATGTCAAAATAAAACCTATTGCGATCAATTGTTACTTTATGTGTGTTACGCAACTACCCAGCTGAGCTAGAAAGAGAATGCGTAAGTAGCTGGAAGTTACACAGAACTTTGATCACGGTGAACACTATGATCTCTCGTGGCTTGTGGACACACTGAGAAAATGACTCTCACATCGGAGCCTACCAGCAACGAGATGAAACGCCCTATTTGGGTCAACTAGACTAGGGCACGGCTGTTTTTTCACATGTTTCTCTCACACCGTTGTTGACGAGATTCTGTTAACAACCGTAAAAAAAAACCTGCTAATTATGGTTGTTTTTTAACTCTAGAGCTCTTTGTTTTGGCTATGTGTAAAGTATTATTTTGATGTTTTACGTTTAGCTCGTGTTACTACGTTCTGTATATTGAGCTACTATGACGCTATCAAACAGACACTTCCAAACTACAGTTTTGTTTTTTAAATTCTTGACAGTTAATGATGAGCAGATTCGCCACGTGTGAACTCGTGTGAAGCGTGTATTCAAGAATCTCTCTCTCATTAGTATCTTCTAAGAACACACATAAAAGAT
Organism: Hyppa rectilinea; assembly: GCA_951799385.1. Taxonomy (NCBI): domain Eukaryota; kingdom Metazoa; phylum Arthropoda; class Insecta; order Lepidoptera; family Noctuidae; genus Hyppa; species Hyppa rectilinea. The sequence goes on along the minus strand of OX637320.1, from coordinate 2,821,103 downwards.
GTTTACAATACTCGAACACAAAGCTCCCGATGATATTTGTGTTTGTGTTGGCTGATTGACTCTGAAATTAATGATCAGCATTTTAATCTTAAAACAAACTGTTACGCAATTCGAATGCGTTGAAGGCAAGTGGGGTTTGACAACTGCCTAATTATAAAAATTGGCGCGGTGACAAATAGCTCCCCACTCGTATACGTAAATAAACTAACGGAAAGCCGGTGGGCAGTGTAAAATGACCAATATTGTGTGTTTGTAACACTCTGCCGCGCTGAGCACTCCTCACTACAATCAATCTTTCAGAGCTGGTGATTACACTTCTAAAATCTGTTTTATTCTAGAATAGAAACTGAAAAAATACACTAATGAGGTTAATTACCTTGATAATCTTTATTTCATGAACCCTTGGGAAACTCCCAAATTTCAGGAAATATAACTGACGTTTTAAGATATTTTCGTTTCAAATGTTGTTCTAGAAAGTGGAATTCTGCTATTTTACCATACTTTCTTGAAGTTGATATGTGCGTGTGTGATGCGATGTGTATAGTTAATAAATTATTATGATGAACCTGTTCCGTGAATGGATTCTGACGTACTCACCTAAATTTGCGCTTAATTCTGCAAGCATTCTGAATTATTGTCTATATGAGATGATGAGATCATAGCTATAAAAATCTGCGGTCCAAAACCACTTTGGTTATTTAATGTACTCGATAATTATCTGCCATCACGATTGATTAAGCTCCTAAGCGCATCGTCACGTGTCGCCCGTGGTACCAAACTGCCGGCTCGCCAACTAACCCATGCTAATTCGAAACTTCCCGTCGATGTCTTCCGCGAAGTTTACGCCCGATAGTTACATATTACGCTTTTTATCATGTCGTGAATGCATTTTCCTACGCATGAGGGGTTCCGTGCAAGTTCGTTCGTGACCTGGTGTGAGTGACGTCACGTCTACCGTGGCCGCCGCCACCGCCATGTCGTTGCGCCGTCTGCGCCCGCGCACGCCCCCGCCCCGCGCGTCCCGCTGTCTGACGGAGAACGGCTGACCAGTGACCTTGTCGCTCCGTCTCGCTCGCACCAATTAGTCATCACCGGCGCGAGCGAGACACAGACACACCAACCGGTATTGGAACAAAGTTGTTTGTGCAAGAAAGGTTTCTTCTCTTATTTATTTAAATGTTTTCAAATTCGCTTTGTAATGTAATAATGTGGTTGAGACGTTTGTTGTTGTGGCAGGGGTAATGACCTTGAATTCTAGTTATTTTAGCAATGCGCAAAATGTAGGTCGTTAAATACACACATACGCACGTTACGCAGTCTCTCATCTACATAATAAACAAAGTACTGATGGAAAAGTCGATTTGGTCCGAATGTTTCGATGAATACGTACTAATAGTTATTGAATACGCATAACGTTTTCGCGGATAGTGTCTTCAGTCTATTGTGAATGTAGCGCTTCCCACCTTGGGTTGTTGAATGAAGACTGTCCCCAAACCCCCCATTAGTTATTGGTGGTCGCTCCTGATTCATACTTTCATGTCCCACTGTTTAACGACTCGTATGACTAACGATAGTCTAAAACGTTTATCAGTATCCTGCCAAATGTCCATCTCATTATGAGAATGACGTGTCATCCATACTATTATTTTAATATTATAAATGCGAAAGTAACTCTGTCTGTCTGTTACCTTTTCACGCCTAAACCACCCAACCGATTTTGCTGAAATTTGGTATGTAGATAATTTGCATTCATGAGAAGGACATAGGCATATTATTTTTTTTTTTTTTTTTTTTAGGGTAGGTAGGGTAGGTAAGGTAGGTATCATAGTTAAGACAGGACAACGTCTGTCGGGTCAGCTAGTAGACTATATTCGTAATTCTTATCATAATCCGAACAAACCTCGAGCTCTATTTTCAAATTAAGTATAGAATACAACCGAACGCATTTCGGTCATCCAAAAAAGTTCCAACCAATTTTAAATGTTCCAGACATTTATCACTGGCTGACTACACGTGCGCTTCCAAAATTGAACGCTCATTACAGTGACATTTTGCATAAGGGCTTTATATTTTAATTTCCATAATGTTTCTCGCTTTGGGAATAATTAACACCCTCATTTAAATAACTCATTACATGTCACCACGTTGCTGTTCATATTTCATTGACGTAAATATCAAATTTCTCCATCAGGCTTAATGTTGTTACTTTGCTAAAAGGCTTTTATATGTATCCGAGGAAATTGAAGTATCTTATATGTATAAATTGTAGATAATATGGCTGTAAGTTCACTGTCCGAGGGGCGTACCTCTTTCCCGTCAGCTGTTAAGAGGGCGATGACCTCAGGGAGGGAGCCCGACGAAACCTTCTCCTACCTATTAAACTTTTACGTAAACTGTGATGGATTTGTATGGGAGGACGGGATGATTCAGGAGAGTTGTTTTGCTTTATTTATGGTATCACTGTGTTTAAGATTGTCCTAAAGATCACATAAGTAATTGTTTTGTTTGGTCCTGGCAATGAGTAACTAGTGACGAGTGAATACAGGGTGACTTAAATCAGCGGGATTGTCCGAAAGGGTTACCGCTACCCCGGAACATAAAGGGCTAAGGAAGGAACATGGATGGCTTTTAGTCAGTAAGAGTCTGGACACTCCCTTCCGCTCCACCCAAACGAAATTGAACTTGTAATCACCTTTAAATCCCAAAGTACGATAGATAGTCTCCTCTCTGAGTAACCAGATACGACTGAAGTCTACCGCTTCTCACTATCAGTGCTAACGAGCACCGATCCAGCCAGGTTTTTTTTTTTTGTAGTAGGTATATTATAATATTAATACATAATATTATATTATAGTATACTGGCTGAATACGACAAACGTTGTCCTGTTCAAACTATGTTCATACAAAAAAGAGAAACGGTCCGTTTTCCAAATTTGAAAAAAAGTACGAAAAGTTTTCGTAAGTACTTGATTCGAAGTATTACGAACAATTTCAAACAAAACAATTGCCATTTCCAGCTGTTCTGAAGTGATGCATTTCATTTTATTATAAGCATATAGATAAGATTATAATTTTCAAATGTTGAAACTTCTAAAAGGAATTTTTTTACGTTTAAACAAACCCAAAAATGTCCTGTAGGATGCTTCAACAGTCATTATTTCGATCACAAGAAAGTGGTCCAACAAAGTAGTTAATGTTGCACCAATTGTCGTGGAAGTGCGTCCAGCATCGGGTATTGTGAACCGGAGCCATTACAGAATAATTCGAGCCACATAACGATCAGACTGCATTCACAGTTCACTTCTTTTAATGCTCTGTTCTCTTGCAAAAAGTACCGAACTACCGAATTTTTTTAACGTTTTGGTATAAAATGGAAAAATCGTTTTTTTTTAGAAATAATAATAATAATAATATCCTTGGACATTTCACACAACGTCATATCGTCCCAAGCTAAGCAACCTAATGCTTGTGTTATGGTAACGAGATGGCTGATATACTACTTATATACATTTTTTTTTTTTGTAAATACATACATATTATAGATAGAAAAACACCCAGACTCGTAACAAATACTTGCAGGTCGTACAAATATTTGTTCCGTGCGGGAATCGAACCCGCGACATAGTGCGCAGCAGTCAATCGCTCAACCACTGCGCCAACCGTGTCGTCAAAAAATAAACCCGTGTCGTCGAAATAAATACGTTACTTTAAAACCTTGCTGGTATAGAAGATAATATGTATCTTTAAATGCCCAGTTCTCTTACAAACAGTAGTGAGTTTTGGTATAAAATAAAAAGTTTAATTCATACGTCTTTTTATTTTCAAAAATTAATAAAGAATTTTAAAACATTGACTCAGTAATAGGTATGTATGGACGTACATGGTCTGTCATCCGATTTCTTTGCCACGCCCACTCCTTAAAAACATTCATAATTATACATAATATTATGAAAATTTCAAACCACTTGCTAACCTAACGAGAAAAATGAGTAATAGTAATGCTCACTTTAAATGATATTTTTTCTAATTAAAACATTTATTTTCTCTATTTTTATCCTGTGCATGCTGTGGTTTGCTGTAATTGAAGAAGCACTCGTAAAATAAGCTATTGATTATTGTGATTTCTATTGTATCTGTGGTGGATTCTTTGTTGGAGATCCCAAATAAAAACAAACTAGCTTCTGCCCGCGACTTCCGTTTATGTGGAAGACGTAAGATACAATAACACCCACTGCATTGCATTGCATCGCATCGTATCGTCCGCCCTCGTTTTCGCTTAGAGTTCTGTCTGACTTTTTTCTCTTTTTGTTTAGGGGTGAAACGTGATGTTAGCTAGCCTATACAACTCCCTCATGAATTGGGCAATTGAATGAAAAACTAATCGGACAAGGTGTTCCAGAGATAAGCGCGTGTAAACAAACAAAATCTTCAGCGTTATTATATTAGCATAGATAAATAAACTAAACTGAACAATATGCATATTAGAGAAACATCGTAAACCTAAAAAGGGTTATACCTAACACTAAAAAATACTAATGATTGTACTAATTAGTGCGGTCAGTGCACCGCGATGAGAAATAAAATTAATTAAACCAACTTTATTTGTATGACCTTGCCTTGACCATAAAGTCGGGTAACGCCAACAATTTTCGGCAGCTGCATTTTAAAGGCTGTTATAAAACGAATAACAGATTCAACTTGCTTCTATGTGAGCATGTGAAAAGCAGGGATGCTGTACTGTAGGACTAGGTAATCGTTGTTCCCTAATAAATGTATCTAGGGATCTTGTTGTTAAGCGGGATTGTCCGAAAGGGTTACCGCTACCCCGAAACATAAGGGGCTAAGGAAGGAACATGGATGGGATTTAGTCAGTTAGAGTCTGACACTCCCTTCCGCACCACCCAGAGCGGGAGGAATCATTTGATGATTTTCCACCCTCATAACCAAAATGTATCTTGTTGCTGCAACGAAATATGGGTAGAACGCAAGTTAATCACTACATAGTATAAAACAAAGTCGCTTTCTCTGTCCCTATATCCCTATGTATGCTTAAATCTTTAAAACCACGCAACGGATTTTGATGCGGTTTTTTTTAACAGATAGAGTGATTGAAGAGTAAGGTTTATATGTATAATTTGTCGACATATTATGCGGGCGAAGCCGCGGGCGGAAGCTAGTATACTATAACAACGTTAACAACCCAGACCGGTATTTCAATCATAATATTCTTTTCACGTCATAGTTATAGCATTTCTCCTCGGAGGAGCTCGTTGCTAAGTACTAACAGCCGCACAGGTCCATCCATCAGGTGAAGCTACGCTTGCCGGGGTTGGCCGTGGATGAGCCATCTTTACATACCGAGACTCCTCAGAGCCTCGGAAAGCACGTTAAGCCGTTGGTCCCGCCTGTCATTTGTGCATCTTTGACAGTCGTTACGGGTCGTCAGAAGCCCGAAAAAAACAGCCAGTCTTACCCTCCACCCAGAGCGGGAGCAGTCATTGGATGATTTCCCAGCCTTAAAAAAAAAAAGGGGTAATACGGGTCGTATTGCCCAGTTACTGGGTTGTGGAAGTCAGATAGGCAGTCGCTTGATGTAAAATAATGGTATTCAGTTGCATCCGGTTTGACTGGAAGCCGACCCCAACATAGTTGGGAAAAGGTTAGGCAGATGAGTTATAGCACTTCTCCTGTTTTTATATTTCTATGTTTCCCATAAATACTTTACGAAACTAGACTATTTTAAAATGTAATGTTCTGACGGATGGTTGCAATAACTATTTGCAGTAATATATTAACTGCTGGTCAATTCAGCGCTTGGTGCAACGAACTCTGCATTGTTTGATGTTATTTTTAACTTCGCGTTGTCAAGCCGCAACTTGATATACATAATACTGTATCTTGAAAGCCTCCACATATACATTTTTCCTTACATTTTATCACAAGCATTTTACATTGAAACTCGTTTTACTTAGAGTACAAAAAGTGGTAAGATGTTCTAGGAATCTAGGCTTCAACATTAGTGGATCTCACTTGCGATTAGAATTTCCTAGAATTTTCTAGAGTTCTTTCTAAAATAGAACCTGTTGATCTTTTCTTATTTTTATTATTACACTAGCTTCCGCCCGCGGCTTCACCCGCAAAGTATGTCGACTAATTATACACATAAACCTTCCTCTTGAATCACTCTATCTATTAAAAAAACCGCATCAAAATCCGTTGCGTAGTTTTAAAGATTTAAGCATACATAGGGATATAGGGACAGAGAAAGCGATAAGTGGTGTTATCGTTCTCAATTTAGCGCCTTCTTTCATTTTTGCGTTTTCTGCCTTACAAGACTTATTCTATCAAACTGGAAAGTAATACTTCAAAGTTATACAGAAATGCTTCTAAAAATATTTTATACCAATTTAGCTTCACAACACTATCTGTTTTTTGACATCGTTATCTTAATACGAAACGTGGCTCGGATCTCTTGAATTTGCACAAGTCGATCGCGTGCGCCGCTCGCTCTGAAACACTTTGTGTACTACCTAATAAAAAATAAGTCTAACTACAATGAAAAACGAATCTAGAATAAAAATAAACATCATGCTTCTCAGAATAAGGTAAAATAATTATAAAACAGCACGTGCAAGTGTCCCCAGTTCATCACCCGCGCAATGGTGCTTGCTGATCACCGTGAGTCATTTTAGTGTAGCGGTTTGTCGATAGCCACTTAAAAGTCTGCATCTGCACTTTATGCATTTTACGAATGCGCCTTGCAAGTTGAGCTTCATGAGCCTCACTATTTATGACTAAAGTCAAGTCCACACATGGAAACAAGTGCGACGGTTATTCTAAACTTTTTCAAACATAAAATTTGTACGTCGTGAAATATATGCAAACGGCCAACCGAATAATTTTGTCCTTACTAGGTAAGTAATGTCTCAAATGGCAGTAACGGCCCCATAAGGCCGGTAAGAATTGCGTCTAACGTGTTAATCGTGGCGGATACATTTTGGGCCGTACTTTAAATATTGCAACATACATGGCGCAAATCATAGCGGCTTGACTTGATTTTGAAGTGTAACCAGATAAATCTAGTTCCATTCCAATTTCAAATGTGTGATTTTGTCTTTGGAACATACTTTCGGTTTGTTTCTAACTGAATTTTTTGACAAACGTGAAAGAATTTCCACATTTTTCCTGTCTATCCACCACAAGGACCCTTTCTTCAAGTCATGGACCAAGAAACGTCCGTTTTGAGACAGTTTGTTATGACTAATCAAGTGTTTTTATACACGGACTGTGCTAGTTAAATTTTACACGTGTAACCGTTTAATGCCGAAGTACCGATCGTCCAACCTGAAGTGTTTGTCAGACTGAGAATCGCTCGTTAAAGTACCTTTCTAAGTGCCCAGTCTACATCGTCTAGCGTAAGTCGTACCACTAGTCACACGTTAACTGCCGAAGCGAATGGCGCTCTCAAAAGATGAATTCACGTAAATAAATCGCGTACATTACTGGTTCGCGACTGATGTTATTTAGATATGGCGGAGGGAATGGCGCAATGTATTTGATCTCAAAACATGCTGGCAGCTAAATTGGTAACGGACGTAGACCGCTCGCTGAGAGTCCGTGTCTAAAGGTGTATCAAAATATTTTTTACTGTTTATTTGCCACTATTTTGTTATATGTATATTTTCCTGTTAGGTATAGGTAGGTATGTTAAAGTACTCATTTCAGAAAAGAATTTAAATAGAATCTTTCCTAGATATTCATCTCGTTTTATTTAGCGTGAATGAGTTATTTAACCATTTGAAAATCGATGATTTTTCTGACACTTAACGTCAATAATTTTATGACGTTCTTACCGCAAAAGCTCGGAAATATCTGTGGGGACTGACGGACTTAGACACCATATTGCTTTGAACATTGGTTTTCTAAAGTATCAACATCGAAAACATGGCCTTTGTGTTATGTTATGTATTATCGTTAGTCAAAATAAAACACTTAACCTCTTCTCGATTTCATGAATGAAAAACAATCGATTTCCAAAATGCAATGCACAATAGCGCTATTAGTTTTGCACTAAACAAACATTTGTTAGCAGTTTTTCATTATAAATAAACAAAACTTTTTAATGGACATTTTACGAGAAGCAGGAGTTGAGCGTAAACAACACAACTGAATTAAATTTATCACTCGATTGGAATTAATCGAGTCGGCAGCCATCGATTAAAGACTATTTCTACACGTTTTGGGATTGATGGTGATGTGGATAAACTACAGTATGAAAAGAAGATATATTCTAGTAACGCGATTGGATGCCGAAGAAGGCGGGCTTACAGACCAAACTCCATAGAGGCACTTGAAACAAAAAGGAACTGATAAGCCGAGTTTTATCCTAGCCTAGTTGTGTGACGGACTGCAAAGTCACAGGTCTTGAGTTCGAATCCAAGACACGCACCTCTGATTTTACGGATTCATGTGCGTATTGTATAATTATCACTTGCTTAAGAATCGGTGAAGGAAAACGTCGTTAGGAAACCAGCAGTATGTCTGAGAGATATTTCTCAACAGTATGGGAAGCTAAAGCTAATTCAGAGGCCCATGGGCAGCATAAAAACTCTGACACCAGGTTAGTCACTATCACTAACCACACGAAAAGAAAGAAGAAAGATCTAATTTATCGAATCTCAAAATTAATCTTTATTTCTAGGGTGTGATGTACTGTTTAATGCAACTCCCCCCAAAATAATGATGCTCTGGTTCCGGCACGTCTGGTCCTTACTGTTAAAATCTTTGCGTCTTATAGCAACAACCTCTATGTGCACAGCCGATGCTCATTATTTTGAAGTACTTCCATCCCCCGAGCGGGTTCTAAATTTCAAACATTCAAGTACGTTGCGTTAATTGCTGCAGCCATTCTGAACGATCCCCTATGTGCTTGGGGTGCGTTCGCAAACCTTATGTACATATGTCTCCCCTGCTGCGTGATCACACTACCCTCATGCATATCATGTAAAATACCTTCAAAGACTACGTGACGTCAGATCACAGAACTTCAGTTATCGTTTTTATACCTGCCAGAGTCGAAGGAAATGAAAAATTAACATGTCTGCTGGCCATCTTCCTTCCAACTGTAAAGTCAACTGAAATATGGGTTACTATTTCTCATGAGGGCGGTGGGACCGGTAGCCAGAGACTTTAATGCAGTGTTATCATTTTTAAACAATTTTTAAGAAAATATTCACGAAAAAGGCGGACTATTCAGTAAGATGGATGAATAAAGCGGTTTCAAGGCAGCTACGGACGTCACCAAACAGCCTACTATGCTCTCTAAACACATATATTTTGTAAATGTTTCATTATAATTCCGGATACCATCATACACGACAAACATTTGCATCACTTCAAAGACAAGAAAATATTAAACGAATAAAGAATCTTTCTTGTTGTTACATATGAAATATGAATAGTTCTAAATGTTTGCGTTGCTTTTGCGGACACGAGGAAATTAGTTATTATATTTTTGTTGCGTCTTTTGGAATTATTTTATCAATGAGTGGCCAGGCGTACTACCTTTATACAAGAATTTATTCATCTGATATGAATCAGTTATTCGTAGAAGAGGTGTGAGAAAACTAAATGATACAATAGTATAACAAAGTATCCAAGAAAGTAAAAATTAATAAAAAACGTCTCGTCTACGTAATTTCCCGGCTCTACTGAAACTAGAGTGCTTCAATCTACATATCGCTGTGTCTGAAAGTTAAGTAACTCATCTTTTGTTCAGTCTCCCCTATTTACTTTAGGTACATACATCTGAGTCTCTGACGCCTCTCTTTAAGTTATTTTTTTTATATTTTCATCTCACTCATAACTTTTAATGGGAAATACGAGACAGTTTATGAATTCTTAAAATATATAAACAGCAAAACTTCTTTCAAATGCTGTTAAAACGTAAAAAATAATGAAATATCTAAATGTGCCACACGATTTTTTTTAGAGTTGATCAAATTGATCATAGCATTAAAAGATTGGTCGCCGAGGTTAACCCCACGGCTATATTTTCTTCATAACGACGCCAATGATATTTATGTATTCCCGCCAAAAATAAGCGGCCATTACTTCAGAGAGACGTTTGACAGAACTGGACCGAGCGCGTTTTGTTCTTGGCAGCAGTGCAGCATGCCAAGAGCTTTCGTCCCAATTTTTTTCTTGAATTTAAATTCTTTTACAAATTGAATACAAATATGAGATTCAACAATAAATCGTTTTAAGTGTCACTGAATGTTTCTACTAATTTTTTAAGCTGAAAGGCAGTTGATGTTATATGTTTACTATTAATTTTAGTTGTTTCCCCACAAATTCTTGGATAAGAAAAAAACAAATGAGCGATGGTAATTGATAGTTTATGTTCGTTCTAATGCTTGGCCAAAAACAAAACGTAATTATTTGCACATTATTATTGCCACTCAGATTTAAGGTGAATCCTCCAACCAGCCCGCGAAATTCAAATTTTCTTAAGTTTTTTGCAATTTGCAGGCCAGTGATAGGTTGTATGTTGATGAACATTTGATTCGCGGCTGTAAGACGTATGTAGTTACAGAATTATAATCATCAAAATCATTAATACAACCCTCCGAGCTCATAAAGGTGTAAAAATGACTTTTTACAAGGTCAAAGTCATTCCGGAACCTTTATGAGCTCGGAGGGTTGTATTAATGATTTTGATGATTATAATTCTGTAACTACATACGTCTTACAGCCGCGAATCAAATGTTCATCAACATACAACCTATCACTGGCCTGCAAATTGCAAAAAACTTAAGAAAATTTGAATTTCGCGGGCTACCCTGGAACATCAACCTTAAAGAAAAACTTTCTTTTAATGATTTTCCTGACAAAATAATAACATAAATTTTCTTTTATTTTCAGGTAAATATAAAACGAGATAATCATCTTCCTTTCATTTACGGTAAAAATCAAATGAGAAGCATACCAGCCCAGGATTCTACAAATAGTAGGGATATCGAAGGTACTGGAAGGTTTACGTAATACTCGCATTTTATCGGCGCAGCTCCAGATGTTATTCCGACATGGCGGCATGATTCCAGCCGACGTGATTGGTTCGGGTGACTGAATTAGAACCGACACTCCCTGCGTATAAATGCTTTAAGCTTCGTTTTAAAAACTCCTTCACGAATCTATTACGAAACGTACTCTAATTTTTATTCCGAGTAAAAATCTTTTAGTCGAAATTATGTAATTGCGGACTCTTGGCAGTTCAGAGTAATTTTACTCATCAAACCTTTGCCTTGTTTACATGCGCTGTCTGCCGAGATAAAAAACTAATATCAAGAAATGCTAGAGTTAATCCAACCAAAGCAATTTTCCCATGAGCTATACAAAAAACGATAATTGAGGCATATAAACTGTGTTACATCAATAGTTTGCAGTAATTGCACGTCTTATTTGGTTTGTTTCAATTGGGTATTTGAAAGGGTAGACAATAACGTTACTTTTTATTATGAACTGTCAAAACGCGGAATTTGTACGTGATTTGTATGATATATAACAATGTGACGTCACAGATTTTTTAAATCAAATCGAATACTTATTAGCATTAAATGCAATTTTACAATTATATCTTCGCATAATATTTAATTACTGTACGATGTTGGCAAATTCTTATTCATGGAAATATCCAAGACAATTTGTAGTAGCGTAAGCTTCTGAGAAAGCACTGAGGTCTCTAAACTAAAATGGCGAAATACATTTACAATAAAAAACTTTTTTACAAAAAATAGTCGGTTTTATTTTTTGTAAAAAAGTTTTTATTTTTCACTTTTTAGTTGTGGTACCTACACAACCCACCACCACCCCCCCCCCCCAAATTTTAATACCACTACCTGGTATGTAAATTTCAGTGACAGGAACTTATTAGAACATCGTCCACATACATTAAGTAGGATTTTTTTAGATTTTTGTTGATTTTTCAAAAACCGCTTATCCGATTTCGATAAAAAATTTATGGGACCATTTGGGAAGTATACTCTTTGCAACAAAAAAGAATTTTTCAAATCGGTTGGCAAGCAACTTAGTTATGCGCGAACAAACATAAAAAAAAAAAAATATATACAGTCGAATTGAGAACCTCCACTTTTTTTAGAAGTCGGTTAAAAATGGCCAATTTTGACCAGAATGTAAGGTGTGTAGAGTTAGGGGCTTGGCTCTACATTAGATCTTATAACTTTATAAGACTTATTAGTCGATTCGCACGATTTTACTCACCGAGAAAAGCACGAAATCAATTCAGTTATGTGCGAAAAATTCAAGTTCAAAATAATATTGTATAAATATGTAGATTTGTCCGTTCCAGGCGAGTAAATTCTTGCGAATCGACGGCTTATTGGACGACTCGCACGAATTTAACTCGCACAAAACGTGCGAGTCGACTCCTTTAAAAAATATTATTTTTTCTGTAGTCGATTCGCACAAAGTTTTTTTAATGGGGTGCGAATCGACACCTTCACAAATATGTAGTAGGCTATTCGCACACATAATATTTTTTTATGAAATGCAGTTAAGATAAAGTACACTTGAGAACAGAAGTAGTAAGGTCAAATGTGTTTTACTCGTAATAGATAGATAATAAAAACACAATGTATGATCAAAACTATCTGTATTAAAATTAAAACTAAGTACTAAACAAATCAATACAAAAAATATAATAAAAATACAGATTGTTCTTACTTTCAAGTAAATATCTGTTATTTAAACTTCGATTATTTTTTAGTTTTATTTCAGTGATGGCTGAATACGACTGTACTTTAATTTTTTTATTCCTTAAAATGAAATGTGTGCGCATAGCCTACTACATTTTTGTGAAGGTGTCGATTCGCACACCAATAAATAAAATTTGTGCGAATCGACTACAGAAAAATTATATGTTTTAAAGGAGTCGATTGGCACGTTTTGTGCCAGTTAAATTCGTGCGAATCGTCCAATAAGCCAATCGACTAATAGCCCTTTTATAAAAGTGAAAGCATTATGTGAGTCCTGGCAACCTACTTCACATGAAATGTTTTGGTGGGAATTATTGTTCCAGACTTTATAAAAGGACTTCTTGGAATAAAGCGCGGTTCTTGTATGAAAACGAACTGGAAGGAATTCCTAGAATTAAGAAATACTATAATTAATTAATTTGATGAATGAAATTGTTGTAGTCTGTTGTCTCAAGTTAGTCGAGTTATTTTAACCTATTTCTTCTTGCAATTTTAGTTAAAGACAAGTTCATAATAATGACGTGCACTTGTCATTATAAAATTATAATATCTATCTTATCTCAAACTTTGACGGAAAAGAGTAGGAGTCAGTACGAGTGGCTTGTAGACATATGTATAAACGTCAATATAGCTTATCAAATAAAAATCACTGTCTGAACCCAGTACCGCTCGCGAATTAGATTCCTATCTTCGAATTTCCATATCGATTTTAATATCGAATTACGTTCCCTACCGTGAGCTAGTAGATTAGTCTCATACTTATACCAATACACATAGTATCGTATTGTTTTCGTCTAAAAACGTATCATTATCCGACATCAAATCAAGCATATGGTTAATGCGTCTAATGTCGTAACGCCTACGATCTATGGGGAAGCAAAAAGTTGTATAATGCATGTTCCGTGTTGGACATGGCAGCGGCGCGTCTACGTCTTGCGTCACGTCGTGAAATCAATGATGGGCGCAGACCCAGTTGTAAAGTTGACCTTGGTCCGCGCTTGCCGACCGCCGACTGCCTTGCCACCACGAAGGTCTACTGCTGACGAATTGGGTGGCAGGCATTCCGTTTTTGAAATTTGAATGCTTTGTGTTTATTTTACAATTACAGTCGGCCGTGTGTGGACGTCTGTCGTAGACTGAGCTTAATTTACCTTTATTGTCGTTTACTTGTATCGCGCAATGCGTTTAGAATATGAAAAGTCGGGCGTAGTAGTACACAGTAGTATCTTCTATGTAGTACAGTTAATTATGAAGGTAAGGGACAGAAGGGAAGGCCAGACCGAGCGACATTCACGTCTGTGCGAGCACGATCGATAAGTTCTGCCTACGAAATGTTATTTTGCGAAACTCTATTTAGCATAGTGGTATTATTATATTAGTTTCATGTCACTGGCGCGTATTTCATGTTATAGCTGTCGTTACTCAAGAAGGTCGCAGTTTCTGATAGTAGGGTCTAGAATTTTAGTATCTACCGTGTCTGGTGTCTGTAAAATTGGCTGGCTTTACATCCTTTTTATAACGTAGAAGCCTAAACGATACAGCTACCTATCTAATCTTAATCCCATCACACATAGACAATACGTTCTCAAACCTTTGCTATAGATTTGGGTCATGATTACTTTTATTGATAGCCCGGTAGGTGTTTACGATTGTAATAAGATCGAATTTCTGTTTATTGAAAAAGAAGCCAAACGTGTTTGGCAAGTATTTGCATTAAACTAAGGGCATTAACATTTCGAAATGACCATTAAGAGCGGCCAGAACAGATACATTGGTACGCATGAAGTCATAAAAAGAAATGAAATCCAAAACGGACGCGCGGCGACCTCGCATCGACTCGTAAATACCAAAAAAAGTGTTAATCGAAAACAATAAACGTGTCTGCGACGACAACGTCCGCGTTGGCGTTGTCGGAGGCGGCCACGACGACGACGCGGCTTGGTGAGTCTGCCACTGCCACGAGGGTCGGCTGGCGGCTGGCGCTCGAGCCCGAGAGCGTCTCGAGTGTTGAGCTCAATCGTCGCGCGCGCCACAATAAACCCGGGCGGTAAATGCGTGACCGTGGGCGGTCAACGCATTAATATGTGCGCGCGGTCACGGGGTCGGCGCACCGGGTTTCAGAACGCACGCCACGCCGAAGAGCGTTTGAATTTCAAAATGGCGACGCGCGATGGCGGCACGTACCGCGGATTTTATGCGTCTACTATAATTTTGTGTAATTTATATTCGATACGCCCCGGCGGCAGCTAGATAGCGTTTCTATTGAAGTGTAGACGCGATCGCGCTGTGTCCGGGTACCCGAGCTGAATATTGATCGCCAGGCGGCAGGATGCGTTTGCAAGCTGGCTACTGCATAGTGCATACATGCATCGCTGATTGACTCTGTTTATTTTCAAACAATGTGCATACGTGTGAAGACAATGTTTGGAAATAAACATACGTAAGAGATACTTTTGAATATCAATTGCGCACTCAACAATCGGAATATTTAGCCAGACATGTTAATGTAGTGTTTAAGTTCCATAGTGATCTGGGAAACTAAAATATTCGGTGAGTGACAGCCGCGTATACCTACTGGTACGCATGGGACAATGACCTGAACGCTATACTTAAAAAAAACTACCTTTGTGGAATATTTTTGGAAGTTAAATCAGTCGTGGGTATCAACAATTTTTTTCACCCTGTATAGCGCTATCATTCTAAACTTCTCCCATAGCCCAAGTGTAAAATGTCGTAACTATTTTTTATTCTGCTTCTAAAGGTGCCTTTCCGTCACAGATGCTATGCTATGTTGCTATGGATGCTTTTGACGTCCACCAATCATATTCATTGGTCCATACATCATAGCACCAGTGGAAACGGGTTATGACCTGAATGCACGCTCTGGATGCGTGCTATGGATGGTACTGAGTGGTGTAGCTATATGCAGAGCAAGGTATCTACTGTAAGCACACTTCCTCGCACAGATAGCTCGTGGCGGCGCATCTTCATAGCGCATCTTACTAGCCCGCTACATAGCTTAGCATCAGTGGAAACGGTCACATAGTTCGTAGCTTAGCTTTCACATCCTCGCAGGATAGCTGCATAGCACACCTCTGGTAAAAAGGCACCCTAATCCTATGTCGAGATTGTCGAAATTCGCAATCAAGCTAAATTCCTTATCGTCACCTTTCTGCAACGCTCAGCTAGTGTTGATCAATCTGCACAATATACAGCGTGTCTTTACTATTATTTCTTTTCGACGTCTGATCTCCTTTATCATGTCTGAGTAGGTAGGTATAGGTACAGACGCCAGCACATCAAGCTATCCCTAACTGTCAAATTTTCTCAATTAAAAATGAACCTTATGTCTTTGCAATAAAGTTGAAATACTATCAAAGAAATTTGACAAATTGTGGTAACTTGAAGTGCTGGCCTCTGTATCTACTTAAACACAAGTGTTGCTAATCTTGCCAGACAGATAGTTAAACTCGTTGACCTTCCTGTTATCTGATATCAGTATATTTTCGTTCATTTTTGCAAGATAGCTTTGTCCTTCCCAGGTACGATAAGGTTAACATTTATTTCCTTTGTGATTGCTATGAATTAGAAGCCTAAAACGTCCATTGTTGGGAAGTGGGTCTGCTATGGCATGGTCACAAAGAGCGTGGCCAGAATCACCCAGTTTGACAGTAAGTGGACAAAACGTCAGTGGTAACCGGGAGTTTGAACTAATGGCTTTTATGTCACCCACCAGAACGAGGAACATACAAGTTTTTTATACCTATTTTAATATCGTGTATTGCGGATAATACATAAAAGTACTTATACTCAATTCATTTATGTAGTATTAGTAACAACGACTTAAAACTATGTTATTAAACTAACTAGCTATCCTAACAACAAGTAATAACTACGTGGTAACTATGTCGGCACGTGCCTCATTAAGGGGTAGTCCCCACCATATCTTTTTTTTTTTGAGGGTGAGAAATCATCTCTCAGCTCTGGGTAGAGCGGCAGGGCAGTGTCAGACTCTCACTGAATAAAACCCATCCACGTTCCTTCCTTAAACCTTTATGTTCCGGGGTAGCGGTAACCCTTTCGGACAATCCCGCTGAAACAAAAGATATAGCTTCTTCATTAATTCAAGAATGAAAAAATTATATGATGTCATTTTCAAATTAATTAGGTTAAGAGGTTCTGGAGTCTTGTGCCAATCGCTAATCGCCAAAATTTCTAACCTATTTTGATTGAATCAAAATCGTATCCTTACGAAGCCCAAAGCCTAGCTATTAATTGCTCATCACCAGGAGACAGGTCATATTGAAAGGAAGCACTTTATATAACAGAACCAAAGTTAATTAACTTCCATTACAGGAATTCAATTTTCTCAATTCCTCGTAGCAACACAATAGCTTTCACCTTGTGTAGTGTGTTCCAAGAATTATCTTATTAATACATAGTAGAAAATTGTTCTAGTGCTGAATGCATAATAAACGATGTTATTCAGTCTGAATGCATAAAAATCGATGCTTTTTTGTGTTAAATATTTTCTCTTCTTAAAAACAGCGCTTTTCTATCTCTCATACAAATTATACCATCATCTGCCCAGTCTTTTCCCAACATTTTTGGGGACAGCTTCCAGTCTAACCGGATGCAGCTGAATACCAGTATTTTACATGGAGCGACTGCCTGTCTGATCTCCACAACCCAGTACTTGGGTAATACGATACCCCTTGGTAAGACTGGCTGTCAGTCTTTCGGGCTTCTGACTACCCGTAACGACGGTCAAAAATCCATGAATGGCAGCTGGGACCAACGTCTGTACGTGCTTTCCAAGGCACGGAGGAGTCTCGATATGTAAAGATGGTCACCCATCCACGGCCCAACCCCGGCAAGCGTAGCTTCACCTGATGATCGATCCGTGCGGCTGTTATTATTTAGTATACCAATACTGCTGAAAATTGATGATTGAATGGATAACCTATCATATTTGTCAAGTTTGAAATGCTACTTACATCAAGATAAGACTGACATTGTTCGCTTCTGTTTCCTATAGATAAAGACGTTTTCGAGCACATAAATACCAATTTCAAAGCCGCTTACGTCGGTTATTTATTGTTGAACCTTAAATAATAAGTTATTGTTGATAAATCTGAAAGGGAATAAATGGTTTCTTCATATTATTGAGGTTAAGAACAGCTAAGTCATCATCGAGTACAGACAAAGATATGAAGAACATCTCTGTTCTTCTATTATCATTATCTATTATCCTCTTACGAAACCAACATAGTGGGCAGTGGCTTAACTGTCTTGTGTCCCTTGTTGGCGGGAGTCACACGAGAGAGAGAAGTCCATAAACTTCTAAAAGAGTCAGTTAGCAAGGATGCTAGCGAGTTTTGTAAAGCATCCCGAAAATCTGGATGCGGTTAGAATATGGATGATGCCTACGTAAAAAAAATAAAATGATATTTAGTCCGTCAATCAGATAATAAAAAAATATTTGACACGTATTTTTTTGCTTTGTCATATTGATAGAAAATGACTTAAATAAAACGCATTAAAGTTGGGGAGTGGGGCTCGCTACGTCACAAGTACGTACTTACATATAAAAACTACACACTTGTGACGTCATGCCACATTTTAACTCAATGTATAGACGTAATCTTTGGATTATGTAAAAAAAGAAAAAATACGTGACCAATATTTTTTAATAATCTAGCTTGCGGACTAAATAAAAACAAATAGGCATCATCCCTATTATATTTGATAGCTTCCGCCCGCGGCTTCGCCCGCATAATATGTCGACAAATTATACACATAAACCTTCCTCTTGAATTAATCTATCTATTAAAAAAACCGCATCAAAGTCCGTTGCGTAGTTTTAAAGATTTAAGCATACATAGGGATATAGGGACAGAGAAAGCGACTTTGTTTTATACTCGTACTATGTAGTGATATAATCGTTAAAAGGATTCTAGAACTCCTGTGGATTGAGGCAGTATACTTACTGTCTGGTCTCCCTTGTTAAAAATGACACGAGAGAGGTAGCCCATACTCAGGTAATAAGTTTATCTAGTCAATCGGCCACGTTAGTAGTCGTAATGAAAAGTACCTAAATGCTGACGACTTTGTTAAACGCTGAAAGGAATCTAGAACTCTATCAATTTATTTAATTCCAGTACATTAATTAATTAGCCTAAATACGTAATGATAACGTAACGTTTAAAACTTTAAATGCACGTTTTTATTATCAGAAACTAAATTCCATACTATTTACTGTATATCGGTCTCGTGTTAGAGTTATACATAATTAATAATATTAATTATATACCTTGTTTACACCACATAGTGTGCTAGTAATTGGATTAATTAATTAGTTACGAGAAAATTTGTTGAAACGTTGCTTCGTTGGTTGTAGTTCTAACAATTCCGAAACCTCATTATCTGTGTAATTGAATACTAAGTATTAATAAATCTTGTTATCGTGTAGATTTATGATCTTTTAAGGTGTTTACTTAAATACATCACAATCGAGCGTAAAATAGGTAAATGTAGAAGTTCTACTATTATTAAGTATAAAAGACAATAACCTAATTTTAAAAAACTCCAAAAGAAAGACAGACTACCCTGTTTTCATCTTCACAGCATACAGCCGTCAGTCTATTTCCTGCTAAAGCCATATCTGAAAACCCTTCTTAATCTCGCTCTTCATTAGAAAAATACAGTTCCAATTAAAAGAAAACATTTGCTTGACAATAAAACAGTCAAGTTATTAAAGTATTTCACCTTGTCTTAGTAGTTCTTCTGCTCCACTATATGTTGTGGTAGTATACGCATGCGTGGAGTTCAATAGCCTGCGCGCGCGCCGACCTACGACCCGCGTATCGCGCCCCAATAACACCCCGATACCGAAGATGTAGTGTGCTCACTGTGCTCCATGTGCATAGATAAATACGATTGTATTGTATTGATCAATAAAAATGTTTCTGGAACGATTGAACAGTGATAGGTTGAGAATTTGGTTGGTTTGTTTGGTTGGTTTTGGTTTTGGTTAGGTTTTTAGGTTGAATTTGGTTTTGGTTGGTTTTCCAGTGGTATCTGCCTCGACTTAGAGTTGTAGGTCGTGTTTTCGAACCCAGGCGGGCACTGTATTTAATTTCATCTCAACTACTCTCAAAACGGTGGAGGAAAACATCGTGAGGAAACAGACATGCCCTAGAACCAAGAATTTGAAGACACATGTCATGGCCCGAGTGGTCGATTATGACCCACTCTCTCTCGCAAAAGTGAGGTCGGTGCTCCAGGAGTGAGAACATAGGCTGACCAAAACTATAAATATACTACTAAATTGATTATCCTGGTACATTAATAAATGCTCGATGAAATAACGGAATTTCTTACTCAATCGCACCTCAACTCGAAACTGGGTGAATTACACCAATGAAACTGAATGCAATCAAGAGATGTCAGTGTCCTTTCTATTATGGAATACTGAGACTGGCAGTTCTTGAACGCGGTTTATATGTGCTGATCGTTATGATGTGCTGATGATTTGTTATTCTTGTGTTTGTTGTCATGTTTATTGATGATTAAGTTGTCAGTATTTTTTCTGTGGTCCACCCATTGTCCATGGCCGAAATACTTGTCAATGGTTTTAATGTTTCTGAATGAGAGGTTTTTTAACTGGTTTGCACGTGTGTATTAAATGACTTTTAAGTTTCTTTTTAGAAATGTGAGTTTTGTTTGTGCTGAATAAACATTTGACCGCGTTGAGATTCGTTTGTAAAATTCGCAAAAAGGCAAGATAAATATCCTAAAATTAAAAACATTAGCATTGACACCAATATATTCACAAATATACATCTGTAATCCTTTCCCTCGCTCTCTCATCGAGTCTTCGTAGCTCGTTGGTGAGACCACTTTCAGGATAAATCCGTACGGCACCGCGCCTGTTCTTATTGCCTTCTATTCGCAGCAGCCTTAATTCCACTTGACATTTCTGCAGGCCGGTCTAAACGCCGCGCCGCCGGTTATTTTAGACATTCGCACTTTCTTCCTTTACTGTTCTGAGCACTTACATGTGTTGGGCGACGTTTGGTGGACGTGTACAACGCATTATTGTTTGTCTGTGTTTTTGTTTTTAAATGGGCAACTTCCTTTTGTTTGGCTTTAACGTATTGAACTTTAGTCTGATGTTTGGGTTGTTATTCTATCGTATGTTTTGGTTTTTGGCGTAATTATATTAATTTAATTATGTAATTTATAAACACACTATACAAACTAAAACAAAAAAGTAGTAAAAAAAAAGGAAGGAGCTCAAAGGGCGTCAAAAAATTCATCTCCATCACTGTCAGTGGGAAATATGCCCGAAAGGCTGGCAAGTTATATTAATTATAAAAATAATAATTACGCCGAAAATCAAAACATACAGGGTGTAATTGAATTCATGGGCATTATTTTAAGGGGTCATTGTACTCATCATTATGAACAACTTTCACTATGGGAACAAATCTGAAATCGCGAAAAAAAAAATCAGTTGTTCCCTGCATTTTGACGAGTTATGAGAGCATAATGTATGGAACAGCTGAATTTTTTTTCGCGATTTCAGTTTAGTTGTCATAGTGAAAGTTGTTCATAATGATGACGATCGAGTCGATTCGCACAAAGTTTATTTAATGGGGAACGAATAGCCTACTACATTTTTGTGAGGGTGTCGATTTGCAGGCCAATAAATAAAATTTGTGCGAATCGACTACAGAAAAAATAATATTTTTTAAAGGAGTCGATTCACACGTTTCGTGCGAGTTAAATTCGTGCGAGTCGTCCAATAAGCCGACGGATTTTGATGCGATTTTTTTTAATAGATAGAGTGATTGAAGAGGACTGTTTATGTATATAATTTGTCGACATATTATGCGGGCGAAGCCACGGGCGGAAGCTAGTACATTAATAAAGAAAGAACGCCAACGACCACGTGACCGCGTTTCATCTTCACAATTTGATGTACAAGAACTTTGGTAAACTGAAATGTTAAAAGATGGTTCATGCATGATGCTGGTTGGTTCTTTTTCCACGCCAACTTTGTGTGGCGTTGTGTACTCGCCACAAATACCACCACAGTCGTTTCTCACTATGCTCCATTTTGTCTGAGAGTGTATTTTTGGACCTCTCCCACGTTTGCGATGTCAAAGAACCTTAGGTTTTGTTACTAATGTAAATGGCTGCTTGAAATAGTAGTCTGGAAACCGGAGCTAGTGGAACAGCTCTGGTTTCACCTGATGACACAAGCTCTTACGAAGTGGAACTGCTCGGAAGTCATCAAGCTTTTGCAGACAGCATTTGATAGTTACATTTAGTTAACCGTAACTGTCAAATGGGGACTCGATTCTTGACGCTTTACCATGAAAAGATAACTGACAACTTTTTTTTTCTGATAATTATTATGACTATTATTATCACCTTTCTTGGCTTGACGTCGTCTCCTGGGACAACCTGTATATCCACACTAATATTATAAATGCAAATGCAAATGCAACCGATTTTGCTGAAATTTGGTATGTAGATAGTTTGCATTCATGAGAAGGACATAGGCATATTATTTTTTGGAAATTCAACCCCTAAAAGGGTTACAAGGGGTGGCAAAGTTTGTATGAGAAAAATATTTTTATTGCACATTTTTGCATAGGTAGGGTAGGTAAGGTAGGTATCATAATTAAGACAGGACAACGTCTGTCGGGTCAGCTAGTTATGTTATAAAGTTGGATGTATTTTTTAAGGGAAATATTTTTTTAAAGAGAAGGGGGTTTCTATTTCCAAGATAATGTTTGAATATAGTCTTAAAATAATAATAGTTAAGTACAAGTATGTTAAAAAGGAAGGGAAAGAGGATAGTTTTTTAAAAATGTTTTTGACATTAAAAAACATTACAAAAAACAAAACCTATTTTTTTTTAATCTCTAGGAACATTTTTCAAAATGATTCATCACTACATAGTATAAAACAAAGTCGCTTTCTCTGTCCCTATATCCCTATGTATGCTTAAATCTTTAAAACTACGCAACGGATTGTGATGCGGTTTTTTTAATAGATAGAGTGATTCAAGAGGAAGGTATAATTTGTCGACATATTTTACAGGCGAAGCCACGGGCGGAAGTTAGTATTAAATATAAATGATAGATACTCGTCATAATTCTTAACATTTGACAGCTGAATAAAATCTTCATCCTCACAACACCCAATATTTTCATCCAAACAAAAATGGCAATTCGGTAGCAACGAAAATAAACGAAGATTACCAAACCGTGAGATCGTACTTCAGTAAGCCGAAAGTAAATGATGTACTGTTTCTTGAGTCATATGGCTGTAGTTGGCAGTTAAAGACTGCAATAATGCACAGATATTGACAGCTTCATAGCCCATCGACGCGGCTCTTACTGTTGTTATGCAACTCAGAATGTGCGAGGAGAACTGGCGTTTATGTTATGACTCCAATGAAATATTTGTTTGTAATACAATCAATAAATAATGAATGCCTATAGAAACAATCTTACACACGAACGCCTGGTGTCTGTGAACTTAAGGATTCCTTCTCTACTACGATTCATTAATCCTTGTTTATTTCTATTAGCAAAATTCTACTAATAATCAATAACAAATACTCTGGATGTGGCTATAGCAATCATTATAGTCGTGATGGCCAATGGCATAATAGCCAAGAGCCTCGACCAGCATCTGAAGAGGTTCTCGTTAGGCAGTTGGATCAAGGGCTTGATCCAGAAAGCGGTATTTTTGGACACGGCGCGTATAGTTATTAGGTTGCTTTCTCAGGAGCCTTGACCACCGGTAGCTTGGACCATGGTCCCGATATCGGTGGGCTACTACTATTTTTTCATATGTTTTTATGGAAATATGTACCTACTGGATAGATGTATTAAAAAGCTAATTCATTAACCAAAAAAAAAAAAAGGAAGTAAAAGATACGAATACTCCTACGTCAAATTCAAACCCAATTACGTCTCAAGTATAGCCAGTTAACGTTAATCCTGATTGGAAGGCAGAGTATTTCTCCACTCTGTATTTCTTTACTCTGTTTTTCTCCGTTTACAAGACGCCACTAAATTAAGACAGTGTACTCAGTTTGCATACGTGTCGCTTAATTTAATTTGCCGGAGTGCTTAATGTTAAAACTTCATACGGACTTTAAACTTAAGTTCTCGGGTTCATACAGTTCAAAATGCATCCATCAATTGATTTTAAAATTGTTATTCTGTTGTATGTTTTAATTTAAAATAAATTTTATTTTGCGCTTTGTTGTCATTTTGGGTCGGTATTCGGTAATGATTCGTACGGTAGGTCGGTGACACCAGGTCTGTCACTAACCACACGAAAAGAAGAAGACTACTTACGGTATTGTATGATCGAAAAAAAACAATAACGTGGTATTGTTCGAATCTATTGCATAAACTCCGTAAGCATTGGGTTGTGTTCTTTTCATCAGATCAATCTGGTTTGGCAAGCAACATCGGAATGGTATCCCTATTTTACTGTGCTTCCGTCTTTTGCTTTCTCATACAACATCAACAAAAAAGGGCGTTCCATTCAACTTATTTGTAAAGGCCGTTTAATTAGGGTTCACGACCAGTTTATAAGCGCATACAAGTTTTATAATTGTGTGACATAACGCGAGTGTGTGCGGTCCGCGGGGTCGCTACCCGCTGTGCTGGCAAGCGTCCAGCTGCTCACACTACTATTATTACAAACGCACGCATTGCCCACATTATCTATGCACGCAATACAAACCCTAACACAAGGACATAAGGACTGCCCCCTCACCATATCATCACAAACTCCAAGTTGCCGCGCAAAAGGTAATGGATGAACGGCAGGTGATTTGAAATAAAACCATTTGTTATATTCGCGATGGCGGGCGTGGCGATTATTTCGTTTTGTTTCGCAAGTGTACTGTTTTAGATCAAAGTGTGATGTTCTCTTGGTAGCGATTATGGTGAAATATGAAATGTCAAGCGGATTGTCTGTGTTCAGTGTTCGGCAGAAATAACTTGGTGATTTCATATACATTGTATTGTAAGCTTAGCAGACAATTATAATTATGGTGTCATAAAGTTTAATTGCCCCTTACATCGCATCGGTTTAAATTCTTAGGTAATTGGCCAACGGTTTATGAAAAGCGACAGTTGTTTACAAATAAATATAATAATTTATTTTATAACGGGGTCACACTGTATACGAAGCAATGAGCGCCAAAACAGCCCGTCAACAATGCAAATGAATTAAACTCGGTAAAAAATAAACTTTATAGCGTATTAAAAGTGCCCTAAATCACAAGTAGATACTACGTGCGTATATCAATTACAGAAAAAAAACCTTATTATGTAGTTAATAGGCACATAAAAGGAGAATAATAAATTAATAGTTATACAATATGGCGCGAAGGTGTTTGTTTTTTTTTTAATGTTTGTGTTGGCACACGCGGCCAGTTTCGTGAGTCATTCTGCCACCTGAATTATCTTCAGTTTTAATGGGAACGTTCCTATTTTACGATTTATGTTGATGGTCCATGACTAATTATTTAGTGATGAATGTTTCGACTAGCAACTTTTATAGTACAGCCGATGAATGATGTTATTCTCCGAGTCGTTTCCCGTAATGATAATGATCCCGTGACGGACAAAGAAACAATTCAGTGAGTTAAATGAGATTTTGATTGTCGGTAAATAAATTCACAATCAAATTGTTCATGTATGAGTGTACTTTCGAATGCTCCAGTCGAGAATGTTGTAAAATTTTACACTTATTTGTCATCGCTATATTTTTCTAATATTCAACTTATGCTAGTCGAACGTCGAACATTGCACTAAAGATGAAACTGGTATATGTTGCTAAACATATAAAATAACAAGATTAAAAACTTTTTGCAAAACCATAGGTGGTTGACCCCTTGTCTTTCATATTATGTAGAATTAAACTTAATTATATAATAAAACAGCCATCTATCAGATTATGTGATCAACCAAACCCCACAAAGCCCCGATAAGATTAGATACCAGACAATATTTATCAGATCCTCGTTGAAGTCAAAGACCTCGTAAGTATAAAAGACGGGGTTTATCTCACACATGCGGACAGATTTAGGCCAATGATAGGTTTAAGGTTTTTTGTTACACGAGCCAACACTACAGGGGTCAAATTGAATTAACTAGCGAAACTCCGCACATTTCATGGGTATTTTGATAAAACTAAAAGATATGAATACCTGTTATAAGTTTTTGGGGTCACTTAAAAAGGATAGTCACTTGAAATATCAGTTTTTTATGTAAACTTCGCATATGTGACTGGTTTCGAGATCAAATCACGATATAAAAAAAACACAGATTTTTTTATTGACACTTCAACGAATATCACTGCAACCGGTCGATGACCCCCAAAATAATCATTAAATCTTTTTTATTTTATCGTGTATCGATACCATCACGTTTGCAGAGTTTCGTTCGCTAAGTTTTATTGACCTTATATCAATATTTTCACTGAAAAATAAAAATGTATAGACGACTTCGGTTTCGCGCCATGCGTGAAATCAACACGGTTACACGATCGTAGGCCGCGTAGCGCGTGCTACGCCGCCCCATTTGGCGTAGCGTAGCAAGACGCTACGTATTTTTATAAATTTTCGATTAGGACCATGGCAACAAGATCTTGATGTTCATTTGATTATTCTATGATTCAACATTTTAAACAATAAAAATGTTATTCATTATCACAACAATAATAATCGCTCATGTTTTCGTAGTTTCCAGAAATGATAAGCAAACCCTTAAAAAGTGTTTCCGACCTGACCGATAAAAATTGACATTCATTTGACTCGCTTTTCGGTGGATCTAGATAAATGATGAGCTGTAGGTACACTAAAGCCTCTCGGTCAAGAAACGATACCAACATTAAACGTAATACGCAAATTCCTGTGCCAAAATAAAAACTGTAAAAAAAATATGTCATCGCTGAGGAATGAAGGCACGCGCGCGATATTTGGCTCGGGTGCGAAATGCGCAGATCGGTTCGTTACCCGTGTACCCAAAGCCACTGAGTGCCGGCACGCGACTGACGACACGACAGTTCCTGGAATACCTAGAATTGTGGTTTCCAAATTCAAAACTATGCACCCGAATACCAACATAATAAGCACGCAACAGCTGTGAAATATGATTATATGAAGCAGATTCGTTTTTAAATGCAATGCCGTTAGAATCAGGCAAAAGCTGCTGGAATGGAGCCCAACTTAGTAACTTATTTTCATTAATCATTCCTGCCTGGGCTCAAATCTTCTTATTCTTTTCGTGTCGATGTTACTCTTTCTGGATGTTATTATATTGAAGGAGCCACTCCAGCAGATGGGTCTGGTCCCAAGGTTTTGATTTTTGAGGGTGGTAAATCATCAAATGACCTCCTCGGTCGGAGCGGAAGGGTGTCCGACTTTTACTGACTAAAGCCTATCCATGTTAGCGGAACTACCCTTTTGGGTAGTTCCGCTAACACTTCCTTGACGAAAGTCAGTCCACTCTTTTCAAAGCGTTAACCGAATATATTCAACAATGCTGCTGATGCCCAGTGATTGTGGTGAAATTGGTATCAACTGCAGCTACAAAAAAAACAATTCCCAAGTTTCCCCTTTGCCAATAACATCCACATGAATACTTCTTTTCTAGCTGCATAGTTCATGGTAGCGCCAATCTTGCAATCGCGACTATTATGACAATTCTGCTTACGCTCTGCGTGACACAGATCAGGAATGATAACCAATTATGATCATTCAACATCCTTATGTATTGAAACTCATTCTGAACATAGATTTTGGCAAGCTACTATATTGTTGAATGACACGTATTCGAAACCTAATCCACAAAATATTTAGAGAATTTTTAAACATGATCGTAAATTGTTAGATGGTTTTGTTGGTAGCCTTGGAACTAAAGGTTTGTGGTGCTGGAACAAAAATTTCTTTTGCTGCTCCAAGTACTGGAGTTGACTGGACGCCCCTTTTCCTGCCCAAAGATTTTAAGTGTCAGGTTGGCAGGGCTGCCAACATTCCGGAGTCGGCGAGGTTCCCTGCGCGCCGGGCACGCGACAAACTCTGATTCATTAGCAAAATGAAAGTGCTCTTGCCAAATATTTGTAGTAAACAATATGCTCACTTAACTTGCTCTTCATCCTATCGAACTATATCACTGTGAGTTGCTGCTTAGGAATCTGAGCAATGTGAAAGAGGCGCCAATTATCATCAGCTGTTTAATATTGTAAAATATTTTATGGGACAGGAATAGTTTTCCTTATTGCGTTTTGATGACTATTTTCTGATAGTTCTTCGAAGAATGAATTATTCTATTGGGTTTGCTGCTTATTCCTAGAGTTCAAGTGAATAGAAATAATGCTTATTAATTGTTCTTAGACAAAGCCTGCTTGATATTTTTCTCGAAATCGTGTGGGTTAAATGATCTTTTAAAGTTATACTACACACGTCATTTAAGAGTTTTACTATGGTCATAACTAGACAGGCGATATAACTAGTTTAGAATTATAATTTCCCAATTTATCGTTATGTAAAACATATACGATTTCGCAATTAATTTTATCCGCAATTCAGTAGGTATACACGAACGCGTATGAGCTTCAATTTTAATTATTTAAACATAGAGCAATGGATTCCTGTCTTAATGGCCGTATAACAGTAGAGCGCGACTAATTAATATATGGCTCAAAATAAATTCCAAAAAAAACTTATTACTTTTCCAACCATTGTCTATTAATGTGTTTTTATCCTATGTTGCCAAGCTGTCATTTTGACTTTTGAAAGCTGTCACTCACAAAAGGTTTGCGTAGATGCGCGCGCACCGTTAGGCGGGTAATTTCTATTAATGCCCGCTTATTTTTTGGCAACTCCCTCGAAATTGTGGCAATTAGCGTTGTGTTCCTACGTCACCAGCGGCATTTAGGTGTTGCCGACCCCTTATTTATTTCAAATGTGGGTACTTCACATAACAACCTGAAAATAAGTCATTTGGGTTTAATTCTCATACATACACATACAATTGCAAACGAATATACAACAGCAGGCAGTATATGTTGGTAAGCGGGATTGTCCGAAAGGGTTACCGCTACCTCGGAACATAAAGGGCTAAGGAAGGAACATGGATGGGTTTTAGTTAGTAAAAGTCTGACACCTCCTTCCGCTCCAGAACGGGCAGAGTCATTTGATGATATTCCAACTTCAAAAAAAAAGAAGGCAGTATAATGTTGTCCATACGTCAGCCGATATAAGTTTTTATAAAAACTCGTGGTGCTTTTGTGATTTGTTAGATCAGAAGTAACTGCTAAGTAGTCAGTTCAAAGTTATACGGTATTTGAAAGAAAAAAATATAGGATAGCTAGCCAATCGTATCATAGTTCGTGTCCCAAAATGATTAACAAACACTGAATCCAACTTAGCTCACCATAGATTGCCCTGTCGTGAGCACTGTAAGAATTTCAAACTTCGAACAACAGTGATTTCCAACCATTTTCATGATTAGCATTTGTCTGTCGATCGCAGCAGACCTATTCCAAGAAGGGATTTATAGTCGGAGCACTGAACTATTCACGATCACGACTCGCTAGCGACACAATACATGTATAGCTTGTACAGCGTGCACATACATTAAATTAAGTTTATTATGCCTGGCTGGTTAGCTGTTTTAATTAGTGCAAGACTTCTCGTAAACGGTAGCTAAGTCGGGTTCAATGATAGCTGTGAACTTATTGATTGGTTTAACAAGAACGTCAATGCGTTCAACTGATTGTCCTCACAGAGAACAATTTCTCTGTTGGTAACTACTTGGTATGTGTACAGCTATACATTTTAGGCTCCACGAAAGGCACGACGCGACTCTAGTAGAACAATTTCTATGAAAACTCTATGAACAAATAAGAATAATCTTTTCCAATTAAGAATCCTCCAACCAGCCCGCGAAATTCAAATTTTCTTAAGTTTTTTGCAATTTGCAGGCCAGTGATAGGTTGTATGTTGATGAACATTTGATTCGCGGCTGTAAGACGTATGTAGTTACAGAATTATAATCATCAAAATCATTAATACAACCCTCCGAGCTCATAAAGGTTCCGGAATGACTTTGAAGTACTTTGAACTTGTAAAAAGTCATTTTTACACCTTTATGAGCTCATTGAATTTCGCGGGCTACCCTGGAACATCAGCCTTAACAACTGTCCTGAACTGTCGCATTCATGGTGTAGATCTTATAGTCAACTGAATGACATTTGGGTATCAATAAGAAATGTAAGGAAATCATACATGTATGTATAATTTGAAAGAAGAAACGTGTGCATCTCGCATCATATCATAAACTTCTTTGTTTTCCCTTCAGAAGCGTGTAACTTGTATCTAGCTAGAATATAAACAAAACGGTATATAATCAATTATAAAACATGTTATCTAACATACCTATTGTTCGTTTAGACAGTGTGTCCCCGACTACCCGTCACACGTGTCGCACTGGTCACACAATAGTGTTGCGCAACTGTCACGTTGGCGCGTCTTCGCTGCACTCACTGTGACATTAGGAGGATTCTGAGCTGTCATTTTGACAGATGTCAAACGCTTTATAATAACAGAGTAGAAATTGTTTATGGGCTGGTTGGCTTGTGTGTTTCAAATAAGAATCGTTTTCCAATTATTATGTTTGGTTCCTTTCACCAACTTGACAGAGGTCGGCTATTAATTCTTTTTTTAAACCAGTAGTAGAATACAAAACGAATTAATTAATTTTAATTAAAGATATTCCTTTAGTCATCAAGAAACATCTCTTAAATTATAGACCTTCATTCACCTTCGCTCGTGTAAGAACTAAAAACATATTCTAATCTGTTTGTGTAAAGTGGAAGCATTTTGCAAGTGAAACAATGCAGTAATTATGATAATAAACAAACGAGTCTAGGCACTAGGCTAGACGCAGCACAAGGTTATGGCTTTATGACTCGGTAGCATGCACTTTTGGGAGCGTTGATAAGGAAAATCTATTGATTGGCTTCATTTTATTGTTTAAAACTTCCAACGGCATTTTCTTGCTGGACTGTGAAAAGAAACACAAACTTTTTGCTTGCATTTTAGGGTTTCGTACCCAAAGTTTGCCAATGGGACCCTATTGCTAAGGCTTCGATGTTCACCCGTCTGTCACAGGTACACATTTTGATGAATCTCTTGAGGCATATTAAAATATAAATGGTAGAGTCTCGTGATAATTGCTTACTTCTTCTTTGTGTTTGCTTCTTTTTCTTTTCGTGTGGTTAGTGACTAACCTGGTGTCAGAGTTTTTATGCTGCCCATGGGCCTCTGACTTAGATTCACATGCTGTTGAGAAATATCTCTGAGACATGCTGGTTTCCTCCCGATGTTTTCCTTCACCAATTTTGAAGCACAGGTACCTTAATAGGTAGGAACACTTGGAGTATGTACAGATTGTGTATGTTATTGGAGCTATAACAACTAATAAAAAAAAATTAAGTAAGTTCAATTAAAGTTAAAAAAATACAACGGACTTGTTCGTGTTAAATAATGCATCGATGGTAGAAACCCAACACTCGTGTGTGAGTAGCGGCTCGCATTGACCGCTTTTTTATTAAAAAGATCCATAAATTATTATGTACAGAGGCCAGCACATCAAGTTACCCCAATCTGTCAAATTTCTTTCACATATTGTCAACTTTATTACAAAAGAGTAAGGTTTACTTTTAATCGGGAAAATTTGATAGTTTAGGATAGCTTGATGTGCTGCCGTATGTACATAATATTTTATTTTTTTGTATCGAGTCATTTTACCAATACCACTCAGTTAAAATTCTTGAAATTCCGAGCACAAAAGATATAAACAGTTAGCTTCTCAAGTGGCGGTTTTAGTCATCTAGCCAATCACCTCACAATGCAGGTGCCGAGTGTCAGGTCTAAGATTCACACAGGAAATGGCGTCCACGTGTAGGAGACAATTATGTCATTCCGTGTCATTTGCTATAACACCTAAACCATAGACTAAAGGGTGTCGAGTTCATTGACGTTCACACACATAGAGTAGCATTGTGTCTGTTGTGTTTTGAACGGTCCTCCCGTATCATAATAGAATATTTAAATTGCATTCGAAATTCAAACGAGCTTGACGTATTGTTGTGGAAAGATATCATAGGAAGTCTTGTACGTAATCGTTTCGGAGAAAATAACATGAATAGCTAAAAAAACAACATCACGCCTGTTTTTCCCTCTGGGCTAGGCAGAGGAGAGGATGTACAGACCTGGCGTCTGGCGTCACATCAAGCTATCCCAAACTGTCAAAATTTACCAAATAAAAATGAACCTTATTGATTTAAAATAAAGTTGAAAATCTATCAAAGAATTAAAAAAAAAAACATTTATTTCTGATAACTAATTGATCCATAATTCCGTACATTTACAATTAAAATAAATAAATAAATAAAATTAAGACACAGATACAGACAGAGAGAGAAAGCAGACAGAGATTACAGATACAGATTGAGGAAGCTTGATGTGCTGGCCTCTGTACACCCCCCTCATTGGAAGAACCTGGATTTGGGCTTGATGACAATAAAGTCTGTTAAATGGGACTTAAACATAACTGGCGAATATGAATAGACAATCTTAATGATTCTAAATTGCGATCGGTAACGAACTGTATGATATGGTGTTCATGGGGGCCCCATCTTGGATCACAAAACTTGTTAACAACTAATAATATTTTGTTTTATAAAAAAAATAATGGGCATGTTCGGCATTCAGTTATTGTCTCCCTCAGTATCAACTTAAACAATGAAAACCATTTAGAAATTCACGTCAAATTTGGTGAAATGTTTCCGATCTTCCTGAACAATTTCATTAGCCTAAACTCTAAAACTATTCTGTAATTCTGTCGAAACATTTTGTGAATGCCTAAACTCTAAAACTATTCTGTAATTTGTTGGCTGAGAGTGATGTGAAACTGTAACTATTTCAAAACCACACCTTATATCTCAAACTAGAAGACTTGTTTTTAGAAATCTGATTTATATTGATTTTTCACTAGTCTGTGATGATTTAAAATTATTATATAACATAACATCACGCCTAGTTTCCCTGAAGGGTTGTGTACAGGTGTAAGAGTAAGTAGATTGTCCGAAAGGTTTACCGCTACCCCGGATCATAAAGGGTTAGGAAGGAACATGGATGGGTTTTAGTCAGTTACGAGTCTGACACTACTTATCGCTCCAGAGCGGGAGCCGTCATTTGATGATTTACAACCCTCAAAAAAAAAACAAAGTAAAAATCATTGTGCACACAATCGTGTTCCCTGGTGGTTCCTTAGTTTTATGTTAAATAGGGATAGTTTCTGGATAAAAATTCCAGATTTGACAACAATGTATCTAATCCCGTCCATTACTATATTTACTATGCATCCGGTCGCACTGACGACGCCGGATACGTGGACTTCTGTCGATAATAATGGGTGTCCATGGGGAAAATCAGATATATCTTGTTCATTGACTCGTATACGCATTCTCAGATTAAATGTTCACAGGCTGTATGGAGATGATATTTTGACGTAAAATGAAACGTAAGATTTATTTTCGGGTGACATTCTCGTATAACACATTACAGTTTTAATTCATGAATTCATTTCGCACGTCTTGGCATTCGAGTTATTGAAATAAATATTATTAACATGCTTGTAAAAATTTATCTGACTCAATAAAAATTCTTTGCAAGAGAAATGTATGATGGCGCCGACATAAACTTAGATTGAAATATTTACCATAAATAAATGATAACCAGAAAATTGAGTCGTTTGTTTTTGGTGTGCAACAAAGACGAAATCTCACAGTGCACAACACGCGGAATAGTCAGAATATTTTAGTAATTATTTTTGACTTTGACTTCCAAACAGACCCAGTAACCGTATTTTTGCAGAAGCCACTTAACGTGAATGCGATTTTAAGTACAGATGCAGAGTTATAAATTATTCGAAAAAAAAAGCCAGTCTTGTATTAGTTACCAAATTATAAATTCAAACAACAATACATCAAAAGGAAAAGATAAAACGGCGACATTTTTGAAGAAATATTGTTCACAAAATCTGTGATTACGGTTAATGCGAGAATAACATCCGGGCAGCGAGATCGCCACGTTTCTAGTACCTTCTCTTTGTGCCTGTCACATGTGACGTATTGGCAACTGACCAGAAAATCATTATTTATCACCAGCTCTTCAACGGAAGTTGGGAAACGAAATATTTACTAATTGGTAACGCGAATTCTTCAAAGTGTGTTCATGGGTTCTGAGATCATCGAAGGTAGCAGGAAAAGTATCCCATGATGATGATTGTCACCGGACAAATATTTCAGATATTTTATTTTTCTGTTTTTTTTAACGGCGTTGATTCATTCTTTATAAACGGGTTACGGTATTTCTAGAGATCTCCTTACATAAAATTATTGACGCAAAATACCTACTGTTGGTAATAAAATATTATTTATAATACTAAAAGTAAACGGTTTCTACGTTGCTAGGCCGGCCGTTCACCTGAGAGTACCTACCCAGGTGATTCTAGGAACACGCACCCTTTTTTCCTTTGAAAAAAAAAATAGGCACACATAATATCCTATGAAAATCTCACGTTTCTGCGCATAACAAATCACTCCGATAATAACATGTTTATATATCTTTTCTAGGATATGTACTGTCAGAGAACTGATTTTCACAATAAATGACACCTAACTTCAATTTTTTTGACATTTCATGGAACTGTCAAAGAATGACATTAATTGTGATTGGAATAAAAACGGATTTGTAATTGTTTGAATTTGCTTAGCAATTTATTTCTACTTTGTTTTCTCCCGCGTCCTCAAATGATATACCTATGTATAGGATATAGGTATGTAACTAGGCACGTTAACAATAATTAAGGTGAATTTATTCATATCACTATGTTATGAATTCACCGTAATTGTTAACATACATTTTGTTATTGAATTTTTTCGCTGTTAATATAAAGTCTGACCTTGTATATTTTCAAGTTCACGCATGTGTACCACACGATATGACATAATCGAAATTAGTTTTACGTCAAGAAAAGCGACACATTAGGTACAGTCAACAGCAAAAGTAGATGATCAAAATCAGAAACTCAATACTAGTGAACGGAGTTCGCGTCAGAACTGTGTGGCGTCGTCGGAGTGATTCAAAAGTATATGATTGTAAATTATACCAAACATTTAGTACTAGTACAGCTGTCATATATTCGTGATCAGTTATAACTCCAAAAGTTATAAACACAATTCGCATCAGTACTAAGAAGTAAAAAAAAATTTCAAAACTAGTGAACAGTCCACGATTGTTACTTGGAAAGCAATAAAGATATTGAGTATTGAGTACAGTTGAAATCAAAAATTAAATGATGAAACTGAGGCCACGTAATTATGAAGCAAATAATTCTTATTTTTAATTATCCCAGTAATTTTGTTTGTTATGTTTTACGGAAAAGCTGAATTTGATAAAGATTTGCATATTTAATAATATATGCCAAATTTCATCCAATTGAACCCCGAAAAAAGCATATGTTTATCAAAAATCATATAATTTAAAAACTTTACTATATTAATTGTTTTTTTTTTGTAACTTCTGTCAAATGTTCAAAAGTAGCTGATGTGATACAAAATCATAACATTTTGTATCGCATCAGCTACTTTAGAACATTGCAAGCATAACAGTAGCCGACCGACTGGGCAAAAGCAATTATTGAGTTATGATTTTGTATCGCATCAGCTACTTTAGAACATTGCAAGCAGTGTCAATAGACTAGACTAGAGATAAAAATATCAATCTACCTTCCGTTTTCAATAATTGCTTTTGCCCAGTCGGCTTCAGTTATGATTTTGTTTGAATTATTTGCTTCATGATTACGTGGCCTCAGTTTCATCATTTAATTTTTTATTTCAACTGTACTCAATACTCAATATCTTTATTGCTTTCCAAGTAACAATCGTGGACTGTTCACTAGTTTTGAATTTTTTTTTTACTTCTTAGTTCTGATGCGAATTGTGTTTATAACTTTTGGAGTTATAACTGATCACGAATATATGACAGCTGTACTAGTACTAAATGTTTGGTATAATTTACAATCATATACTTTTGAATCACTCCGACGCCACACAGTTCTGACGCGAACTCCGTTCACTAGTATTGAGTTTCTGTTTTTGATCATCTACTTTTGCTGTTGACTGTACATGACTGAAATATTTTTTAATTATCCTAATTGTTATAATTCTGGCTTTCCGTGTCACAAAATGCTTATTGCTAGAGTTGTTCTACAAACAAGACAATTTTAAGGGATCACGATATTTTTTTATTGGATTGGAATAATGTCTACCTATATAACATAACGATTTCTAAGGGGTGGCCTGAGGTGTAATTATAGTACACCATATTTTGCCAATTATGTTTCAATCCCATATAATGGCGAGCCAATTGCTATCAACCGGGCGCAAATCCAGACTCCGAATAGCTTCTGAGAAAAACCCAGTAACACATTGCCCGAACTGAATAAAAAATATACAAGCTTAAAACTTAAGTACCTAGTACTTGAGTAATTGAAAACTCGCGAGTATATGACTATATCCGTCACAACAACGTTACCTACTGTAGAAAATCCCACGAACTCGTTCGTTATAAAAAGCACTGTAGTTCCAGTAACACGTTCCTTTACCTCTACGACATACATAAACAACCATAATAAAGTCTCAAATCAACTATGACTAAGAGACTGTTCACACTAAAAAAAAACATTAGGTATTTTTTTTTGTATTGATGGCCAGACTAAACAATTATTTACAACTGCACTATTCTCATTCATGAGCTCATTACAATGTAACTACTGCTGTATACAATGCGTTTGTTTTACATGTATCTTCACATGCCTCCAATGGATCGTTTACTAATTAAAATCATTAGATGGACCTCTTGTATACAAAAGAATTTAACGACATCGCTTTTTTATAGCTGGCAGCCTTATTTTTTTATTGCAGATAAGGCTCAAGTGTCAAACGTCGGTCACATCGCCATTTACGCGTCCTTTTCGAAATAGGAACATGCACATCCGTCAAAAATGGCGCCACGACAACGTATGAAAGAATCTGAGTATCAAAACAAGACGATTAACATTCTACAGAGTCGTATGCAAAATATGGCACTATAAAATTTTTACGCGATATGATGGTCTCTGTTTACGATGATAATCACACCGTCACGTGTAAGGTTCATCTTCCATGTTTGTTTTCGTTCTCTCACCAATCGCAGCGCTGCTATTTATTATTGCTAATTCCTGATTGGCTGACTCACCGGCTTCTGTAATAAAAATAAACGTATCCAATTAGGTGACTGTCATCCTCTACCCGTGAATAATTTAGGTTGTAAGACGCCAAAAGGTGTAGGTGATATATCAGATTGGAAAACACATTATTTATGTTCTAGTGTTCATGTATTAAACGTGTCCTATGACTGTTTGTTTTCTTAATACTTCTCAGAAAGTTCGCTTCGAATGTAATAGATTATACTTTGAGCTATTACTATTCCGTTAATCCGCAGCATTAATATATTTACATTAAATGTAAAATCGACAGTTTTGTTAAAACTTAACAAACAATCTCTCTATACAAAGCTAACATCTCAAGTCTTCGCTTCAATATAAGTAGGACGAGAACCAAATTAATCAGAAACATCTGAAACCCTCAGCAAACAGGGCAACGCACTGACATTTACCGAAACAAATTGCGTTGACATTTACGATTTTACGGATCCTACTAACACATCAGTGTCGTGTAAAAAGTTCAATTACACGAGTAAGTGAAACCCTAATAACGATGTTTCCTCAATGATTTGCTCGCTACCTTTCTGAGAAGTGTCGTGATGATGCCTCGGGATGCGAGAGTTGGTAATCGGTTCCTGGGAACGATTGGGCCCTTGGCCCTCTCTTATGTTGCCTGCGCCAACTGTATACACTTGGCAATGATAGGGCGTCGCAATTTGTATGGATTCATTTCGAGGAGCGTCGTGTGTATGACGGGGAGCGTTTTACCCTGATAAGGCCGTTGGCAGCGACCTTTTAATTTGAGTAGTCACAACAGTAAATCTATGACATCTATGTATATTGCCAAAACAAAACGGCGTATGACTTTTTACATAATAAACTCTTTGTTGTCGACTATTCTTTAGGAGATGGCTATTAAAACGTGCGTACTCGCGTGCCGAGGTTAATAAACGAATAAAAATATCTACGCTATTATTCCTAGAAGGAAGTGTATCAATCTATTTTTATACATTTTGCATGGCTCGGCCACTTGGCGTGTTCTATTTCAGTTTTAGCGCCACTTATGTATTTTCCAAGGTCTTTCCTATTAATCTGGAAGTGCTTGCGAGATTCGTCTATCCTTCTTGGGTCATTCCGGTAGTGCGCGATCATTTATAACTTCGAATCCATTAGATTGATCGATATCAGATCTCAGCATGAGTGGCATTTAAAAAAAATGTGCATTATGGCCATGTGAAAGTCTTGACATTTACGTTCAAGCATTAGTTTATAATCGTTTCACATTTACACTACGATTAATGGATTGAAGTGGAAGGAGTAATCCCTGCTTGATAACCAGTACTGAGCACTTATGAGTTTATCTGATATTTTTACAGACGGCTTAGTTTCCTAGCTTTGAATTGAAATACTTATCATTAAATACAGGGTACACTTGACCTGCTTCGTTGGTCTAGTCATCGCAAGGAGCCGCGGGTACGATTCCCAGATCAGGGAGTGTTATTTGAATTTCCATCGAGAATTTCTCATTCCCGGATTCTGGATTTGTGCCCGGTTGATGGCAATAGACTCACCCCTATTACATAATTATACATAATAGGCGAAATGTATGTTAAATCTTCTCCTTTGCCAGTAAAAGAAAACAGGAAACTGGCAACAAATTCGCCAAGCAAGTAATATATAGTATAGGATCCCGTAAAGAACGACCTTCACCGAGCTGGTTAATGGACCAAACATATATTTTTTATGTAATTTAATATATCAAAAAATATATTGCATATGGGTTGCCTATCGAGTTTCAGTCCAGGATATTTTAATTAATTAAAAAAAAAAAAAATTTCACCCAACCCAAGGACCAACCCAAGGATTGTGACAGGAAAAATATAGGCAACCTAACTTTTCCATTTACTATGGGCTGCATACTTTCGATTGGTGTAGAATTTATCCATTAACCAAACCGGAGAAATATTAAAAAAAAAAAATTTTTCATCAAACGGAGGGTGACCATAACAGTAAACCGGTTTCCCACAGATTAATTCAAAATTCACTGTAAAATGCAATCACCATTACGTTCTTAACTTTTTTTAATGCGCTGATGAATTATTTGAAATTGGAACGCGATGTTTTGAATCTAGTTTTTTTTTTAATCGTTAACCTTGATTCTGCCTTGATCAATAATGAGTTCGGATTTTATGAATTCTTTTTTTGTAAAACCTACGGAATTCGCACGTGTTTTGTGAGTAAATTGTACGAATTTAACACTAATTGTACCTATAGGGTGTGTGTGGCGAATTGAAATCGATTTTGAATACCTACTATTAATTATTATTGTGGTGTCATAGTCGCGATCGCGATTCGAATATAAATGGTGCTTAATTTTACTAATGGCGATATAACAATGTTTTGATGATAATCTAAGATATTGTATTAAGGAGCTAATCAAAGAAGACCTCCGGTCATGAAAAATGAACATTATTCTTGTCTATGTATAGTTAGTAGTTACCGGCATTTTATTTATTACCAATGATTGAAAATAAAGCTTAAACGGACTAACTGTTGACTAATAAAATTAAATGTACTTAAGTATTTAAAAGTAGGTCCGCCATCGTAAAGGACACGGTGTCCCGGTTTCCGTCAACACGGCGCAGAGCTTGTTTTCAACTAAAATGTCACGTAAGCGGGCCCGTTCCTATACATAATTCATACAACAAGGCTGAAACTCATTGATTGCCCGTCGGACTACACTGCACTAGTACTACAACCTCTACATTCACGCCCTGTCTCTTTCTGAACTAAATTCAACCTTCCACTAAGCAGACAGAACTCAAAATTGAACGAACGAGATTAGTATTGGAGTGGTATTCGAAATTGAATCTTGAGACGGGGGTGTATGCTTGGATTTGGGTTAGCAAGTGTTTGGTAGACTGCTGGTTGACCTTGGTCGGTCGAGGGGTGTTCCAAGGTGGCGTCTGGCCCCTCCACCCCTGGGTGCGATGCGTCGGCGGCTTGCGTAATAGATATTTTTACATGTTCAGCCAGAAATTTTGCTGAGTCGTCATGGCAACACTGGTTTATGGATAGAATATTGGCTGGTTGTAAGTCATGAAAAAATTTTATCTACCATTTCCGTATCTACATTTCGATTAAAAACCCCGACGATATCTTATCCAAAATGATGTAAATTTTTTTTTCCCCAGACAAAGTCCAACAATTAAGACAAAGAGATTATTACAGAAATTGATTACAGTTTCCTAGAAATGTTTGATAATTTATCATAAAGTCCCTGATGACTCTGTATTGGTGTAGCAAAAAACTATTATTTAACTAACAAAAAAACTTCCGTCAAAATCGGTCCAGCCGTTTGGAAGATTAGCCGGAACAAACATACAGACAGACAGACTAAAACTTTTAAAATAGTTTTTTTTTTTAATTACCCTATTACTTTCCTATGCATTGAGTAAAAAAACTGTTTTAAGAACAGACACTAATTCAATTTAATTTACAAGTGTGTTTTATACATCATTAAACTAACATTTAATTAAGAAATCTCCACGTTTCGTTAAGTTGTAAAAGCCGAAGCAGCAGCTTCTTATATTTCTCCTAGCGGGCAGCTAGGAGAAATATAAGGAGAGTTCAGACATCAGTTGCCACCTGCAAAATATTAATAAAAAAAATATCATTAGATAAAGGCCCACCTCCCAACACAGATAAGGGAAGGCTTGCCCCTTACCTCCACTAATGATGACTATGAAAACGTGCCTTATATTTATCAAGAGCCACA
Organism: Hyppa rectilinea; assembly: GCA_951799385.1. Lineage (NCBI taxonomy): Eukaryota > Metazoa > Arthropoda > Insecta > Lepidoptera > Noctuidae > Hyppa > Hyppa rectilinea. Next base: position 2,780,166 of record OX637320.1, on the reverse strand, counting down.
CATTTCCATATTTGCGAGATACCAATGACAGGCGAAGGTCGTAGATAGTAAGCATGATACTTTAAAGAGATAAATTGTCTTGATAAACACATTACGATATACGATACGATTAATCATACGACATTAGCATAAAACTCGTTGAATTATGAGCCTTCGTCTGGCTATCATCATTAAAAATATATTTCGACTAGCTTTTGCCAGAGGCGGTTTTGCCCGCGTCTATGTAGGAAGTTATCCAACGGCCCACGGGTACCGTACATTTTCCGGGATAAAACTCAAACTGAAAGCATTTATTTCAAATAAACCAATTACAGGCATTTTTGAATTGTCAAGGGGTCGGTCAGTCAGAAAGATGAAGCTAGTTGCCCATTCCAAAGCAATAGAGTACCAATGGAGAAGAACGGGCAAGAAACTCTGTGGACAATGTATCTAATTAAAATAATATTAACAACTGATACATACTTAAATTCAACGACTATCTAACGTCATATACAAATAAATACAAAAATTAAAAGGACATAAATAGGCGTCGAATACTACTCAACCGCATCGCTGCCATCGGGAAACGTGCCCAGAAGACTGGCAGCATTGCCACGTTGAATGGTAATGCTAATTCTTTGGCCAAAGAACAGTCCAGCCCTCTGGTCACGTGAAGTGTCGACCAATCAGCGAGAAATTTCCTTAGAAAGAAGTTCTTAAGCCTCAATCTAATTAATAGTTAGATTTTGTTACTGGGTAATAAATAAATACGAATATCTAATAATACGAGTAGTTTGTAAGTCATAAAGCCAAAAAGCACATATCTGGACAAAAAAAAAACTTGCACTGATTAGCAAAAACCCTGTCACAATAATCGGATTCGACGGATTAATATTATAATGATATTCGCATTAACGAAATATTTATTGCGTGCAACTTGGACGTAGCCTTTAATTCATTTTCATTATGATTTATAGGCAGAGCCCGCGCAAACTAACTTAGGGGAAAGAAATCATTTTATCTTGTCTTCCTCCATCTTTCTTACTACATTTACAGATAATAAATTTCCAGGAAACTGCCATATTGGATACATCCATACTAATATTATAAATGCGAAAGTAACTCTGTCTGTCTGTCTGTTACCTTTTCACGCCTAAACCACCCAACCGATTTTGCTGAAATTTGGTATGTAGATAGTTTGCATTCATGAGAAGGACATATGCATATAATTTTTTGGAAATTCAACCCCTAAAAGGGTTACAAGGGTGGCAAAGTTTGTATGAGAAAATTTTTTTTATTGCACATTATAGGTAGGGTAGGTAGGGTAGGTAAGGTAGGTATCATAGTTAAGACAGGACAACGTCTGTCGGGTCAGCTAGTTGTTATATAAAAATGACGTATATTGACGATACACGATTCTTTCCATAATCAATCAATATTACCTTTTTTCCGAAATGGCTTTTATGCAAGCTCTCCCCATAAGCTCACGCGTTAATGAATAATGTATCTGCATTATTCATTTAATCAAGTGTTACAATGTTACATCGTTAGATGCTGTATGAATCAACCAGTCTATTGTGAAATCGCATACCTTAATGTATTATATTATATTCTGGATGTCCCTAAACCATTTATTTCCACTGGTTACGACTGGCAAGTCCCATCTACGCTTCGTTCTTGCTACTCTTTGCGCAAACTCAGACCTGTCAAGGTTTTGCAAAATTGACGTAAGTAAATTATGAAAAAAACGTGTTCTATAAATAACGAATGTGCACACCCATCTTTATCTGGGATAATATTTAAAGATCTTTAATAGCCCAACGTACACAGGACATTAAATGTAAGCAAGCTCATTCAAGATCGCAGTATAAACAGACTGGCGCATGGCGTTCGTAATTACAGCAAAATTATGTAAAGTAAAATTTTTTACGTACTTGGTACCTTCCTATATTATTATATATTCATACATTTTATTCAACAAGGTTTTAATCTCATCTATGATTAAAGTTGACATTCACAATAATACAAGTGCCTTTGTGAGCAAACTCTAATCCAATCCAACCGCCTCGTAGAACAACCTTCACTCTTAAGGTAGAGGCGCAAAGTAAGCCCGCGAAATTCAAATTTTCTTGCGTATAGATAATATTTGCCATGTTTTCGTAATGAGTGATGACTGATGATTCATAATCCTTCAAGTCTTCACGAGTGTTGAAGCGAAATACGTGTTATGAAACCTTGCTGCCTGGCTATTCTTTTCACAAAGGCATGCGGCTATTCTCGTACGAAATCCTGAGTTAACATAATGAAATAACACGCGGGTTTCAAATATTTTCCAACAATTTCCATGAAGTTGATTCATAGTTTCAGTATTCGGGGGCGTGCGGTGTCTTGTGAGTTGTGCGTCTTGTCTAAACAATTGGTCGTCCATTGACGGCTAACGTGGCTTAGGGTTGCCTCGCGAGAATAAACAAGAAAACGTGTTTTATTATTTTTCTTCTGAAAATTTAAGTATTATTCCGAAATACTTTTAGAAAGTTCGACGTAGAGTTCTAGATAATAAAAATAGTAATTGAACTAGGTACTCGAATTTACTGAGAACAGACACTTTTTTTTTAGATTCAGCAGTATACCTACTCAGATCTAAGTATACTTAACTTGGACCGGTGAATACTAGACTGATAGACAATCATAGAAAATTATACATACCTCAGCCTGTGATAAAAGTCAGAATTATACATCCAAGCCTTTGGTCCAAAGGCTGGTCTAAACATCACTCTTAGTATCTAGATAGGCACTATCTGCCAAATAGGTACTTAATAATATCCAAAGCAGTTTGAAACACTCCATAAACATTGGCATGAACCTGTATACATAATTAAATTAAGATATCGACATCCGCAAAATGGAGGTCGCTGGGAGCCCTAGAACAGAATTACGATTATTGATTTATGATGAAAAAAACAAAGCGAGGTTACTGGCTGTTTATATCAGGAGATAATAAATGAAATTGCGCATGTTATTGAAAAACAAAGTTAGCTAACGTCCTTAAGTGTGCTGAAATTCGAAAACAACTAGAGTAGGTACCTATCTAGGAAGACTAATACTTAATATGTCTATCAACTCAGACTAGATAAGATACGAACTGAACACATACTTATTTACCTTGTATGTCTGCAATTGTTACAAATATTATTTTTATCAGTTTACTACGCCTTATCTAGGAAACTCGGCTTAATTAAGTCTCTAATTAATTTAGGTATTAATTACTTACTTAAATACGATTAATTTTTGTAAAATGCATTTTTTGAAAGCATTGAAATAATCAACGATAATCTAAACACGGTAAAACATTCCAAGGGAGTTCTGTAAAAATCTCACCGTTAAAACTAAGAAGTGAGCTGTCCTTAGTGTCAATACCTAGCGTCAAGTGCAATTAACGGTGGGATTTTTACAGAACACACCGCCAGGTCACATAATTAACTTTTTAATTTATTTTACCCTGAAATTTGACTTGAAACATTTCAGTTTTTGGTGTCTTCTCTTGTTATTATGAAAGAAGGGAGAGTCAAAAATTCAACATTCATACATAAGTATTATTATGAACGACTTTTTTTTTAAGTTTTTATCGGCAGTAAACTTTGTTGAGTCTACCGCCCCACATGAAGTTAATCAATAACAGCTTGTTTACATTTCGATTAGTGCCAGTGATTAGCTAAGTACACAAGCAAGTGCATGTGCACTTACCGATCAATACTTCTATATTTAACTTTATAATCAGTTGCATTAAGTACATAGGAAAGTTAATTTATTTCAGCGTTGACTTTTGTTTTTTTTTGTATCAGGTATTCGACCTCATTTGTCAAAGTTATAGTACTTTTTATATCGGTAGGCAAGTACTCAGATAACGAGGCTACTTCAAATTCAAAAACTGATTCCAAACTCAAAATATTTTATTCAACGATCACGTTTGATTTGAATTTGAATCTTGTAGAATTGTAAATAAAAACGTATTTTGTTAGCGTGGGTGGGGCAACCCTACCCTGGACAGCAGACCGTTTCATTAGTTCATTGCCCATTTTCACTGACATGTGAACATTAAACAGCGAACCCATCTGAATTACATAGAAAAACGTACGAGTTATGTATCAGCTGCTATCCCCATGCAAAACATATTACGTAGCTATATAACGGAACAACGGGGGAGAGAAATGAGTTATCGGAATTCGAGATTTCTGGATGGCCGTTCGTAGGAAACTAGCCAGCAACATTTTTGTTCTCTTTTTAAATACCGGTCGGATTTTGTGCCTATTTTCTTTCGGCCACGCCAAAATCAATGCAAATTATAGATTTATCCTGCAATGAACTAGGTATTTCATAAAGTTTTCGTAAACTGAGCATTACCTTTTTAAAGTCAAACAGACATTATTTATAGCATTTTTATGTTGTAGAATACTTACACTTTAATAGGACAAGCTTTTGCATGGCAATAACACATTAATAATAGATGACAAAGTTACAGTGACCTTCTACTTAACGAGTCCGCGTAGTTTTTCGCTACATCGAGCCGTTTACTGGCAGAAGTTACCTACGTAGTTATTTTGCCGATAAACTAAAACGTGAGGTATCGGGGGTTGTTAGAGGAAAAACGTATAAATAGCACGCAACGTAGGCCGTATGTAGGCACGTGCCGACAGAAAAACAGTCGCTAAATTGCAAGTAGGCCGAAATATGTTAGTTGGACCGCGCCCACGCGCCCAACTTACTGCGAGCCTAGAAAGCCCATTGACCCACCTACCTCAGGCCCTTCCAAGTGAGTGACGAGCCTGGCTGGGGGCGCCGAGGGAGCTCCGCTTACACCAGCTATCTTAGCACACGTTCCGCAGATGAGTCTCGACGGAAACCCCGCCGTTCTCTCATTACGTACATTGTTTTGGAGCCAGTGTTTTGAACGCGTTCGACGCCATTTTGACGCAGCCGTTACATAGTAATGTGCTGTTTATCTCCTCGCTGTAAGGCCTAAAATCGATCGCCCCGCCAAATAAACAATACAAACTTGTAGATTGAATGATGAGTATGTTGATAACGTATCGGCATGTTATTTCTCCCACATTTTTCGTGTTGTTATTCGTACAAGGAATTCGATAACGAACTATCAACAGAATAGAGGCATAGTTTTGGCGGCGCATCGCTTTGATTACGAAATGTAGGAAGCATTTAGTGGACGACTGAGCGATAAAAAAATATACGAACTGCCGTTCGCAGCCTACCATAATTTCTTGTTGGATTGTTTTCTAATTATGTTCAGAGACAAAATGTTTAACAGCCTAACATTTACGCATTTGTTGGTGGTTGGTGGGGTGTGAGTGTTTGGTGCGTCAGGGATGGGCGAGGTTGGCGTCTGGGGGTCGTCTGCGGCCTGGCCACGACCTACATCCGCGCCTCACCCCCAGCGGGGGGCGCGCGGGGGCGGTGATGACGCGCGCCGTCTGCCCGCCCCCTGCACCCCGCGCACCTCGCACCTGCGTTATGTAAGACGAATGTGTTTTGCTGATAGCGATGTGGTTAGCTGTGCTCATTCAAACGAAATGACGTGCTTTGCTCTAGGGCCCATAAGATTACGTGGGTTTTAAAGCGGCCCAGTAGATATTGAGTAAATTTCCTCCCCTTAGTCAGTAATCTGGCTGGCTCCTGAACTTAGTCAGTAATCTGGCTGGGTCCTGAACTTAGTCAGTAATCTGGCTGGGTCCTGAACTTAGTCAGTAATCTGGCTGGGTCCTGAACTTAGTCAGTAATCTGGCTGGGTCCTGAACTTAGTCAGTAATCTGGCTGGCTCCTGAACTTAGTCAGTAATCTGGCTGGGTCCTGAACTTAGTCAGTAATCTGGCTGGGTCCTGAACTTAGTCAGTAATCTGGCTGGGTCCTGAACTTAGTCAGTAATCTGGCTGGGTCCTGAACTTAGTCAGTAATCTGGCTGGGTCCTGAACTTAGTCAGTAATCTGGCTGGGTCCTGAACTTAGTCAGTAATCTGGCTGGGTCCTGAACTTAGTCAGTAATCTGGCTGGGTCCTGAACTTAGTCAGTAATCTGGCTGGGTCCTGAACTTAGTCAGTAATCTGGCTGGGTCCTGAACTCTACTACGCCCGCTTTTCCTTTGTTTGAACTACCAACCGAGCAGAGCACGATTCAAAAGGAAAAGACTCCCTAACCATATTGCTTAGGAACAAAAGACTCGATCTTAATCTACTGCAGCCTTTTCACCAAACCACAGCAGTCAAAAGAACCTATCAAGAGTATGAAACCAAGTAGAAAGAATCTGCGTGTAGATTGACGTCGCGAATTTGTAATGAGAGCAGTTCTCATCGCTCCTTGCTCCTCGGTATTCAGATAAGCCATTGACGTCAGTAATGTGACCCTTTGACATTAATGTATTTACGTACTCCTAACCGTCGCAGACACAAGAATACTTCCACCGAGAGTCGCGATGAGTTCTATTTGTGATTTGCGCCATACAGCGATTGAATAGTCTTGGAAATTGTGCGAGGCGTTGCCTCGGGCGTTCTGTAGTTTCTTTCTTGGCTTTAGATATTTTTGTAAAATGATATTTTTTAAAGGTGTACCAGTACCTACGTAATAATGATGATGATGTCCGTAGGGACTTCTTAAATTTCTACTACCCCAGAAATATTTGACAAAACCTAGGATAAAACTTTGTTATATATAATTATGACGTCACGTCATGCTATACATATCTTGATGCCAAATCACATACTAATGCGCCCTCACGCTGAAGGATGCGTATTGATGATCGTATACATATTCTTATGACTTCTTCTCTCAATTCCAGGTGGTGGAAACAGTGGTTTGTAAGGCGGAGCCGCCAGAGTCGCCTCCTAAGAAAGTGCGCAGCGAGGACTACACGACGTACGCGCTGCTGCTGGACCCGTATGCGCTGCACTACCGCGCGCTGTCCGCCTTCCGGCCGTGGGACAAACGCGAGCCGGCGCTGCAACACCCCGAGCGCGTGGTGCGCGTGGCCGACTGCACATCCTTCGAACGCGACTACCAGCCCAACGTCGCGCTCAAGCCGCTCACGCCGCCCGTCGATGACGTCACGTCCTCCACGTCGCCGCCTCCGCACAGCGACTCCGAGCTCGCCGCGCGTCTGCTCGACGCCGAGGCGCGGCTCGCCGAGCGCGCCCGAATGCTCGACGAGCGAGAGGCCGAGCTCGCGCGGCGAGAAGCGCGCCTCGACCTGCGAGAAGCAGACATCACGCGGCGCGAGCTGGAGCTCGGTGACGACAGACCCTCGCCGCCCAAGTTGGAGGAAGCCGAGCCACCGCCATGTTGACCTACGCGCGTCATTACCAGGTTGCGCTAACAGTGATCGCGATGAACGCTCAGTGACATTGCGTGTCCACGGTACACACAGTACAAAAACCACGAGGTGCTGAACCAATCATGATGTACGATCCGTACGCGGCACCGTGTAAATATTTTTTTCTCTACTTGGATATTGTTGATCTTTGAAACCGAGTCGATTGAGACCTCTTTCTATATAGACTGTTTTGAATAATTTTATGTGGCGACACCGATTTCGGTGTTGCCACATTGTGCAGATTCGATGAGAGAATCGTTTTTACCACAGATTATACAGTAGCACGATGCAGATAAAAAATAGTTGTACATAATCATATCAAGTACAGTTTTATGAAATTAGTTTTTTGTACAATATACAGTTTTCTTGTAGTCTCTTCAACGTGTGCCATTCTGAGGTACGTCTGTTACCTTTTCATATAACCTCAACTCTGTGCTTTTCCAATACCTTATTAACAAAATACTCACATATAATATAATATAGTAAAATAGTTATAAAACTACAACCATAAGCATAATTTATACAGGGTTATTTTTAAGATTTATTTGCAATATCTGTGTACATACAATAAGCAATAATAACGGCGTTTTAAGTTAACTTCTACTTGTGTACAATACATAAACTTATTATAAACTTCATATTCCGGAATAGTAAGGAGTAGATACAATCTGTGGGCGGTGTTACACTATAAATCACTTCATAATCATGTTATTACTTATAAAGCTCATTCTACACGCGATATAATAGAACCATTACGTAAATCATTAAACATTTTAGATGGTGTAATATCGACCTGCCTCCTACAACATTTTGCTCGACATCTACTTAGCGTGGAGACTCTCGTTTCAATAAATAACTCTGTATAAAACCTCAGCCATACCAAATAGTAATAATATTTCAAACACATACATGCATCATACCTCTTATATGTTAAAGGTTGTATGAAAACCATGTGGAAATAAGTCTATATTTGTTTACAGACACAAGCCAATCGTAGAAGGAATGAGGCACGTTCGTAATGTTATTAATTAACTCGTATACATTTTGTTGTGTCAGGTCTACATAACACTTTTGATATAATTTATCTGTCCCACTAAAATGAACGGTTGTAAACATGGAGAATGCAAATAATTATAATTTTTCAGTACGGCCTCTGTGGCCCGCCCATATTGGACCTCTTCCATCTGACTTAAAAACCATAAGCAATTGGTTTTTTTTATATCAAACTCTTAATATCATCTAAAAGAATTGATTTGTCTTTCATTACATAATAATGAAGTATATAAACACCTTTCAGCTAGTGGGACAGTTGCACGTCATATTTCATAAGTTAAAGCTACTTTAGTAGAGTCCAGGCCAACAAAATTATCTTTATAAGGGTGTATCCCGCAGTCTACCTCATTGTACATAAAAATTAATTGGTCTAAATTAAGAAAAAGTATGTAAGACACTGATTTTCATTTAGATTCTACAAATTGTTTTTTATCGAGCAATAATTTTTAAAATGGTGAAAATATCACTGCCTGATTCTTATCAATGTGTTAGTATTTGTATCTTGAAAAAAAAAATTAAAAAAATGATTGGTTGTCAACAAGTGGTCTTTGGTAGTGTTTCGAAGCGGTGTTGTACATTACATAGACATTGATGTAACTCCATGGTGTAGTCTATGGAGACACTGGAGGGACACACCGTGAATTAAATTCCTAATTGATTCGGTCGATGCTAAAAATAATAATTATTGTAATGTTAAACTATGTCATCACAAGCTTTGATATCGTTAGTTTTCTTCTAAGACTTACGTCTTTACGTAGCATTTTAATTTATTAAAAACTTGTGATTTTTTTTACGTCGTAAACAAATGTTTTACGAGTAACTGTTTTTAAAATATTTTTAAAAACTTCATGAATTATTAAGTATGTAAGTATTGTCAATGACCGAAAAGCGGCTGACACACTTTATGTTAAATGTAATTTATATACGTTTTGTAATAAATTTGAGCCACGCGTTTTAGCCTTTGCCAGTAACAGTGCATTTTAATTTAGTGCATATTTTTTGTGACTGAGCAATTATTATTTATGTATTAAACTTGTGTCTATGGACGCTAATTTCGGATGCTTAACATTCGAACTTGTGTGATTTTAAGCTATGACCTCATGGCCGCCTCGAGTTATTTATTTTTATCTGGTATGAACATTAAAATTATTTAGCGGTTATTAACTTTTTGATCAACATCAGATTAACATATAAATTACGAATATCACCGTTGATTTCTAAATGAAAACATTTTATATTTTAAGTATAAAATACTTTCAAAAAAATATGAGCATAATTTGCCTACTCCACTTCTATGAAATAGATTTTTCGTATTTACTTCCTTAAATCTTTTTGTTTAGTAACGAGTCATTGTCATAATGTTCATACCAGATTTGAGGCAACTATTTTTAAATAAACCCCAATTAATTTAAATTGTATTTTCAGTTAGCTAGCGAACTGAGGAGATAGATATGTAAAAGATAATTATTTGTCTTTAAATTAAAAGTACTTTCACGGCGTTAATTGGCAGCATATAACTAACAAATATCGTGAAAGATCAATTTCAAATCAATATTTGATTATCCAACTTCCATGATTTTTTTTACCCGACTGCGGTGGAGTCCAAAAGTAGGGTAATGTTTCCTTCAATTCGCTAGCTAAGTATTGCCGGGGTCGATTAAAAAAAAAAACAACAAATAAAATGAGTTGTGAAATATGATTTCACTAGGTGACTTTGGCTAAGCTCAAATTGTAGAAATGAAATCGTAACGATTTTCCTTTTGATGATATTTTTTTCCTTCGAAGAGTGCTATGTTACGTAGTTAGTTGTTATAGAATAAGATTTCAGTTTTAGAATAGGTTATCTCTAGTCAGAGACACTTTGAAAAAAATAAATTACCATTTACTTATTAATATATATTATTCAACATAGGTACCTACCTACCATAAGCGAGTGTAATAAGAATAACTTATTGTTTTAAACATTTAATAGTGTACATTAGAAATGGACTGCATGTCATTATATTGTATAATAAGGTACCTCATATATATATTGTGAAACTTTTCTGTCAGTACTGTTGTTGGATAATTTTGGTGCTACAATGTTTTGGCTTGGCTAACTTAGTGATTAATTGTATATATTTTAGTATTTATTGGCGAATATTTTGGTTCTACTAATATTTTGGTTTTTAAATTACTTATAATTTCTAAAAGAGAGTTAAATGAAAATCTATTTTGGTTTTGCGATATTAAAAAGATGAAAAAAATTAAACGTGGCTAAGCCATTTTTAACCTTAAATAACGCTTTAATTACTAGCGTAGGTAATATTCTATTGTATCGATGGAAAAGTTTCAAAGTAAACTCTCACTGTCTTATTTATCTCAAAATTTTATATACTGATGGTGCTAATGGACTAATCGTGGCTACATGTTCTATTTGCAGACACACTCAGTAGGTTGTATTCTTTTCAATTTCGAAAGAAGTTTGTTATTTTTTTAATGTGTTTCCTAAAGGCAGTGAGAGTAATGATAATGTAAATATTCGTTTTACTGTACGGTACGAAGCTATGTATGGATGCCAGGCTGTTGTAAACTTTAAAATACTTGAATTTGTCGCAACAAACTATGTCTCCTTTTCTTTGGCAGCTTTGGCTTATGGACAGGGGAGACAAAGTTTCTCGCGTAATTGGTGATTTGCCAGGGTATTCACGTACTCTGTGATCTCATGTGTGATCGTTATACATCAGTTTATAAATACGTTATTGTGAAAGTCGCAAAATCTAAGTATCAAAAAATATATATTGCTTCATTATGTATTGTAAATTGTTTCACTAGATGGCGCTAAATTGATTTGCTTTCTCACTTTCTTTTTTCCTGTGTCTCCTTGTATTTTATTAATTTACTGCCATTCCTAGTTGAAGAAAAGATGTCTAGATGGAAAAATTAAAAATAAGACTCAAGATGTAAAAATATATCAATTCATAATAATAAAGTACCGAATGATGTTTTGTTTTGTGCCAATATTTGTTGTAAAGTGCACGGTGGTATGCTCCTAGGGATGGCAATAAATTCTGTAACATTGAAACCAAGTTTGGATCTCTTTATTTCTTGTAATATCAACATTATATTTTCTTTGTATTCCGGTTTTAAGGCTGTAATTATAACTGCAATAAATCTTCATAATAATAACACATGATGATTGTATAATCACATGATTTCAGTTCTATCCTCCAAAGTTAACTAGTAAACGATATTGGCGCCATTTTTTTTACGAGAATACATCATAAACCAACGTCCCGACACGCAATACATAAAGGACTTTACACAAAAATATACTTATAGAGATTTTAATCTCGTACCTGTCGGAATAACGTTACAAACGATATAACTCCTGGAACATATTATCTTGCCCCATAGACACAGTATTTTTTTTTTGAATGGCCAATATTTGTGAATCCAGCGAGATGTAAGTCTTTTTAGTTATCACTATTATTTACAGGGATACTAAGTAGATATATTGTTTGTAATAGATTTATAATTATTTGCGACTGTATAATTATAAGGCTACATGTCTTAGAGAAACGGCCTGATTATGAATTGTGTGTGTTTATATCAGAAAATTTATAAGTTGCTGCTTGAAACCTCTAATCCAACTAAACATTCCCGTAAGTATGTTTTTTGGATTATGCAAAAACATTTTTCTTAATATTGAACAGTGGAAAAATCATTGTATATTGTAAAGTACCTGATAGATTAGAGTTATAAGATTATAATAATAAATAAAGTTCTGTTATGCACACACAATGTTCGTAACATGTGGTTTCGTAAGTGTGTTTTTACTTGAAAATAAAAAAGCTTATAAGTACCTACCTTGTGGAGCAATAAAATGAAATGATTTCCAATATAAGTGTTTCATTTCACATTATTTTATTTTGAAATATCGTTACTTTACCACATATCAAACTGTAAAACAACTTACCAGCTACCCAGCAGCCGACCAGCCCACATCGCAAATCAAAAGATCATTCATAAATGTATTGTACTCTGGTATCATTAGCGCTACCTAGCAATGGCAATAAACAACTGCAGTGAATTCGACAACGCCATCTTATGTAAAAGTTGGTAAACATTTACACAAAATTACGTTACGAATGGCGAGATGGCGCTCGCGAAGCAAATTCAAATGTCTTTGTGAAATAATTACTATGAGATTAGATTATTTCAACAGAATTAGTTTATCACTTCATTCTTTTTATTATCATACGTATTTCATTTGTGATAACATTGCTTTACACTGAAAACCGTTAAGCCTTTATTATTTACAATCTCATTATGCTGGTTGACTTGGATACAAAATTCTGTATCGTATTTGTAGTGTATATATACCTAAACTACATAATACCTAACAATATATCTGTTGACCTCGAATAAATACATTTTAAGTGAACTGAAATCTTCATAGTAAGCTGTTTTTGCTGTGAATTAAGGTTTAGTTACTATTATTCTAAAACAGCTAATTAAAGGAATAAGTACGAAATAAAAAAATAAAAAATTATACAAAAATCTGATTTAATAACAATAATAGTGCTATTTATTATAAAAATTTAAATATCATTTGGAATGATCAGATAACCATAAATACAACATAACACGTTATTCTTACAGGCATGTAGTTGATTCTTTATTGCACAACATGTGACTTGATGTGACTGACATTTTACATTCCTCCCAACATCTTGCTGAGTATAAAGTTTGTGTGTGACCATTTAGTACAAAAATACCCCTACCTCAAGTCCGAAACCACATTAATACAAGCTAGTACCAGTTTACAACCGGTTTAAGTTTACAGTTTGGAGCGAATCGCGTCGATTCTTCCGGCCGCTTGTCTTTGCAGATCCGTCAATTTCATGGCTAGACCCATGTTGCCTTGGATCTTGATCTTGCCTTGGAAGAAAGCTTTCTGTGGGTTCAGTTTACCAGAAATGAGGTCGACAACATCGTCGTCGCTGACGGTGAAGGTGACGTCGGGTTTCTCAGAACCATTGTACGATACTTTGCCCTTGCCTTCCTTGGCGTTGATGACCCAGTATCCCTCAGCGCCGTTGGGGCCGTTCTTCACTTTGAATCCGTAGATGCCTCGTACTTTTTCGATGAGGTTGTCGGTGTCATTTTCCATCGCATCTTCGAGAATCTTCATGTATTTGAAGACTTTGAAGTCCTCGGGGTTCCCGGCGGCGGCGACCGCTCTGGGGGTGATGTCAGCGAATCCCTTCTTGTACATGGTGACGACGACTGCTCCTCCGAGTCCAAGATTGTGTTGCAGACCGATCTTGGCGCGCGGCACCTGAAGATATTCACATTGACTAATTAATGAATAGCGACACACGTCTGTTGACAATGACGGGAACACAATCACTAGTTGAGAAACATTACTACCTCATTAACTTTTCTATTGGAGGTCTTGAGCTTCAATGTTAATATTTTAAAACGAATAATAATCGTGGGTACTTGGATTGGATACAAGATAAATGTATATTGTAGGTATAATGGTCTGAGCAAAGGTTATTCTTGTTTAAAAAATAAACCTCAATAATTTAAGCATGAACAAGTTTTGCGAGAATAATGTTATACCTATGTTTAGAGTGTGTTAGTGGCGAGGTTGTTTTTGCACTTATTTATCAAATCACAATTTGGCATTGGTAACAAATCAAACACTACTACGACCGGACTTCGATGAGCAAATATAATGGGACAGTCTCTCAAGAACGCAAGTTTTTTATTAGAAGGAGGCTGACGTTTTCAAATATTAATCTTTTAAACGCCGCTGCCACATAAGCGTGTCAAACAAGCGAATGCCCTGTACGCCAATGACACAAATATGTGATATTACGGTTACACCATAAAATGAAATGAAAATTAAATCATTACTTTTGTGTGTGTATATAGATATCTTCAAAATTGAAGGTCTCGTACGTATTTAATGATATGAAACAAATTAAAAGACGCCATGGATATTGGGAAATTCATGATAACAAGAAGAAATAAACTTGGCGTGGAGGGTCCGCGCGTGTTTTTATGGCCTGGCGTTAAAAAGGTTAATTTACTATCTACATCTGGAACTAGTTATAAACTGTTATTAAGTAACAAGATATTTGACCAACTCCAATACTTAACACTAACAATATCAATAAAACCAAATACAAGAACACAGAACCGTAATACAACTTGAATAAGACAATAAATAGGTACAATAAGACATTCAAATTAACAGGAGATTGAAGAAGCATACAACATAATGCACATAAACTCAAAGCATTTATTTCAAATAAACCAATTACAAAAACTTTTGAACGACAAGGGGTCAGCGGAATTGTCTGAAAGAGTTTTCGCTACCCGGAACATAAAGGGCTAAGGAAGGAACATGGATGGGTTTTAGTCAGTAAGAGTCTGACACTCCCTGCCGCTCCACCCCAGAGTGGGAGGGATCATTTGACGATTTCCCAGCCTCAAGACAAAAAAGTTGGTCATGCCGTCATGCGGGAAGATGAAACTGTCGCCCATTCCATAGTAGGTATTTTTGGAGAAGAACGGGCAAGAAACTCCACATACTTAGGGAACATTCGAAATGTAATGTTCCTTAAGTATTTAGGTATATAATATTAAATTTCTCACACATTAATATTAATTGGTTTTGTTTAAATGTCGGTATACCTGGGTAACACCTCTGTGTAGCCCATAGAAATACTTTCTTATATTAATGGCGGAACCCTTCGGGAACAAGTAATTATTTAGGACATACGGTCAAAATACTAACCAGGTATTTGTACTAAGTAATAACCGACTACAATACTTACAACTCTTTTATCTTCAAAGATTTTCTACCTTTAAAATATCACCATCATTATCATTCACAGCCTTTTTTTTTTAAAGCTGGGAAATCATCCAACGACTTCTCCCGCTCTGGGTGGAGCGGAAGGGAGTGTCAGACTCTTACTGACTAAAACCCATCCATGTTCCTTCCGTAGCCCTTTATGTTCCGAGGTAGCGGTAACCCTTTCAGACAATCCCGCTTACCCGGCAATCATTCACAGCCTAACTTCACCCATTGTTGACCTAGACCTCCCTTTCCACTCGCCAATTCTCAAGTTCCAGCCGCGTTCAGGTTCTAGGTAGAAAGAGGAAATACTGACCCAAAATCTCCTATCGAATCATACTTGTTTCTGTGTCACCACTTAGCTTTTTATAACTACTGTATGACATGATGGATTTTGACGCGGTTTTCACTTTTAACTTTTTAGCTTTGGAATTAATACAATTTGGGAAAAAATAACATTATGACGAATCGATTCGACGGTTTTCTGCTTCAATTTGTGTGACGTGACTTAATTTTACACGTGACGATGACGACGAAACAACGAACCTTTAACGTATTTTAAACATCAAAAGCGCGGAGTCATTGTCTATATCTACCTATAATTAATAAAATATGCATCAAGTGACTGCGCTTACGCATTAATTACTTTATTCTGATCGAAAAAGGTTCTGGGGCGCGTCTTTTTTAGTTTAATTGTAATACTAATGTTTGTTGAGTGACGTACTATAAGCTGGGTGTTTTTAAGAAAGGGCAAGTAAGAAGATTTTATCCTTTTAAACGTCAGAGCATAATAACCGCACGCGCATGCCCTCCACGCCTAGTAACAAATTTATTTCTTCTTCTTATCATGAATTTCCCAATATGCATGGTGTCTTTTAATTTGATTCATGTTATTAAATACGTAAGAGAGCATCAATTTTTAAGATATCTATATAAACACTCACAAAAGTAATTATTTAATTGTTTATTTCGTGTTGTTGTCATTGACATTTGTGTCGTCGGCCTGTAGTGCATGAGCTTGCTTGTCACGTATGCGACAATGGCGTACAAAAGGTTAAGTAGAGCTTAGGAAATTGATTCTTGCCAAAAAAAACAATACAAAGAGAAAAATTACTTTAAACTCTAGGAAAGTTTTTTGTATTTAACTTTTTAGTTGTGCTACCTACCATTCGTATGTTCATACCTATATTAAATCGTATGCCACTACTTGCTTTGTAAGTGACAGTGACAGGAAGCTATTACAACATCAAAAAAAAAACTATCTAATCTCCGTATTTCCTTTAGCTTTTGCAAAGGAACTACTGATACCAAACTTCTCAGTAGATACCTTCAAAGGAACTGCTTAAATTCTAGTTCCTTCAAAGGAATTGTTTATCTAAAGGAACTAGTGAGCACAAAGGCATCAATATACCTACACTAAATGGAAAAATACCTGTTATAGAAGACAAGAAACAGGAGTATACCCTTTTAAACAAACAAAAAAAATCAGTCCATACATGACGGAATCTGAAGTAAGTTTAACAAACATTAAAAATACAACCGAATATTATGTAACTCCTCCCATGAAGTTGGTTAAAAAAGCATTTGACGCAGGAAAGATCAGATCAGTCTGAAGGCCTTGAAAGGGTATGTGGCAAGAACTTCCCGAATGGCCTTAAAGTTTAAGTAAGAAGAAAGAAATATCTAAGAAAAGGCATTCATTGCACAGACGCTAGCACACCAAGCTACTGTCAAATATTCTGAATTAAGCATGACCCTTATTACTTAGTCTTAAAGTCGAAAATCTATCAAAAAAAATTGACAGATTGGGGTAGCTTGATGTGCTGGCCTCTGTACCTAACTAAAATTGGGGCGATTCGACGTTGATAAGAAGGGCCAAAGGTGGAGGGATATCACTACTGTCTTCTCTAATCAGGGAATAAATTAGTGTGACTTTACAACAACAGAATGATCTCGATCGGTCCAACCGGTATTTGTTGGCTCAAATACTGTTTTTACTGACGAAGACAGAATCTACTTCAGTACAGTGTGTGAGGTTAAACGAGAGACATACATTCAGGGGGTACTATACTCATCAAAATGAACAACTTTGACTATGGAACTATACCTGAAATCATGAAAAAAAATCAGCTGTTCAGTACATTTATGTTCGCATAATTCGTCAAAATGTATGGAACAGCTGATATATTTTTTTCATATTCCAGAGTTGGTTCCATGGACAATGTTGTTGATTTCCATGAGTAATATACAACCTGAAAGTATATCCCTCGTTTACCCTAACACACTGTATATGTATGTAAATTATGCGTACAACAAGTAGTTATGATTGGAAAGTCTTTTAGGAAGGCTAAGGCCACTGAATAGTTATTATTAAACACAGGGCTTGATCCAGTGCCTTAATTGCGTAAAGCAATCACTGTCTGAATAATTCTGAAGGATATTGTTGCCTTGATCCATTGCTTCATATGTTCGAAGAATTTGTCAGCCCAACAATGTAACTAACGCAATGGTTATTGAACTGTCAAAATGAAACCCATTGCTACTATTAGTATGTTCCGCAATAAGGGTGCAGGCAAATAATATATTGTTTATGCTTTCCATTTTATATTATTTGATCTTTATCTTTAATTATAGATCTTGTTAATGGCAGAGTAGGCTTAAATTCAAGCCACAACTAGTGTATTAAGTTTAACCTCGATTCAAAGCAAAATAAACGAGTTACAGTTAAAACCGCGGTTTACATTCATCCTCGTTGGGTCAAGGAAACCGCGTTCGACTATGTGGTAACACGGAGTTAACATCGAGTGTAGATGCCGAAAACTACACTACTTGATATTTTATATACAACTTGTATGTACAGTTCACCTCATAATTGTTTTACCGCCCTAAGGTTGAATGTAAATTCATCATTTGCCTTTTCCCAACTATGTTGGGTTCGGCTTCCAGTCTAACCGGATGCAGCTGAATAATTATTTTTTTGTAATTTTACAAGACTACCTATCTGATCTTAACAACCCAGTTACTGGGTAATAGCAGTGATAGCCTATTGGTGTGACCGTCGGACTGCCAAGTCATAGGTCTCGAGTTCGAACCCAAGGCCTCTGATTTTACGGATTCATGTGCGTATTGTATAATTATCACTTGTTTAAAAATCGGTGAAGGAAAGCATCGTGAAGAAACCGGCATACTTGGGAGATATTATTTCTCATCAGCATGTGAAGCTAAGTCAGAGTCTGCCCATGGGCAGTATAAAAACTCTGACACCAGGTTAGCCACTAACCACACGATAAGAAGACTGGGTAATGAGATACCCCTTGGTAATACTGGTCGGTCCTCACAAGCCCGTAAGCTTCCGAGTACCTGTAAACTACTGTCAAAGACGAATGATAGCCGGTACCCACTGCTTAGCGTGTTTTCCTAGCTACGGAGGAGTCTCAGTATGTAAAGATTGTCATCCATACACGGTCCGCGTATGCGTAGCTTAACCTAATCCATCGACATGTGCGGCTGTTGTTGCTTTGTAAGTTAAAATTCACTAAAATTGTTGTTAAAAGTGGTAACACAATTACGAGGTCGACTATACAACAAAAATGGTCATATAATATCATCATCCGGCGCATACGCGACTATGAATTTCCTATAAACTGACACTTGCTAGAGGTAAACGTCCGGTTGAAGGCTGGCGGCGACGATAATCAATTCTGATGTTTTCATTTGAAGATCTATATTGTGGCAGAGACTCGGTAGATGTCCTACGTACTACGTACGTTCTTGTAAGAAATGCTGTCTTTTAAGTTTTTAGACTTAAGATGCAAAGTTCTAAATGCACAATTTTAGAGCTGACACAATCTACAAAGATTTAGATTATCTGCCTATCCGACAACATTATAGAAATTATCTTTCATAAACAACTAGAGAAAATAGACTTAATACAACGCATTTAAAGGTCACACTCCATTGTACTGACTGAACTACGTATAATTTAATCCTATTATCTATTATAATAGCCACGCAATAATCTGTTGGCCGCCATGTTGAAAACGGATAAGACAATGAACAATTTTCAAGTCAAGCGCTTGATAATTATTAGCTGATGAAATTTTGTACAGTGGCAGCACGGCAATGGTAACAAAACCAGTATAAGGTGGACTCTTATACTATTGAAACTAGGCTAGTCCAGTCCAGCTGAAGCCACAGTGTCACCACAGACGTGAGTTCGAACGTACCATCGCGGACACTGGCGCTGAACCACTTTTCAACTTTATTCCTAAAGACATAAGGTTCAAAAGTGGTCCGCAAAGCAATGGCACATACCTATGAATTTAGTTTAAAACTAAATTGGTGAAGAATACGAGCGTAGATAAGTACTGGACAAAAGGTAATTTAGTCAACGGAGTCTCGCCTATTTTAATGAAAGATAAAGAAATTGGACATTGATGAAGGCGTTTGACCAACGATATAAATCAAGTTTTATCATTAACCCTTACGTGAAATCAGGCGAAATCAGAAGAACAATATCTAAGCAACATGAAATAGCCAGGAAACAACCTCGAAGTCACTTAACAATGTAATTTTTGCAATTACCATAAATTGTTGAGATACGAAGGTACTTGAAGCTCCTTAATATTTAAATTCAAAATTGGAACTGGTTTTTATCACACACGCCGTGGAATTGCAAAAAAAGACAAAGGACGTCTTTGTTGCTATCATCAGATTTTAGAATATTTTGGCTACTTATTTAATAATGTAAACGAAATACTAAAATAAATACTTGAGCTTCGGTCAAATTTAATTACACGCCTCAAATGTGTCGAGAGGCAAACAAATATTCAACAAAATACGTATGTTTTGCAATCATTTCCTTTTGAAATGATAACAGTGTCTGGTAAAATCAAAATTTCGCAATACTATTGAATGAAGCAACTGCAGAATTTTTCAGTAACGAGTCCATTGTTAAAGTAAATGAAGAGAAAATGCAAAGTACCAATTACATGATTCTGTACAACATATCTACCATGATCTAAGGATAGAAGTAATTTTGGTAGGTCTGACCAATGACCATGATGAAACTGATGACGCTCACAAAACCAGTTCGGAGTTAATTCGCAGTCATTTTGTTTATCACAGATTTTAAAGCAATATAATATAATAAACTAATAAATAAAATAAAGCAGTCAACTAACCAACAAAGTCATGTAGCGAACACGAAACTGAATGATTTTAATTAAAGATGCAATCAAAACCAACTTTATCTTCAAGGCAATAAGCGGATTAGAACAAATTTCTGAATTTATCATAATTAATTATTTGATTAAATGGACACTGAGCTGAGTACGAGTACAAAAATTTGGGGTTAAAAATGTTAATGATTTATTCAAATCAGGAGTATCAATCTGAAAAGATTTTGAAAATGAATGGGTGCCTATTGGCTTACGTGTGGAGGATACTGTGCTGCACAACCTCTACCTCCAAATCAATTTGGATGTAGGCAGGCAGGGAGGAAGATGATGATGGGCTGCGAAAGTTTTAGCCAGCATCAAGCACAAATGCGTCCTCAGATTACGCCTTGTGAGCTCATGGAAAACCGCATTGCAACAACGTAAGAACTTATCGCAACGCCTCGGTTTCGAAATCGCATTATTGTAATTTCACAAACTGAGTTTATTCCTGTATGTTCTTTGAGCAAAGGTTGCTTTGTGAGTGAAATGCGAAAAGCTGTGTGACCTTAAACGAATTGAGAAGGCAGCTTTTCCTGAGGATGCTCTTGCTAATCAGGAAAAGTGGTTTTCTCGACTTGAGGCAAACTGAGGCTGCAATTCAGGAGATGAGCAGCCTCGGGATTAGGCGCCACTTCGACTTGAGGCTGTTTCTAGTGTCTACTGCTGTAAGTGAGAGTTACTAAGAAGTAAAAGACAGACAGTACAAGTGTGAAAAATAGGCACTAGTAGAGATATACATAAGCGGGATTGTCCGAAAGAGTTACCGCTACCCCGGAACTTAAAGGGCTACGGAAGGAACATGGATGGGTTTTAGTTAGTAAGAGTCTGACTTTCCCTTCCGCTCCACCCAGAGCGGGAGAAGTCATTGGGTGATTAAAAAAAAAAAATTGAGATATACAAATCATAAATATTATCATCCCAAACAAGAATACATGCTAACAAACAGTAAATACTCCGACATCAAAAAAGATAGCGAATATTATCTTTTGCCACATCAGTTACTGCTTAAGATATACTGTACTGGACTACTGGTACATCATGTCCATCATTATAAAACCATAGGTATCAATTATATCCCATATCGTAAATATTCAGCGTTATGATAACAGAAGGATCAATCGAAGTTTCGAGATATCGCTAAGTAGCGATACGTTGTTTTCAAATTGAGACATGATAAAGGCGATGAAGCGAAGTTTTTTTTGAGGTTGGGCAATGACTCCTCCGGCTCTGGGTGGACCGAAAGGGAGTGTCGGACTCTTACTAACTAAAACCTATCCTAGATCCTTCCTTAGCCCTTTATGTTCCGGGGACCCTTTCAGACAATCCCGCTGAATTTGGACAGGTATACACAGTCGTATTTTTTGACATTGCCAATGACAATATAACAATATAGACAATATAAGAATAGGCAATAAATTCGTAAAAAGACGTTAGTTTTACAATGGCACATAATATTTATCTACTCAAGATAAATGCTGGAAACAGCCAATAGGTACTCATCATCAACTAACTACCTAATATACCTATACAAATAAGTAGGTATGTAGATAATATAATAGGACCGGAGCGACGCGGCGACGGAGCAATGACCATTTGAAAACATGATAAACATATTATGAGGAATAACATTGAGATAACAAAAGGGATGATGCTTGATTTAAAAAAAAAAGGAATTTTATTGAGATTGTTACTCAGATAAGAAAAATATATCAATAGAAGACGTATTTAGTGCTTTATCACATTAATGAAAAAACTAAATTGGGAGTGGTGGCTTGCTCATCATCTCTATTACGCTCATAACTTGAAAATGTAGTGTATAGTCGACCTCGTAAATGATTTACCACCCTAAGGTCGGATGTCAATTGCACGTCATAAAACGACAAAGTTTGTCTTTAACAGTTTGATAAACTTGGTAAGCCTCAAAGTAACGCCGACAGAATAGTCGACACCGGCTCAAATTCCAAGAAAGAAAAAGAAACGGTTTTAATTTATTGGGAATTAATGTCAAACGTGAAAAATTGTGAGTTTACAACTTTTGTCACCAGTTGCGAGGCAAAGGCATTAGATAGGATATCTACAAAGTCATTAAAATCTTCAACTATACATTTTAATGACCACTAGCTTCCGCCCGCGGCTTCGCCCGCAAAATATGTCGACAAATTATACACATAAACCTTCCTCTTGAATCACTCTACCTATTACAAAAAACCGCATCAAAATCCGTTGCGTAATTTTAAAGATTTAAGCATACAGACAAACAAACAGACAAAAATAGCGACTTTGTTTTATACTATGTAGTGATGTACAGACGCCAGCACATCAAGCTATCCCTAACTGACAAATTTTCTCAATTAAAAATCAACCTTATGTCTTTGCAATAAAGTTGAAATACTATCAAAGAAATTTGACAGATTGTGGTAACTTGATGTGCTGGCCTCTGTACAGACATAGAATGATGAATCGCAAAATGTGTACTAAGCGTATAACTCAACAACGCCTGGACCAATTTGGCCAATTCTTTTTTTGTTGTGTTTGTTATTGTCAGGATAAGGTTCTTACATACAAAAATAATTAGGTAGGTAATTAGTAGTTAGGTAGGGTAGGTAAGGTATGTAGGTAAGTTGGTAGGTAGAGTAGGTAGGTAGGGTGGGTACGTAGGGTAGGTATCATAGTTAAGACAGGACAACATCTGTCGGGTCAGCTAGTACTATAATATATTTATACTTAGTGCATGTATGCAGATGCACACTAGTGATTCATGTTGGTACTAATAACAAAGACAAAATAATAGGGTCAGACACATTCTAACAAAACATAATAAACAACACAAATATTCCAACCTATAATGCCACAAAACCAAAACCATTCAATTCATCAACATATACAAGACCCGAACCATGAAAAAAAATACCATAAACAACATTTTTGTGTCATTCATGATTTTCTGACATAGAGCAAATGAAAGTGGTAAAATAATAATATTATGTATGAGTATTTAATATTTTAAATGTAACTTTCTATCTGTGGTGTGTGTTACATAAGTTTAGAAAGTCAACCTAGAATTCAATGATCAGAAAACAACAAGTTTTTATTTTAATTCCATAAAATATACTTGTTTAAAAAAAAACTCATACTTCTTAACTTTGTAACAAGTATAGAAAAAAACTACCTCAAGTCCAAACTATGAAAAGCTACCATAACTTTATGGCTTTACTTAAGCAGTAAACAATTGATAAGTTATCACTAGGGTGACATGCAAAAATGCTTAATATGATATAAGAACTTATTATCTATCTATGATAAGTTCTTACATTTTGGAATAACAGGCCAAAAGTCCAATCTCATAAATATTCAAATCAAATCTACGTTACCATTGGAATTTCAAGTCATTGTGGAATGTATTGTTATGAAATAATTAATGAAGTAAAGTAAAATTTGGAATACCTTTGTGTAATGCAACATACCACATGGAGGCACATTTCACCTGATGAAACAGAACCCCCAAGCAATGAGAACCTATTGTTTAACCAACCTGTCTGTCTCCGGCCTCGCCACGTAGTTGCCAGACCAGTTCAGCACACTGAGCCAGCCCGGTCGCCCCCAGAGGATGGCCCTTAGCTATCAAACCGCCACTTGGGTTCACAACGACTCGGCCACCATAGGTGTTGTCGCCAGCATCCACAAACTTGCCAGCTTCACCCTCCCCACATAACTGAAGACCTTCATATGTTATCAGTTCGTTGGCAGCGAAACAGTCATGTAGTTCAACCACATCTACCTGTTTCGGTGACACACCTGTGCTTTGGTACAGACGCTGAGCAGCCAAGGCAGTCATGTCAAAGCCAGCCACTTTCATCAAACTGTTTTCTTCGAATACTGCGGGTGTGTCTGTGGCCATTTCCATGCCAATAATTTCAACGGCTTTTGCTTGCAGTCCGTAACGGATGACTGCTTCCTCAGACATGAGGACAGCAGCACCTGCTCCATCACTTGTAGGACAGCACTCCAGCTTAGTTAAAGGACCATAGATCCTTCTGGAGTTTAATACTTCCTCTACAGTGTACTCTCTCTTACCCTGAGCACGTGGATTTTTTACTCCATGCCGGTGATTCTTTGCCGCAATCTTGGCAAGATGAACCTCTGTTGTACCATACTTCTTCATGTGCTCAGTGGCAGCATTACCAAAGTACTGAGCCGTCATTGGAGCACCAGTAAGTTCAGCCATGTCTGCCATTTTCATGGTGTGCCTATCCAAGGGGTTGGTTCTGTCATTGAACACGCCGGCGGCGAGTGCACCAGGCGCCATTTTCTCGAAGCCTACAGCTAACATGACATCTGAGATACCACCTTCGATAAGTTTTTTGGCAAGGTAGAGTGCGTTGGAGCCCGTCGAGCAGTTGTTGTTGACGTTGAAGATGGGAATGCCGGTCATGCCGACCTGGTACAGCACGCGCTGTCCGCAGGTGGAGTCCCCGAACACGTAGCCGCACACGGCTTGCTGGATGTCGGTGTACTTGATGCGGGCGTCGGCCAGCGCAGCCAGCACCGCCTCCTTGCCCAGCTCCGGGTAGTCGGGGCCAGTGCTCGGCTTGATGAAATTCGTCATACCGACGCCAACAACGAACACTTTTCTAGGCATTTTAGAAAGTTTATAGTTACCTCTTGACAAAGACGACTGCTGACTCGGACTGCTACGTTCACAGTGAAATGATAAATACGGTTTTCGATGGTATGCCGATAACTAACCAGAAGGAATGACGTTTGTACAGATAATACTAATAATCCTAAATATTATCACAACACCAACCAAGGGGGGCGATCAGGCGACAAAGTCCAACTTTGTACAACCAACGCAACGTTCGACGAAAGCGAAACAAGTCTTGAAAAGCATCTACCGTGATCACGTGACCGATGAATGATGACATTGTAATCTGTCAGTACTCTGTGTTGATGACGAATGACGAGACGTTGACATTGACACTGACATTTTTGAATTTGACAGAAAATATAAAGACTTGCACACATTGATTGCCTTAGTAATATAGTAAGTATTTAGTACTACTTGTACTTAGAGCATTTAACCTATACTTGTAGTAAGTTAGTATTCTAGTGTAATATGTAAATGCTCTAAGGTAGTATGGCATAGTTGCAGTATGGTATGTACTGTAGATAATGGACGCTTTTCTAGCTTACCCAAACATGGCACGTCACATTTTACCAGTAGGTGTACTTAACAAACGTGATTAATATCGTCATCTTAGAGCATTTAACCTATGGAGATGGCAAGCGGCGAATCATCGAACAACTTTTTCTGCCACTTTTTGCGGGGGGCGAGGAAAACACATACAGCACACTTCTTAAATTTGACAACCACACACAGAGACATGCTTCCTATTGCTACAAACGCTCACAAAGAAATTATAGACACACAGTGAAAAAACACATACACATTGACAAATTTCTGCGTATCTATGCAAATGTCCTACGACAACAAACACAAACTACTAGTGTTGAGGCACAAGGAATGAGTGGTATTTCACTTCATGAATGAACGAATAAAAAGTTCTGTTTTCTTTTCTTGGAAAAAATACGTTTAATGATTAGTGCCTGCGAAACGACGTAGGTAGCCGCCAGTAATCACAAAACAATTTATAGTGCTATAGAAAAAGAACGATTGTATTTATTTTTATAGTCAATTTTTTTTCTTATTTCTCAATAATATTATATTGATTGCATATCATACAATTCGGAATTCATACCCCATTCTTTAAAACGGGCTTTCATTTATATACACGTGTCAAAAATTTAGAAAGGGGACAATATCAAGACATAGTATAAAACAAAGTCGCTTTCTCTGTCCCTATATAGGGATATAGGGACAGAGAAAGCGACTTTGTTTTATACTATGTCTAAAATCTTTAAAACTATGTATGCTTAAATCTTTAAAACTACGCAACGGATTTTGATGCGGGTTTGTAATAGATAGAGTGATTTAAGAGGAAGGTTTATGTGTATAATTTGTCGGCATATTTTGCGGGCGAAGCCACGGGCGGAAGCTAGTAAATAATAGAATAAGACAATCAATCAGATGTACTTTTATTATTTTGTTATGAATGACAGTTTTACACGTCGGTTTTATTGTTTTGCAGTCCAGTGTTGCAAAGCTAAATGATGTCAAAGTTAAAGTCACATCATTTATGTCAAATAGGCACAAGAAAGGCACTTTTGAACGTGCTCACATATTTACAAACATTCTAAAAGTTAATAATAATAAATCAATCAATGTGAGAGGTAAAGTTATTCCAAAATGTTAAAATATGTAGTATGGTACAACATTATAAATTATTTATTTCCTATTTTACTAAGCACCCAGTTTGATTTTGTCTGGACACTAGATTGTCCTGTGGAGCAGGACCAGTATGTTTCCAAGCATCCTTATCCTTTATATAATCCTCTAATTTGTTATAAGCTTGTTTACAAAGTATACTTACTTTAAATATGAGTTTAAAATTTTCTGTCATTTAATTGCAATACAATTCTGTTATTTTGTTTTTCCGTGTGTACTTCACGTAGTAACATTTGTTCACATTTAGTACCATTTTGTTATCGTTACACCATCGACATAACGCGTCGATATCGCTTTGAAGAAGTTCAGTATCGTCACTAGACTCGAAACTCTAGAGAATTTGAGATCGTCCGCGTATGTACATATTACATTCCGAATATTTGAGGCAGTGCTGGCGATTGTACTACGTTTTTTTAACAGCGTACCTACGCGGTCCGCGGTGGATTATTAGATTTCGACGTCATATTTAGCTATCTATTATAATTATTGTTTCTTTTTCAAATTGCATGAGCTACAAAAACTCACTACGAAACGAACAAACTATTATTCTTTTATTATCCTAAACATACAATGAAAATAATTTAAATCGACTTCCAAAGAACTTTTATAGTTATTTTATTGTTATTTCAAGCTGACTTGTCCAGATCCATACACAAAAAACTGGTTACTGAACCTATTGACTGAAAATCATTTATTTGGCGAATCATTCATTCGCGTTGTCCCAGCACTATGCAAATCCTACCCCTGTACTACTTTAGCGCTACCTACGTACCAATGTATTTTTTCTATCGTTACGTCAATAACGATTACTTCGACATTGTACGTAATTAAAAATATTTTAATGTATAATTTATATTTACAAGTGATAGGAAACACCATGGTTTCGAAAATTTGAAGTGGCAGATCGCTTTTTGCACGAGGATACTGCACAATTAACCATTTCTTAGGAGGACTTCCTTGCGGCACAATCCGATATATTACTTTCCTCTATGGGCACAATACGATACATAATGGCGGCGGTTTTTTTTTTTTTTTTGAAATGGCATCTCGCAGTTCAACGAAAGGGTTGTCTACTGCTTAACCGGGCTTGCCTGTGGCTGCCACAAAGAATTGTAGCCTCCAGCCAGGGCTTAATAAAAACTAAAGCTAACTTACAAAACTAAGCGACTACACGCTAAGGGCACCCCCTGCGGGGTTCGGACCTCGGCTTAGGGCGTCGCTGGGGGGGGACAGCAAGGGACAGCTGGATCGGGGGTTTTTAAAATTACTGGCTCAGCGGCAACGCGGGCTGGCTCGAGCAAGGGTCGGGGGGATGAGAGCGGACAGGGTCGTCGCGACGGGCCTCGACGGCGAGGACGGAACGACGGAAATTTGTGTTTGTATGCTAGTCTAACAGTGCTAGTGGCCGGGCTGCTCTCCTGGAGGAGAGTGGTGGCATCGTCGGGGGCAACGAGGGTATGCCGTGGACGGCGAACCTTACTGATGCGGGACGGGGTGTATCGGGAGGCGGCCGCAATCAGGGGATTGCGGTGCTTTATGGCAGTGTCAAAGAAACGCTTCGAGAGGCGTTTCATGAACTGCTGAACTGTGGGGAGTTTAAAATCTACATGAAGGTCCATGTTACGGACGTAAAAGGGAGCTCCTGAGACCCTACGGAGGAACCGGTTTTGAAGTGTCTGCATTCGATGCAGATACTTGGGTTTGGCGTGCGCGAAGACGACGCAAGCGTATGTCATAATGGGACGGATTACAGCCTTATAGAGACGCAGTTTGCACCGGAGTGACAATTTGCTGCGTTCTGTAAGCATGAATTGGAGCCTACCGAGAGCGAAAGCGGCCCGCGAACGGACCTGCTTTATGTGCTCTGCGAAACTGAGGTGCTGGTCGAGAGTGACACCCAGGTACTTGGCATGCTTCGCCCAAGGGATTGGCTTGCCGTACATGGTGATCGGATTAGGGGGGTTGGGGAGGGCCCTACGAATTCTCCTAAAGAGAACAGCCTGGCTTTTATCGGGGTTGACCTCGATTCTCCATTTCCTGAACCAAGCGCCGAGGACGTTGGCCGAGGTCTGGAGAGTCTGAGCTATAGCTGGCGGACTGGTCCCTGTGTAGTAAATGGCCGTGTCATCGGCGAATAACGCCAATTGGGCCTTTTTACTCTTAGTACATAATGGCGGCGGTTGGCGAATGAACTAGTTTTATAGAACGTGTATGGCCGTATGACCAATCGGTCATGGCAGAGGGGTACGCTTAGCTATGCCATCTCCATAGGTTAAATGCTCTAAGTATCGTCATACGTCTGTTGTGCGATCCAACTATTCTGATGAGTGCTCGAATCAAATTATTATCATCATTATTCTCTTGCCATATAAATTTACTTGAGGTCAGCGCAACATCTCTGCTTCTTATTTAATAATCGTCATCGGCTCAAACCAATATAGTGTAATTGGTTTGTAAAGTTAATGTTGGAAATTTCTCAATTTAGTTACATTTGTTACATTATTATATTTTCATTAAACGTTGTCCAGCAATGTGATTTTGAAAGCAATGTAATTATAATAGTATGAAAATATAGGATGTATATTATAAGCCTTATACTGGAGCGCCTTAGAGCATTATGCCATCTCCATAGGTTAAATGCTCTAAGACTGGAGCCTACTGGACTTAGAGCATGTAACCTAACCTACTGGAGCCTAGACTGGAGCACTGCAAACCCAAAAGAGACGAAACTTTTTGAGGATTTTTGAAGTTATTTTAAAAATCGATCCATAATCAAAAACCCCTTAAACTTTCAAAAAACAAAACACTTTTTTGTCATTATTAACATTCGTGACGTCCAAAATTTAAGTTGTCTGATTATTTATTATATTAAAATTTTAAAGTGTACAAATAACAAGAGGAAGTTTATCTATTAAAATGGCTTTGGATAAGCAGAAAATTTTAAACGAGTTAGGAAGTGTTGTGAATCAACTGCAGAGCGCTGATTGGTAAGATAACAAAAATCCTGTTCTTATCATCTAGTCAAACACTTGCTTGAAATCAATTATTGGTAGCTTTTAACTAATATATTGTTTTCTAGCGGCTGTATGGGAAAATTATTCTCGAATTCCAATCAACCAAATCGAAATGCTGGCTTTCAAAATGCACCTATGATCAGCCCGGCGCACGATGGAGGTATGCGAAGCTGTTGCCATGGACACGGCTGTGGTCATGGATATCACGGGTATAACGCACCAGGTGCAGGGGAACCATTCTCTGGCAACCGGAATTGCATGGGCTACTGCAATCCACCCAAACTTTACGCCGATACCTACAACTATTTGAATAATAATCTGATGCAACCAGTTGTTAAAGAAGTGTATGACGATCTCAAATCTATATCACCAGCTAACACTATGATGAATAATCCAATGGGGGCTCAGATGGGCTTGTCGCCGGGTAATCCCACTGCTCCAGGTGCCATGGGTGGTCAGATGGGAAATATGGGTCAGAATCAAATGCTTGGAGGAACAATGGGAAATCAAAATGCAATGCCGAATCAACACCACGGACCGAATGTCCGCTTTGCTAATTCAAACATGGGTAACAACATGCAAATGAGCAATCCAGATGGCCAACAGCAAATGGGGCAAATAGCCCAACCCACACCAATGTCATCCATGCCAGGAATGGGACCTAATATAGTGAATATGATGATGGGTGACGCTGCTGCCCGAAGAGCCAGTAATCCAAATCAAGGTGGTGCACAACGAGGAATGATAGGAAATAATATGCTGCAATCGCCTGAAATGGGTCAGTTTAATGGTGGCATGCCAGGTAATAATCCAGGACAGAATAATGGTGGCATGCCTGGTAATGATCTAGGACAGTATAATGGTGGCATGCCTGGTAATGATCTAGAACAGTATAATGGTGGCATGCCAGGTAATAATCCAGGACAATATAATGGCGGCATGCCAGGTAATAATCCAGGACAGTATAACAACATGAGACAAGGTAATCCTGGTGCTCCAATGCAGAATCCACAGTACATGTCTCAACCAAACATGTACGCTGGAGCGAATACAAATATGCAAGGAAACACAATGAATGGTCAAATGAATCCAGGCTCTCAGCAAATGCAAGCTATGAGTCCAGCCCAACCACAGATGAACGCTCAGAATCGTGGTTATGGGCAACATGGTGCAGGTATGGCTAAATTTAATGAAATGTTCCCTGGTGTGATGCAAGGTGGGGACTTAGGATTTGACCCAATGGCTATTGCTATTCAGATGAATCCAGCCAACCAACAAAGGGCCGCTATGGATACGATGCAGAAAATGATGATGGGAAATGGTAAAGGACTCGATGCTAAGTCGCCGTTATTGCAGCCTGTTATAAATGCTACAAATACAGCCCTGGCGAATATTGGTCAGGCGCCAACGAATCAGACTCCTGGTCAACAAAATATGGCTCCTACATCGATGCAGCAGAATCCACCAGGAGCTAATGCTGCGGCAGTGCCAGTTCAAAATAACCAAGTGCCCCAACAACAGGGATATACTGCTCTAACTGGTGCTCCAACGATGAATCAGCAGCAAGTGCCTCAACAACAGCAACAGTATCAGGGACAATATCACCAACAATTTGTTGATCCTAATACAGGTGCCATTGTCGCGGGCACTCTTCCAACAGTGTATGAAGGTTCAGAGAACCCTAATGCCGGACAGGACACTTCACAACCAACTCATTCCGCACCCCCCACAACACAGCAAATGATTAGGGAGCCTATACTTCCAGCGGATACTTCTAGGAATTCACCACCGGTTCACTTCAATAAATTCAGACACCAAAATTATAATACTTTAGGTCAACCAATCGATATGCTCCCGGCAGATATCTATCGTATTCCGGAGCCACAACTACCGCAGACTCTTTCGCCTCAGACAATTACAAGAACCGATCCGAGTAGATATAGTAGTGTTAAGGCAACTGTCAGCAAGACTTCTCTAATGGGAGCTAAGCCGATTGGTAGAACTCCTAGTAGAGGCCAATTGCAACAAATCTATAATCAATATAAAGGATCGCAATCGTATACGCAGCAGAATATTAGAACTCCCGATAATGGAGCTTCATATTCGGATGGTCATCTCAATGTTACTCATGGCAAGGCGGTACCCCAAACTCCTATTGAGAAAATTGGCGGCGACACTGCAGCTAATAATGCGATGAATAATCTCGCTGCAGCCGGCTATAAGCCAGGTCAAGGAGATGTTCCCGCTTCTAATAAACCCCTTGGTGATGCACCCCCTACTGATGCTGAGAAGGTAAAATTGACAATTCCTTATTAATGAAAATATATTCATATATGTATTTAATCCCCCCGAGTCCTTTCCTAACTAAAAATCATCCGCGCAAATACGCGACTGTGTGTTCATATGTCACTCATTTGTTGGGAAAATTGGGATGCGCCCTCTGCCGAAAATGAACGTGACAGTCGTGTGTCTCCGCGACAATCGCTTTGATTAGGATGAGAGCTAAGCGGACTATATATTATTTACAGGCTCCTGTTAAGAATTCCGCAATCCGAAACGGCTTACAAGACATGAAATATACTGCGTATACAACATCAGCAGCTTGGTCTTTTCATGGAGACACTCCTGCGCCACATTCTGCAGCAACATATCGTTTCCGATACAAAGCGTAACTTTTTTCGGCGGATAAGAATTCCTTGCCCTTATTTTTTTTTCCAAAATACCATTCTTTCAACGTGATTCGAATGTATTTCTATCTTGATTGTTTATTGTTGTGCAAATGTTTTGGTGGTCAGTAAAGTAAATTATGCGATTAGTAAATTGTTATTGAAATGTTATTTGTTTAAAATAGTTAAAGGAAAATAAAGTTGAACCATGTATGAATAATTGAATTATTGTTTTTTTTTTACCTTCCTTACAGAAAACAGTAAAATTATTGCAGCTAAACCAATTCTCTAAGTAAAACTGCCATGAAGATTGCAGAAAGACCGAGTAGTTTCTGGGTTATAGAATGCCCGTCGTATTTTTGGTGGTAGAAATAATTATACAAATTTGACACTTTTTGGCACTTTGCATGCAGCGCCCTCATGGACCATAAAGCTAAGTTTAATGCTTACAAAAATCGATACAGACAAATTGACTCGGACACTCTATACTCTATGTCTTTGCTTATTGTTGCTACCTGTCTCCACAAAAATAATTTGATAGTCTGTTGCTGTGGTCTGGTGTGTTGAAATTGGCGAGTCCGCGATTTACTAGAGATTTCGATGTGACTAGTTCGCTACGATTTAAACCAGTGCATTACAAACATTTGTGGTGGTGGTGATTCGACTGTGGTGTTTATTTTGCCAGTGAGTTGATTTCGTGAGTGCGGATTTGCAGAACCATGTCTATGTTCGGATCCTTGATGGGCGACGTGGAGGATGATCCATTTTTCGGGTAAGTTGATAATCAATCATATTTCAGTAGGTACCAATTCTTCATATTTTGATAAGGATATATTGTTAAATTCACTGTACACATACTAACAATGCTTTGTGCCA
Source organism: Hyppa rectilinea (assembly GCA_951799385.1). Classification (NCBI taxonomy): domain Eukaryota; kingdom Metazoa; phylum Arthropoda; class Insecta; order Lepidoptera; family Noctuidae; genus Hyppa; species Hyppa rectilinea. The sequence goes on along the minus strand of OX637320.1, from coordinate 2,746,786 downwards.
TAGACGTGTTTCGAATCAATCAAAACATTGACTTATTTTCGTAAATTTTGACTTGGCCTCTAATCATTGCGATATTTGTAGCTCCCAAATGAGGCACATGCGTCAGATGAACAACATGATGAACTCGTTGTTCTCGGACCCCTTCGGCATGCTGGGGGGCGACGGGCCACTGTCTATAATGGGCCCGCGCCATGGCAATGCGATGATGCCCTTCATGCCTCAGATGCCTGCTCTGAATAGACTCTTCACTGGTGAGTACCCTTGCTTGACTTATCATAGAAAACCACCTTTTACTTTTATGAAGAATTTCATTAGCTTCTTTATTTGTTGGACTAAATTGGTATCGCAACAAAGGTTTATAAATGATCATTTAGAATTTATCAATAAACAAGCTTCTGCTTTCGACTTCGTTTGCAAAGAATAGCAGATGCCTACTTCATTATAAATATCTGTAGGTATGCCAAATTTCAGCCCAACTGTTCAGTGGTTTGAGTTATGTCTTGGTAGCGAGTTAGTCACAATTTCCTTTTATATTCAGATTGACCTGTTGTCTAACCATATCCAGTACCCGCTCTCAAGTTTAAATAAATATAGGCTATAGTTGTAATAAGTCGAGCCGTTAATCAGAACAAATTGGCAGTTTAACCCCACATTGTAAACTTTAAACAGTGGTGATATTTGTTTTTGATATTTTTGTTAAGATTCCTGCAAGACTAAACAGCTTGTCTTTAGAATTTGGTTTAGGTATTGAAAAGCAAACAGAATTAGAGGAAAGCATGTTTTATACATGATAGTAAAATGTAATCAGGGGGTTTTGAGGCAAGCTTTATATTTATATTTGGTTGAAAACAGCATCTAATCAAGAACGTTGTATGAAACTGCAAGATAGAAGTAGCTTTTGTAAATCATAATTTCACAATGACTATATTTCCTACAGATATGGATGGAAGCAACATGCATCATCACATTCCAGCCGGCAGCTCTTACAGCAGCAGCACCTTTGTCATGTCGAGCGGCCCCGGTGGCAAGCCACAGGTTTGTTGAAATACTAGGGAAAAATACTTTTATACAGCAAAATTATTCACATTGACATTCAATGTTTCTTTCAAATTATCTTCTTTTTCTGCAGCTAATATTAAAATAAAATCAAAAAATATATTTTGAATTGTTAGTTTCTTTTGTATTAAGTAAGTTTTAAAGTGTAACTAAGCTGTGCTAAAATATTATTTACACACTGATCTGCATTTGCAAGCATAATATTTCCAAAGACTAAATATCTCCTTTTTAAAAAGACTTAAAAGGAGATAAGTTCCTGAGTAATAATTCAAATTACATTTTTTGCCCTGCGCCCAAGCAAATGAGACGATAATTATAAAAAAAAATGAAGAAAAAAATTAACATTGTTGCCTGCTACATGAAATATGAATTTCACAGGTATACAGCTCAACCAGCAGCACAAAGATTGGGCCGCATGGCATCAAGGAAACCAGGCAGACAATGCAAGACTCGAGGACTGGCACTAAGAAGATGGCCATAGGTGAGTACTTATGGTAAGCGGGATTGTCCGAAAGGGTTACCACTATCCCGGAACACAAAGGGCTAAGGAAGGAACATAGATGGGTTTTAGTCTGACACTCCCTTCCGCTCCACCCAGAGCGGGAGAAGACATTGGATGATTTCCCAGCCTTAAAAAAAAAAACGGTGAGTACCTATAATCTGTTCCAAAAGTGTCTGATGGAAGCGTAAACAAAGAGAGTTTGTTTTACAGGTTATATTTTTATGCTACTCATTCATACTGAATTATTAACATGTTCATTTGTATTTAGAGGGTTTTAATGTTATGTATCACTGCTTTTTCTAAGAATTATTGTTTTGAATAATCTTAATGAATAAATTGTAATTGTCCGTTAAAAATTAATCTTTATTGTCACATGAAAAACACCTTTTGGGTGGTTTAAATTTAGAATTTTGGGTTAAAGTACTTAAATAATTGAATCAAAACACTCGATTTGTATGTGGCACTGCAAATGGCATCCACAGGTACGATTTATCATCTTTTTGTTTACATTTTCATTAAATATGTTTGGAACAGTCCATACTGTTTTTGTCTTGTATTTATTGCTATTACAATATAATGCGACTTGACTTTTTCTCAGTTGACGTCAATTGATTATTATGATTAATTAACGATGCGGAAAAATGTAATGGTTAAACAGTGCTAATACTTAATAGCACGCCAAGAAACTATAACTCGTATTTCATCTTTTAATTACGTCGCCGTGTTTTTTACCCGACTACGGCAATAGGAAGGGTTATGATTAACGATTGACTGCCTCGTTGGTCTAGTGGTCGTAAGCACTACTCTTGAGTATGGGGTCCTGAAATTCGAAATCAGCGGGTATACCATCTGAGGCCCTTGGCAAATCCATTGCATGGGGCCCCAAATTTATATTTTTTTACTTAATTTTGTTAAAAAAGCTAGGTCACTTTTGAGCTCGCAGCCTCTCGAGCCAGGGGCACGTGGCATTTTGCCAGTCCTGCCACCCTATAGTTACGCCACTGCGGATGGCAATAGGCTCGCGCCTTGTCACAAGATAGCGACATGTGAGTGTGCTACACGTACACCTCTGCCTAACCCTTCGGGGAATGTAGGCGTGATGTTATGTTGTGATTCATGATGATCTACACAATATATGAGTCTACATAATATATGAGGGGGATTGTCTGAGAGGGTTACCGCTATCCCGGAAAATAAAGGGCTAAGGAAGGAACATGGATGGGTTTAAGTCAGTAAGAGTTTGACGCTCTTCCGCTCCACCCAGAGCGGGAGGAGTCATTTGATGATTTCACACACCCAAAAAAAAAGGTCTACATATATGTAATACATACATACACTCACACCTTCTTCCCCCGGGGGTATCCAGAAACTACAACGCCACCTGCTATATCTCCTTACATACTCTTTTTCTTCGCTAACGGTCATATATCTGGTTATACACGCACGCCGGTAGCGAGTACTACGCACCTGACCTTTCGCAATCAACATCTCCAATTTGGTCATTGTATGTCCCCCTAAGGCGTCCCCTTAACCCGGCGTTTCCATTCATATATCTGCATTGCAAATACCTATTGCTAGTCGCCTATCATTCATCCTTTCATCATGACCAAATCATCTAAGCATATGCGAGGTGATTTTTTTTTGAGGGTGGGTAATCATCAAATAACTCATCCCGCTCTGGGTGGAGTGGAAGGGAGTGACAGACTTACTGACTAAAACCCATCCATGTTCCTTCCGAGTGATATACTCTTACTGACTAAAACCCATCCATGTTCCTTCCTTAGCCCTTTTATTCCGGGGTAGTGGTAACCCTTTCGGACAGTCCCGCTGACCCGGCAATACGCGAGGTTTAAATTCTTCAAATTAAAAACATTCACCGGATAGTTGAAACAAATTATTATAATTGGCAGTTTATTTTGTTTTCTTTATTATATTCAGGAAGATAGTCATGTTTTGTGGTTTAATATTAAGACGTAGGTACATATTGCTAAATATGAATAATTTCCATTCGTATTTTTTTTATTGCTTGACTTAGAAGCTTGATTTTTTAATAGCTCTAAGGGACCTTAGACCGAAGTATTTGTTAGTAAATTGAACTTTATATCTCCACGTTTTCCTAAGAAAAAGGCTCGTGGCATACTGACAGACAGAAGACGGATTACGAAGTGATCTTAAAAAGAGTCTCGTTTTTTCCTTTTGAGATGCGGAACCTTAAAAATAATTGTTCAGCACTATTCTAATAATTATCACTATGTTGCTAATTACTCCGATATTAGTCAGACTGGCTAATTTTCGAACGTTAGTCACCCACGCTCCAACACAGTGGAATATATTTATCTACTGTCGGGTTCTATTCTCATACTAATGCTGATGGATGGTCTTGTTGCTAGTTCAATAATCTTGATAGTTTGGTATGTTTTAGGGGATTATGGTAGGTAGGTGTGCTCCGTCAGTGTTTATGACAGAGGTTCCCAAACTATTTTGTCTACTGCCTACTTTAAAAATATTTTTTTTTTTTGCGCTCCATTTTGTCCACTTAAAAACCAGATCTATCTAGATGAAATTACAGATCGCCTCCTAAGCCTCTACACAACGCCCCCATTTTTTCTGGGTCTCTTTTTGCCCCATTTAGGCCTGCAGCGGCCACAAGGGGGCGTTATCGCCCACTTTGGGAAAGACTGGTTTATGAAATACTTCATCAATACATAAACACGTAATAAATTGGTTTTCGTGTCCGTGCAAGTGTAACCTATGGAAGTTGTCATTTTTACTGATGCGGTCCCACCGGGACACGGCTTGTAATTAAGAAATCTTGATTTGATATCAAGTCGTAAGGCTGTTGGAAGCTGGGACGGGTCCCTTTTTTATGAGGGTAGGAAATCGTCAAATGACTTCCCGCTCTGGGTAAAGCGGAAGGGAGTGTCAGAATCTTACTAACTAGACATCATGTTCCTTCCTTAGCTCTTTATGTTCTGGGGTAGCGGTAACTCTTTCGGGCAATCCTGCTGAAGAGACGGGTTCATGGTACTAGCGCAATTTTTTTTTGTTATTTACGTCTTGTATGTTTGTCAAAAAAACACAGAATTAATCTAAGTCCTCATTCCCATCACATTCGCAAGTAACTTACAATCGAACATGGTGGAATATTGGGACGCGTTTGCCCTTCATTTTCAATCGTCATCGTTATTCATTAGCCAATAGGTAGTCTACTGGCTATACAAATTGTGTTGACAGACGGGCGTCGCCCATTTGTATCGATTGAGGTCCGCCCTCGAATGAAATGCATAGGGTATGCATATTACATCTACGCGGCTGCGCCCTACGTCTGTTTATTGATTTTAGTGGCTCGTCCGCTCTGGTGCCGATGTTGAACTGAATTCCAATTATTGCATCAAAGTAAAAATATGCCATCAGAATCACACTAATAATTGACTATTTGAAACGGTCAAAAATAAAATCACATAAAAAAAGACCGCTCGTCTTAAAAACTTCCAACACCGTACAGAAATTAAATATTATGCGAAGATATAATTGTAAAATTGCATTTAATGCCAATAAGTATTCCATTTGATTCAAAAAAATCTGTGACCTCACATTGTTATCTTTCATACAAATCACGTATAAATTCCGCGTTTTGACAGTTCATAAAAAGTAACGTTATTGACTAACCCTTTCAAATACCCAATTTCATCAAAGTAAATATATGCCATCAGCGATACTACACTAATATTATAAAGGCGAAAGTTTGTGTGTGTGTTTGTTACTTCTTAACGCAAAATCTACGGATGAACGGATCTGGATGAAATTTTGCACAGAGATAGATCTTCTTCTTTTCGTGTGGTTAGTGACTAACCTGGTGTCAGAGTTTTAATGCTGCCCAAGGGCCTCTGGCTTAGCATCACATACTGTTGAGAAATATCTCTCAGGCATGCTGGTTTCCTCACGATGTTTTCCTTCACCGATTTTTAAGCAAGTGATAATTATACAATACGCACATGAATCTGAAAAGTCAGAGGTGCGTGCCTTGGGTTCGAACTTATCGGTACGCGTACACTAAAACCGATTTTGTCGGCCGATGGCGGACAGAACTACTCGGACGAGTAACTCGGACGCTCAACTGAATACACTGCAGACGATAATGGCCGTAGTCGGTGGAACTTATGAAGTCCAAAAAAAATCCACTTGCGAAATAGGTCCCTCAGGTTACTCCATTTCATCTACTAGTCTTTAAACTACTCTGCCACCGGTACTTCCATTTCTGAAGCAACTTCATCCCATAGACGTTTCCCAATATCTCGATTATTGTAACTTTTTGAATGTTTGTCCCACAGTGACGGTCTGTTATAAATGCAAGTAATTAATTTTTCAATATCCATTCTTGATCCAAATAACGACTCGATCGCAGAAAGAAGCCGGTAAAACGGACAAAAATCCAAACACGTTCGGACTCGTCAGTTGGTCGTCCGTTTTTGGGCGTCATCGGACGACGTCGGTAGTAGCAGTGTATCGCTCTCTTCCATTTACTTACGTTTGATTTGATCGGCCGATGACGCCCGAGCATACTTCGGCCGATGACGGATTCGGTGTACGCGTACCGTAAGACTTGGCAGTCCGACGGTCATACCACTAGGCTATCACTGCTTACAGAGATAGATTATAACCTGGATGAACATAGAGGATAATTTTATCCCGTTAGTATGTTCTATTGGGATAATTTCCGATAGCCACACGGTAGAAATCGATAGATAGATATATCGATAAATTGTAGATAGTCTACTACAACAGTGCGTTGATTTCCGGATCAGTTGAATAGGCACAGTTGTGTCATGCATTCTGGCGCGCAAAGTATCTTCCACGCGCCAAATGGATTCACCTGTGGGTAACACGTAGTAAAAAAGGTGGAGAAGGCCCACTCCCTATACAATATTGGAAAGATAGCTAGACTCATCATTCTCCTGCCCTTACCCTAATTTATTTGGGGTCGGCGTAACATGTCTTATTCTTCCATAATTCTCTATTAGTCGTCATCTCGGTAGTCACTTCCTTTCTAGCCATATCATCTTTCACACAATCCATCCATCGTTTCTTTGGAAAGATAGCTAGACTAAGCTATGTTAAATAGAAAAGTTTGGAACCAATGAGCAGTGCTCACTGTTTTCATAGTCTGGTTTGGTTTTCATAGTTTGGTTCAACATTTTGTGGACATGAACCATCTTATTACACAAAACGAGTTGTAATTTAAGTTGAGCCTAAACCTTCGGACCAGTTATTCTATTTTGAGTTTTATTCGAATTCTTAAAAAAAATTGTCAATTTAAACTCTGGTTGACGACACTTTTTGTAATAAGAACAATCGGAATAAAGTTCGAAATTCAAAAATGGTTCGAGGGCTTAAACCTGGCTCTAAAAGTCTAAAGATAGTTCAAAGGCTCACAAATTATATCATCGCCATTTAAGTGCCTATCATAAACTACTTGTTTTTTATCATTCGCTGGCACCGTGCCATAGTCAAATCGTCTATTGGAATATCTAGGAAGTCCAACGGTTCTTAATTTACTATAGTCCAATGATAGATGAAAGCTTCCCCATCACAACCAGAAAGTCTCCAGTGTGCCCCCGCCGTTTCCTGTCATCATCATGGAGTCGAAAGACGTCCATTGCTAGTCAGAGGCCTTCCCCAAGCATCACACTGTCACACAACGACCAGTATTGTGCTTCTCGCATCCTGGGGATTCCATCGACCTTTTTTTTACTTTTCTTTTTTTTTT